>CM049815.1:15994205-16304499 GCA_027422405.1 Ptychobarbus kaznakovi
ACTGCCTAAGGCGCCAGTTCTGAGGCGGATTCTGGCCGTTGAGTCAGTCACCGTGGCCTAGCTCACTCCTTGTTCACCATGGACCGGCAGTTCTCTAGCTCGCTGGGTCTCTCGTTCCTTGGCTCCACTTGGTACGGCTTCGACCATCCTGCACTCCCTGGACTCATCCTCTGCTTGTCTGTTACCTTGTCCTACGTCTCTTTTGGTCCTTCATCCTTGACTCCTCAATCAAGTCTGATTAGTTTGATTATTAGTAGATTCCCTGCACCTGTCTTGGTTATTATGCTGTCTTCTTAAGCCCCTGTCCTTTCAGTTCTTGTCTGTCAGGTCTACTTTGTTGCTACGTGTTAGTGTGTGCTTTTACCATTGTGAATTATCTTCTGAGTTCCTTGATTAAAGCCTGTTTAATGTTTCCTCGACTCCTGCGTGTACCTGCATCAGCACAGTTCGTGACAGTAATATGCTTATGACTCACGAATGCAATGCTCAGTTAACTGAAATAAACCAGACTTGATGACGTATGCAGCATACAAATTTGACCTCCAGAGGATGCAGCCTTCCGATTGAGAAATGGCCATTTGTCTACTGTTCTGCAGAGTTTAGCTCCAAAATCACCTGACTGTGGTTTTCTAGTTATCCTGAAGACCTTGACTAGCTTCAGCTGTGATTTATTAGAGTTAGAGTTGAACACTAGAGAACTGTGAATAACTCTTCAATAGGATAACCTTGTTAAGCTGCTTCTCTGTGTTTCTTTACAGAACCAACTTTGCACAACTTATAAGTGTTGCTATTTTGAGACTTTTCAGACCCATTACAACAGCAGTGCTACTGATTCTTCAAAATGCTTTCTCCTATTAATGGATTATATGTGGTACCAAAGCAATTATCTTGAGAACCCATAATGCAGGGGTCACCAAACTCGGTACTGGAGGGCCGATGTCCTGCAGAGTTTAGCTCCAACTTGCCTCAAAACACCTCCCGGGAAGTTTCAAGTATACCTAGTAAGACATTTATTAGCTGCTTCAGGTGTTTTTGATTAGGGTTGGCGCTAAAATCTGCAGGACATCGGCCCTTCAGGACCGTCTCTGGTGACCCCTGCTATAATAGAACACCAGGAACATAAAAGAACCAGAGAACAACTTTTAGGCCCTGTTTACACCTGATATTAAGATGCGTTTTTGTCAATCTGATCGCAAGTGGATAACACTAAATACAGGTGTAGCTGGGGTCTGAAACATTTTGAGCATGTCCGCCTTTGACAACATCCAGAAGTAGTTGAAAACACATTCGAACGGATTGCTTTCATAGTGTAGATACTCACATTGTCAAACGCAAGTATACAGCACAATGTTCTCTTACCAGTCTATAATTGTTTCAAAACCCCCAGTTTCAAACTGGAGTTTTTAAAGCAGTTCAATAAAAGAACCATTTTGTGTTCCTAAAACACCTTTTGGTTTTCTTCCACTATAAAGAAGATTTGTGCAATTAGAAATGTTCCATGGACGTTAAAGGTTCTTCATTGAACTCAGGGCCATCACTAGATATTCTGTGCCCTGTGCACTGTGCACTGAATTCACGTTCAGTGGGGTAGTGGTGTGAGGGGCACTATCTCAAAAGGGCCCCTGATGCTCTGTTCCACTATTACCCCCTGTCCAATGCCCCTGGAACCATAGATAAACTTAACTAAACGTAAAACGTTTTATTTTTCAGTCAATAAATTGTTCTCGATAAGAAGACGACGATTCTTTACTGTCCCTAAAGTACTTCAAAGAGGTTTACAAATGTCCACAAAACAGCCTTACTTTGTTGGAAGCCCTCATTTTTAAAATAACTCTCATCATTATGTATTTACACAAGTAGAGCAACTGCTTTCTCTTCATCCAGTCATGACTGTCTCATCATCTCATTAGCAGCATGTCTCCTTCTAAAATTAGAGGTCAGCCTCTCATTTTGCTACTGTTTGATCATATTTCTTCTGTCTATTGATAAGAGCGGGTTTGAGAGAGCAGACACGAGACCCACGGTGGCATGCAGCGTGTGTCACACGCACGATTACGGCAGCTCCTCAGACAAGCTCTGCGTTCTCGGCACACAGATTTTATTAATCTGTCCTTTGGGAGCTTTCCATGCTGCTCAATAACTGCCTTCAGATCCCACTAGACACTTGAGCGTGATAGAGAGCGCTTCTCTCTCACGGATCCCCTCAGCTTCTTACCAGATTAACCGCACAATCCATTAATAACAATCTTCACCCCCCTCCCCCCCCCCCCCCTCCGGCTCATTTTGAGCACTTTATTTCAAGTGACATTAATTTTAACTGCAAATACATTGGGGGGTGTAATGACAGCACAGATATTAATTAATTGCATGTGTAATTGCAAAATTAAGTTTTGGAAAGTTGGTAATGATCTGTGGAATTACAAGATGTGCTCACATTATGAGGGAAAGAGGGACTTTTGACTAGCCGCCACCTCATTTTCTCCGGGCAAAGACTCGGTGGCCATTGGAGGTTTTGTATCCCTCAATAATCTTCCTGTCATGCCTATCACTCATGTCTGACCATCAGTTTGCAGGAGAAATCCTCCATTGATTTCAACTTTGCCACTTTAATTAACTTTGGCCTCAGATAATGGGGATCTAACGTCAACTCTGGGAAAGTTGGATGAACGTTGCTAATTTCTGGTTTTGTCAGACAGTGGGCTGAATTGGCTGTAAAAGCCTAGTTTTAATTGTTTATTGTCTGGAGGTTTTGGGAGCAGATGTGAGGTGGACCTGCTGCGGTTTGATAGGAGGACTGCCATTGTTGAGTTGAGGAAGAATTTATGTGGGTAAGAAGGACAGAGTGCCATCGGGTAAGTAACGGGTTATCAAACAAGGAGTCATGTAATTCATAGTTTTGGAATGATTTCTGCACCATAGGAAATGAAGTTTCTCAAACGATTCAAATTTGAGAGTTAAATATGCTGAATCAATCCGATTTGAGGGAAATACATCGTGCATGTGAAAATGCCGAAAGCCTTTTTGAACTGTAATTACAACCAAAGCGTGTCATCTTTTCGCATTAGCTTTATAAACGATCATCAAACTTCTGTATGGAATAACTTCTCGATTAACAAAGTTCAAGTTATGTTAATTTCTAAACTAGGACTGGAAAAACATAATAGCTGTGATTAATATGGACTGTTTAAAACATGATTGCATTATTCAATTAAAATAATGAATGCATGGTTATTGTTTATTTAAAAGTAAAAGTTGTAAGTTTGAACATGCTTTGTAATTGTTGTTAAAAAATCATTTGCAGTTTAGGTATAAATAATGGATTTTTAAAGATAACCCCTTTTATAAAGGTACTGGTATCAATAATGCTGATCTTGATATCACTTGAAAGCCATTAAACAAATATTTAAATTCATTTTTTGTTGAATCTACGTTATTTTAGGGATTCAGTGTGTGTGTATATATATATATATGATTACAAGATTTAATGTTAGGGTGAATTAATTATGATTAATCTTAGAAAAAAATATTATTTTAAATATTAATTATATTTAAATTTTATATAAATTTTATATGTTTTAAATTATAATTATTTTATAGTTGTATATATTTTTAACCCATATACAGTATATTCCAGAAATAGAGCACATTTTCTGCCCTACCCATACTTTTTCCAAAAATAGGTGCACAAAAACTACAATGTGGTTGTTGTGTACAATGAAGTTGTCTTAAAATGCAAATGATTTTAAAATGCTGTTTCAAATTAGTTAAAAATGAATTAGTTAAAAATCAACCAATCCCCTTATAATTAGTATGAAATAGCATAAAACTGTTTAAATGTATTAATTAATTTGACATAATAGCAATTGTGCCGCTCCGTTGCATCCCACATGTGTTCTATTCTGTTTCCAGAACCCATTTGCTTGATGTGAGAACAATTTGTGAAAAAAACAACAGATCACATGACAAACAGGAAGTTACATCATCAAGACATTAACAGTATGGCCAGAAGAAAAGTTAGTGCATTCTACTATTTCCTATATTGTTATCATCAGCATTGGTTGTTTAATTTTTTCCTTTTATTGGTAACAGGGTTTCATGATAGTCCGCACATATAAAATAAAATACAAAAAAATATTGTACAAACTTTGTCTTTGATTCTTAAGATGGACAAATACAGTTCTGGGTGTACATTGTCATTGTACATTTTGTACACTGGGTGTACAAAATAAAATATATATATAATCTTGATAAACTGATTTTTAGAGCAAAATAAAAATAGGAATTTTAGTAGGACGTTATTGATTGCCATATATTATAATTCAGGATTGTTTCCAAATTAAGATTCGCCAGGAACATTTGCCATTTGATTTAGTTGTTTATGAATGCAGAAGTTCTAGACTCCAACGTCTCGTCGTAACAGCTCACGTGGTGCATCTGTGTGGTACGGACTGAGTTAAAGCCAAGGTATAGTTCCTCCTTTATCTCTATAACTGCATTAGCTCCGACGTGCTCCGCTGCTCCAGCCCTTGGGCAGTGAAAGGGTTAAGTGCGATGCTCCTGATAGTTTGTATGTTTCTCATGCAGTTCTGTTTACCCAGAGAGAAAGGCTTTTATTCAGGGGGGAGGCTCATCTGTTTGTTTCCCAGGAGTGTCCTCCTCTACAGGTACAAATGACTTGTTGTTCCCGCATCCCGTCTGCTTCCTTGGCGACGGATAGACGAGAAGTGCCGTGTGAGCGAGTGAGACTCGAATGTGATCTGGGTCACTCCTGTGGCAGGCCGTGGGGACACGGACACACCTACACACACACATAGAGAGGCACTCTCTCAGGCACATTCTCACACACTGGCCATGCCAACCGCGTTCCCAGCGTCCCGTTCTGATAGGAAAGCAGGTGAGCACATCCCTGTGTACCGACCACAGCTGCTCTTCACATGTTGCAGTTTATGCAAAGTCAG
The DNA here is from genome assembly GCA_027422405.1 of Ptychobarbus kaznakovi. Classification (NCBI taxonomy): domain Eukaryota; kingdom Metazoa; phylum Chordata; class Actinopteri; order Cypriniformes; family Cyprinidae; genus Ptychobarbus; species Ptychobarbus kaznakovi. The sequence continues at coordinate 15,999,164 of CM049815.1, forward strand.
TCCAACGAGAACTGCCCTTTACACTGGACGACAGAGGATATACTGTGCTTACAGCTAGGTGAAAATTGAGAGCATGCGTCAGCTACTGCGCTATTCTGTGTGGCTCCTCGGCAATACAGAAAAACTAGAACACTCCTATTACAGTCAATGGTAAAACTGCACCATGAACAGCGCAAAACTTGAAAAAGTAACAAAAAGTACCATTGTAACGAAACTAAAACACTCTCATTAGAATCAATAGTATAACTGCACTGTGAGCAGTGCATAATTAACAAAAAGTACCAAAACGTATAACTGTAACAAAACTGTAACACTTATATTACAAGTAATAGTTTAACTGCACTGTGAGCAACGCAAAACTAACGAAAAAGAGTACCAAAAAGTACCATTATAACAAAACTGTAACACTCAGATTATAATTAATGGTATAATTCCACTGTGAGTGATGCAAAACTAACAATAAAGTACCAAAATGCACCACTGTTACAAAGCTACAACACTCCTATTCAAATCAATAATATAACTGTACTGTCACAGACGCAAAACTAACAAAAAAGTATCATTGTAACAAACTGTAACACTCCCATTAGAATCAACAGCATAGCTGTGAGCGATGCAAAACTAACAAAAAATTACCAAAATATACCACTTTAACAAAACGGTAACATGTCAATTAGAGTCAATAGCATAGCTTCACTGTGGGTGGCACAAAGCTAACAAAATGTAGGAAAAAGTACCATTGTAACAAAACTAAAACACTACCATTAGAAACAAATGGCATAACTGCACTTTATGCTAAGCATAAATAAAAAAAAGTATCAAAAAGTACCATTGTAATAAAACTAAAACACTCTCATTAGAATCAACGGCATAACTGCACTGTGAGCGACGCAAAAAAAAACAAAAAAACACAAACGTACCGCTGCAAAAAACTGTAACACTCCCAGTAGAATCAACAGCATAGTTGCACTGTCAACAGTGCAAAACTAACAAAAAAGTACCAAAAAGTTCCACTGTAACAAAAATGCAACACTCCCATTAGAATCAGCAGCATAGTTGCACTGTCAACAGTGCAAAACTAACAAAAAAGTACCAAAAAGTTCCACTGTAACAAAAATGCAACACTCCCATTAGAATCAACGGTGTAGTTGCACTGTGAGTGATGCAAAACTAACAAAAAATACCAAAAAGTACCACTGTAACAAAACTGTAACACTCCCATTACAATCAATAGTATAACTGCACTGTAAGTGATGCAAAACTAACAAAAAATTACCAACAATTTCCACTGTAACAAAACTGTAACACTCCCATTAGAATCAAAGGCATAGTTGCACTGTGAATGATGCAAAACTAACAAAAAAGTACCAAAAAGTGCCACTGTAACAAAACTGTAACACTCCAATTAGAATCAACGGCATAGTTGCACTGTGAACAGTGCAAAACTAACTAAAAATTTACCAAAAGTACCATTGTAACAAAACTAGAATACTCCCATTACAATCAACAGTATAACAGTATAGCACCATTTCTCATACTGTTGATTCTAATGGGAGTGTTCTATAATTTGTTGGTACTGTGGTTTCAGGAAACATTTCATTGTTTAACTATGTTGGTAACGATGGAACTTGCAACCATAGCTGGCTAACAATACTTTTGGGAAATGTACCCCAGGTCCAGCTAAGTTCTACAAGCCACAATACTTTTCGGTAACACTTTAGAATAGGGAACACTTATTCACAATTCACAGTTAATAAGCAGAGGTGGGACCAAATCATTGTTTTGCAAGTCACAAATAAGTCTCAAGTCTTTGCATTCAAGTCTCGAGTCAAGTCCCAAGTCAAGACAAATAAGTCCCAAGTCAAGTCCCGAGTCAATGCAGGCAAGTCCAAGTCAAGTCCAGAGTCAATGCAGGCAAGTCTAAGTCAAGTCCCAAGTCAATGCAGGCAAGTCCAAGTCAAGTTTTTTTTCATATCACTGCTATGCTGATGACACCCAACTCTACCTCTCATTCCATCCTGATGATCTGACGATAGCTGCTCGCATCTCAGCATGTCTAGCGGACATTTCTAGCTGGATGAAGGACCATCACCTTCAACTAAACCTAGCTAAGACAGAACTGCTTGTGGTTTCAGCAAACCCATCGTTTCATCACAATTTCACCTTCCAATTAGGCTCATCAACAATAACACCTTCAAAAACAGCCAGAAACCTTGGAGTTGTGATTGATGATCAGCTGAATTCCACAGACCACATTACTAAAACTGCCCGGTCCTGTAGATTTGCATTATATAATATTAGGAAGATCAGGCCCTTTCTCTCGGAACATGCAACACAACTCCTTGTTCAGGCTCTTGTTCTGTCCAGACTTGACTATTGCAATGCTCTCTTGGCAGGTCTTCCAGCCAGTTCCATCAAACCTCTACAATTAATCCAAAACGCTGCTGCAAGATTAATTTTTAATGAGCCGAAAAGAACGCACGTCACACCTCTGTTCATCAATTTGCACTGGCTACCAATAGCTGCTCGCATTAAATTCAAGGCATTAATGTTTGCCTACAGAACCACCTCTGGCTCTGCACCCCTTTACCTAAATTCATTACTTCAGACTTATGTGCCCTCTAGAAGCTTGCGTTCTGCAAGTGAACGACGCATTACTGTACCATCCCAAAGAGGCACAAAATCCCTTTCACAGACTTTTTCATTTACTGTTCCCATCTGGTGGAATGACCTACCCAACTCAATCAGAGCAGCTGAATCCTTACCCATCTTCAAGAAATGGCTAAAAACACATCTCTTCCATCTTTATTTGACCCTCTAACTCTAGCACTCTCTATTCTAAATTTATTTTATCTAATCTGTCTTCTTTTTATTTAAAAAAAAACACAAACATTTGACCCTCTATCAATTGCATATTTATTCTCTAACTGCTAGCTTTTCTGGTAAAACTAACACTAAGTTTAATTTTTCTATATTTTACATACTAGTTTTCTAAAAAAAAAAATCCTTCCTACGTGTACTGCGTTAGGCTAACCAGGACTTGTAATGGCACTTGCATGTTATTGCTCTTTTGTTGGTTTTGATTGCTTCTATAATGTCCTCATTTGTAAGTCGCTTTGGATAAAAGCGTCTGCTAAATGGCTAAATAAATAAATAAATAAATAAAAAAGTCCCGAGTCAATACAGTCAAGTCCAAGTCAAGTCCAGAGTCAAGTCCCGAGTCAAAGCAGGCAAGTCCAAGTAAAGTCTGGAGTCAATGCAGTCAAGTCCAAGTCAAGTTCAGAGTCAAGTGCTGAGTCAAAGCAGGCAAGTCCAAGTCAAGTCCTGAGTCAAGTCCCGAGTCAATGCAGGCAAGTCCAAGTCAAGTCCAGAGTCAAGTTCCGAGTCAAAGCAGGCAAGTCCAAGTCAAGTCCAGAGTCAATGCAGTCAAGTCCAAGTCAAGTCCCGAGTCAAAGCAGGCAAGTCCAAGTCAAGTCCCGAGTCAAGTGCCGAGTCAAAGCAGGCAAGTCCAAGTCAAGTCCAGAGTCAAAGCAGGCAAGTCCAAGTCAAGTCCCGAGTCAAGTCCCGAGTCAATGCAGGCAAGTCCAAGTCAAGTCCCGAGTCAAAGCAGGCAAGTCCAAGTCAAGTCCCCAGTCAATGCAGTCAAGTCCAAGTCAAGTCCCGAGTCAATGCAGTCAAGTCCAAGTCAAGTCCCGCAGTCAAGTCCAAGTCAAGTCCCGAGTCAAAGCAGGCAAGTCCAAGTCAAGTCCCGAGTCAAGTCCCGAGTCAAAGCAGGCAAGTCCAAGTCAAGTCCCGAGTCAATGCAGGCAAGTCCAAGTCAAGACCCGAGTCAATGCAGGCAAGTCCAAGTCAAGACCCGAGTCAATGCAGGCAAGTCCAAGTCAAGTCCGAGTCAAGTCCAAGTCAAGTCCCGAGTCAAAGCAGGCAAGTCCAAGTCAAGTCCCGAGTCAAAGCAGGCAAGTCCAAGTCAAGTCCCGAGTCAATGCAGGCAAGTCCAAGTCGAGTTGCAAGTCCTCAACTTTAAGCTCCAAGTCCCAAACAAGTCATTAGTGCTATTTGCCCAAACGAGTGTCTATGTATAAATTACTACAGTAAATGTAATGTTATTAATACTATAGTCTAGTAAGTATAATTATAAAGATATAATAATTAGTGGTGTATAATTTGTGTGTATTATGAATCATTTATTTTAAGTCCACTTTCATATGTTAATGCTTCAGTGGTTTTAATGAATCAACTGAATCAAACATTTAATAAATAGCTAATATGTAATACAGACGCTGATTTATCGCCATCTACTGACAGGTCTACAAAACATTTACCTCTATGGCAGGCTATTTCAAGTCCTAAACTGATACATTGATACAGAATGTTAATAAAAAAAAAACATGAAATGAAGCAGAAAAGTAAATAACAATAGTTCTAATATGTACAAATGTTAAATAAAAATAAGAAACCATCAGTGAATGGATTTTTGCATGATGTGTTTCATTTCATGCTGTCACGGAGATGAGCGCAGTAATGTTATAATGATCTTTGTTTCGTTCACTATATCAGTTTAAGAAATGAGACATGCAAAATCATTCATGGCAAAACTGTAGTTATTCAGACATATACAACATGTACAATATAGCATATGTAAGTAAATATATTTTGTGTTTTAAATAAGTTCATAATGATCACAGTTAGGGTTCTTCCTCTTCTTCATCATCTTATAAGTGGTTTATAGTGATTATGTGTATTTTAAATATCTAAAACTTATCCTAAACATTATGTGGATGTATAAACTAACAAGCGCTCATTTAAGAGAGTCCCTCTCTGGCTCAGTGCCAAAACCCACGCTAATCATAGTGTGATCATACGCGTAACCAGCCTATATTGATCAGAACTCTGTTGTCTTTTCTTTTTTTTTAAGAATGTAAAACCCTGTCTACACTGGACACACCGCGCCACAACAGCTAAATCCATCTACACTGGACGCGACCATTAATAATGATTTGAACTTTTTGTCATAAGTAGAACGCAGCATTAGTTTACTGTCAGGGATTTTTCGCGTTGTGCCGCATCCAGTGTAGACTGCATCTCTACTTATAATGGATTCTAGTTTATTTTGTCGCGCCGCGCCACTCGCGTCCGGTGCAGACACGGTTTAAAAACTTGCCGAGTCACAGGGCTCAAGTCCAAGTCAAGTCTCGAGTCATTGTTGTCAAATTCGAGTTGCAAGTCTTCTTTGATTATGTCGAGTCATAGTCAAATCACAAGTCAAGTCACAAGTCCTCAAATTTGGGACTCGAGTCTGAGTAAAGTCTTGATTCATGAAACTCGAGTGCACAACTCTGCTAATAAGTAAATAGTTAAGAGAACCTAAAATAAAGTGTTACCGAATTTTCTTTAGCCCTCCTCCACCCCAGCACCACCTGTCTATATCTTCTAAAGATAAAGCCTTCCTACACACCATTCTCATAAATAAAATGCTGTCAAATCTGTTCTGGGATTGTCATTTAAATATGGTAAAAATTCAGTACAATTATATACGTCTACAGTTCTTAAGTAGTTTTGCTTCAGGGCCCATATAATTACATTGGACACCAAGTTGTGACTCAACACTGTACCAAAATTGTTTACTGTTTTACTGTCCCAAAAAATCTAGCAAGCTACCTAACAGATACATTCCACTTTTTATGTCTTTCCCTTGCTAACCCTCCATCTTGGATATACAGTGGGTATAGAAAGTATTCAGACCCCCTTAAATTTTTCACTTTTTGTTATATTGCAGCCATTTGCTAAAATCATTTGTTCATTTTTTTTCCTCATTAATGTACACACAACACCACATATTGACAGAAAAACACAGAATTGTTGACATTTTTGCAGATTTATTAAAAAAGAAAAACTGAAATATCACATGGTCCTAAGTATTCAGACCCTTTGCTCAGTATTTAGTAGAAGCACCCTTTTGATTTAATACACCCATGAGTCTTTTTGGGAAAGATGCAACAAGTTTTTCACACCTGGATTTGGGGATCCTCTGCCATTCCTCCTTGCAGATCCTCTCCAGTTCTGTCAGGTTGGATGGTAAACGTTGGTGTACAGCTATGTTTAGGTCTCTCCAGAGATGCTCAATTGGGTTTAAGTCAGGGCTCTGGCTGGGCCATTCAAGAACAGTCACGGAGTTGTTGTGAAGCCACTCCTTCGTTATTTTAGCTGTGTGCTTAGGGTCATTGTCTTGTTGGAAGGTAAACCTTCGGCCCAGTCTGAGGTCCTGAGCACTCTGGAGAAGGTTTTCGTCCAGGATATCCCTGTACTTGGCCGCATTCATCTTTCCCTCGATTGCAACCAGTCGTCCTGTCCCTGCAGCTGAAAAACACCCCCACAGCATGATGCTGCCACCACCATGCTTCACTGTTGGGACTGTATTGGACAGGTGATGAGCAGTGCCTGGTTTTCTCCACATACCGCTTAGAATTAAGGCCAAAAAGTTCTATCTTGGTCTCATCAGACCAGAGAATCTTATTTGTCACCATCTTGGAGTCCTTCAGGTGTTTTTTAGCAAACTCCATGCGGGCTTTCATGTGTCTTGCACTGAGGAGAGGCTTCCGTCGGGCCACTCTGCCATAAAGCCCCCCGGCTGGTGGAGGGCTGCAGTGATGGTTGACTTTCTACAACTTTCTCCCATCTCCCGAATGCATCTCTGGAGCTCAGCCACAGTGATCTTTGGGTTCTTCTTTACCTCTCTCACCAAGGCTCTTCTCCCCCGATAGCTCAGTTTGGCCGGACGGCCAGCTCTAGGAAGGGTTCTGGTCGTCCCAAACGTCTTCCATTTAAGGATTATGGAGGCCACTGTGCTCTTAGGAACCTTAAGTGCAGCAGAAATTTTTTTGTAACCTTGGCCAGATCTGTGCCTTGCCACAATTCTGTCTCTGAGCTCTTCAGGCAGTTCCTTTGACCTCATGATTCCCATTTGCTCTGACATGCACTGTGAGCTGTAAGGTCTTATATAGATAGGTGTGTGGCTTTCCTAATCAAGTCCAATCAGTATAATCAAACACAGCTGGACTCAAATGAAGGTGTAGAACCATCTCAAGGATGATCAGAAGAAATGGACAGCACCTGAGTTAAATATATGAGTGTCACAGCAAAGGGTCTGAATACTTAGGACCATGTGATATTTCAGTGTTTCTTTTTTAATAAATCTGCAAAAATGTCAACAATTCTGTGTTTTTCTGTCAATATGGGGTGCTGTGTGTACATTAATGAGGAAAAAAAATGAACTTAAATGATTTTAGCAAATGGCTGCAATATAACAAAGAGTGAAAAATTTAAGGGGGTCTAAATACTTTCCGTACCCACTGTATGTAAATGCATACGTTGCATGAATGCCCACTACTGGCAGAAGTTGTGCAGTGGGATGAATTGGCCACTTGGAATCCGCTACAAATCTGATTTACTATCTACATTTTTTCCCTCTTATGAATTATTATTATTTTATTTTTTTTGCACCATTATATATACCTATAGGTATGCTTGGGCTGTTGCTTAAAATGTATAAAATTACAGAAAAAAAATCAATACAATACACTATGAATGTAACAAACATTCAGCTTAAGGTAGCAACAAGATCCAGTTAAATCTCAAAATAACTCACACACTTGAGTTATGTGGGGTTTTGTAAAGTAAACAGGATCTGTTGTGACATCAGTGTTTGGAGATATGGAGCTGCCTTTTGTGTATGAGAGTAGACATGCATCCACTTGATGAAGTTCCTGTGGCTCAGTGGTTAGAGCATTGCGTTAGCAGCGCAAAGGTTGTGGGTTCGATTCCCAGGGAACACACATACTGACAATACATGTATAGCCTGAATATGTAAGTCGCTTTGGATAAAGCGTCTGCTAAATGCATAAATGTAAATGTAAGTTTAAAATGGCGGCAAGGATTCCTTCTAGGGGAACTGTGTAGGGAAATTAGCAAATGTATGTCTAAAAGTGTAGTAATTGTTAAATAAAGCAACATACTGGTAGCACTCTGGTCATAGCTAACTAGCTAGCTAGCCAATAAACCACTACACAAAACACACTGTGTTGGAGCTGCATATGAGCCTGTATTAAATATAGCTCCCATTTATTTTACCTTGTACAGTTTTGCTAATGGTTTTTGAAAGGGATGTCCGTTAACCTTTTTGGCTAACTCTGTCAAATTTGGCTAGCTCCTACCAAGTGACAATTAATTGTACATGCATTCTTTGACATAATCAAAAAAAAAATATATAGAAAGTGTTTTCTACTCTCTTTTAAAAACTGACAAGCTTAATCATTGTGCTGTCCCAATTTTTTATTAATTTCATTTAATTTCATCATTTGCATTTAGCATGGGTTAGCTAACCCTAACCCATAACAGACCTGCAACCCATTTTTATGCTGTGACCCATCTTACCATCTGATACCACTATATCATGCATGGTACCAGCATGGTACTTCTTTTTTTGTCATAGGGGAGCATGGCTAAACTAGAATACTCACTGTAAACAAAGTATCTGCAGAGCAGACAACATTGCTGATTACGATGGTAGGGTTTTAGTGTTGTTTCAGTAATTTTTTTTTTTTTGTGATTTCCATAGGATAAAATGGTGACCGGGGATGCTAAAAGAACAAAAGCCAAAATCACATCAAAATCATGTGAGGGAAGATTACTGTATTACAAGTCTCATCATTTCATATCATTCATTTTCATTGAAGTGAAACCTTTAGTGATACTTTTATGTTGCGCTTTTTTGTCCCTTTGGGGCTTGACTTACATTATGTGGGAAAGAGCAGCGTGAACATTCTGCAAAACTTCTTTCTTTTCATTTTCATAAAAAATAATGAACATTCCAAAATTATGACTTGTGACTATCAAAAAGTCAGTTTGATACAGTAATCTGATATTTCGCAATCTAATATCACAGTATTTTAGTGTTACCACCTGCATTTGTTTCACTGACCACAAAGTTACAGTAAATATCCAGAACTCCTCCAAACGCAGTTGTGCGAGACCTCTGCCAGATCTAAAGAATCTGATAGAGGGATGGACTATTGCATTTTATACACTGTTTACACCTTTTTTCTTGATCTTTGAGCTATGTAGGGATCGAGTTTCAGGCAAAATAAAGGCCGGGGGACAGAGAGGAAAAAAGCAGGGCTCTCCCAAAGCTGGTCGGGATTGAAAAGCGAGACCGGTGCTGACAGCTAAATGCGCTAATTTTCTTCTGGGAGCAGGGTTTGTCTTTCCAGTGTGGTGGGCAATCAGCAGATACCGTAGAGGCCTTGTAACCTGTCCAGTGTGGTGATGGCATAGGACCAGATGAGAGCAACTGGAATCGAGTAAAAGTTTAGCTTTACCTTGTATAATGTTGACAGTCAAAGCTGACTTTTTGCTATGTGAAAGCTGAAGCTATAAGGCAATTATATTGTGTTGCCATATAAGTTATTTTGAGAGTTAAAATCTGGGGCGGCAAAGTTTTTCGTCACTATGACACCAGTAATTTGACGTAATTATTGCCGCTTTCCAATATGAAGGCTAATACGTGTGTTATTTTAGTTTTTTTAACTTATAGGCTGAGTGAATACAATGGTGAATACAAGTTTTTTTCCTTCCCTCTTGTGTTAAAGCTGCATTAGAGTAGTGATTACCTATAATATAGGCTCTTATCTGCTCTGGGTACTGCTTCATTACACCCACTGTATTCCTTACAGTGCTATGAAACCTGAATCAAAGGGCCGTTTTAAATGTTAAGAGCTAGTTTGGATTCATTTGAACTTACGGACACTGGCACACAAAGCAGCATTCACTACAGTAAGCCTCAGTATGGCCAATCGTCAACTTGGTAAAATGATACAAATATACATGAATAGCATATACACAATAATAAATCATAAAATAAATAAATAATTATGCTATGCTAACACTTTAGTGAAGGGACCGATTCTCACAATTAACTAGTTGCTTATTAAAATGCACATGACTAGCAAATTGGCTGTTTATTAATACTTATAAAGTACACAGTTATGCCTTATTCTGCACAACCATGTTTTAGATCACTTAATCCAACCTCATACCTAAATTTAACAACTATCTAGATATTAATAAGCAGCAAATTAGAAGTTAAATTAAAAGTAAATTAGGAGTTTATTGAGGCAAAAGTCATAGTTAATAGTGAGAATTGGTCCCCAAACTAAAGTTTATTAACTAATTGTATATACATAATAATACAGATATTCAATGCCCCCCCCCACCCACACACACATTTTCTGCTTATTACAGACAGAAAATCACTAATACAAAAATAAAATAAATAGATAAATACAATTGAAAAGTGCATTTATATGTATATTTATGTAAATATTTATAATTTGACTATTATATATAGTAGTCAACATTTCAAGTGGATAAAAAAGTTCATTAAAGTTTTCCTAAGACACAAATGCATTTTGGTTTTAGAACAACATTGAGGACATTTTTTGATCAACTCCAAATGTTGACAACCGTATACTGTATATATATATATATACTTGAACCACATCTCCTACATAATCCTATAGCACAACATGCCGCTACGACTCCAACCAACAAAGAGCATCTAATATTTTCATGTTATATGGTGTCATTTATTTAATGCGACAACTTCAGAGTTTGCCCGAAGCAAACGCATGCTTGAGCCTACGTCAGCACGTAAAACTCATAAACAAGAGTTACAGAATAATAATTCACTCACATTGCACATCTACGAAGTGTGTAGGGGGTAGGTATGGTCCCTCAGTAGTGTATAAAGAGTCACTAGGGGGCAGTGCCACTGCATAGCCCTAAGTAGAGTGGACAAACTAACTGAGCAATGTTTTTGTATTGATCATTAGTTTACCACACACTCAGGGTACTTTAAAAGAGTATGTTTGAATTGGTGATATTTTTTTCAGCATATTTAGATATTAACAATGTGTACAAAAGCTGATACAAATACAATTTTCAAATTTGGGGTTTCTTTTTTACACTTTGAAAAGTAGAATGCCACAGCTAACGATTTAATGACCCCAAATATGAAAGAATACAATATTTATAATCGCCTACATCTAAATTATTTTTAGGCCTCTTTTGACCTAAACTGAATTGAAAAGCCAAACAAATCTCTGACGTTTGAAACTCAAATGCGTCGGTTTAAGGGTTTACAAAACGTTCTCGGTGACATCATTCTAGTCACAGATGTTTTCTTCACTTTAAGGAGAGGACAAAACAGGGCAGTAAACCCGGGCCAGCTTGTGGTGAGGCCGTTACCCACAATTCACAGAGGCGCCGGATGGTTCCCACTAGGTTCTGGTAGGCTTGGAAACGGCAACTTATTAATCTTGTGATGGAAGGCCAGCTGCAGCCGTGGCAGTTACCGTATTTCACCATCAACCTGCTCCTGGGAGTGGCTTGTTGGCATTTAACTGGATTTCTTTCGCTTGTTCGCATCGTACGTTTGCACGAAGCGAAATATTCTGGAAATACGTCACTTGATAAAACCACAACAAACTCCCCCTCCCGTTCCCTCTCTTTAAAACCGTGCTGATTAGGTTTACTAATTCAGAGAGACTGCTTAGTTTCCAACTTTAATGATATTCCCGCGGCATATCACCCGCGGTTGCCTGGAGACCGGATTTGAGCTCGGCCCCTCATTCGATTCCCACACATCAGAGCCCTGAAAAGCAATTTTTTCTCCTCGAGCTTTTGATGCAGGCTCCTCTGAAACCCTTCCCCCTGCTGTGTCAGTATGGGTGGGCAGAACGCGGGCAGAATGGGCCGGGAGGTGAAGGGGAGGCCTGTGGGTTGCTGGTCACACATCAAGGCCTGAAAACAAAGGCCCCGGGAACCTTCCTTACAAACACAAATTCGGCGCTCTGAAAGTAAATGTGCGAGCCTCCGTTTCTTAAGGGTGCAGACATCGATGAAGGAAAAGGCCCTGCTGCAAACGTTGCTTTAGCGGCAACAGGTCGCCCAGCGAGACGGAATTTAACCATCTGTCGCGAACTTTGTAAGTTGGGATCTTGGCGTAAGTTTGTGGATTTATTGAAGCAATGTGATCGCTTCCAATGAAATTGCGCCACTTCAGGGTTTTAACAAAGACGAAATGTGAAATGTATTTACAATTTGTGATTTGAAAGTTGTGCTTCTACAAGACATTGTCTCTTTCACGCAAACTGATAATTTGCTGCTTATTAATAGTTAGTAAGGTAGTTGTTAAGTTTATGTTTTGGGTAGGATTAGGGATATAGTATTTGGTCATGCAGAATATGTGCTTTATATGCACTAATAAATAACATTAATAATATGCATGCTAATAAGCAACTAACTAGTGAGAATTGGTCCCTATACTAAAGTGTTACCAATAAACCAATACACTCTTTTATGGAAAGATTCCTGTTACTCTTCCATACTGTTGTTAACCAGTCAAAGTATCGGGAAATTTCTTAAATGTGGCCTTGGTAGAGATGTATTTATTGATTTATTGAAATAAAGTTTTTGCTTCCAATATAAGGTCTTCCCTTCGATGTGTAAACAACAACAACAAAGTCAAATGTGTTTACATTTTTTGCTTTTAGTCAAAAACTTTAGTTTGAAAGTTAAAAGAAATTGCCTCTTGGTTTGAAGTTTTCGCTTTTATCAAATGTATTCACTATGAGGTATTTACAACGTCAAAACGTTAAACATTTGCACTTTGTTGATGTTTTTTGTACTAAAAATAAAAATAAATAATAATAATAATGTACAGAATCGTTTTACTCCATCAAAGTTTTGGAAACGTTCTAACATGTGGTCTTGTTAGAGATTCCGTTATGGTTTTAGTGAACCAAAGTTTTACAATAAAATGTCTTCACTTTGAAGTGTTACCAGCAACAAATACTGACATGTCTTTACACTTATAGTATTTAGACAAAAACGTCCAATTTTGAAAGCTGTGCTTTTACAAGAAATTGTCTTTTGCTTGCAATTTAGAGAACTTTGTGTGATGTGGCCTTAATATATGGTCCAATGTGTTCCTGGTTGCACTTTATTTTACAACATGTGTACTTATGTGTACTTACAATGTACTTACCTAAGAATACTGTAATATAAGGAAACTACATGGTAAGTTGTCCATTTATACACATGGAACAGGACTGCTGTTGTATTTATTCACTTTGAGGTGTAAGGTATTAACAAAAGCAAAATGTTAAAATGTTACACTTTTTTATGTTTTTTGGTTCTAAATTTAAGAAAAATTTAATTGGTTCTTTCACAAACATATTCCTTTTACTTTTCCATAATGCCTATAACCATCAAAGTTTTGGAAAGATGTGGCCTTGGTAGAGATTCTGGTATGGTTTCATTAAGCAAAGTTTAGCTTCCAACTAAATTTCTTCACTTCATCATTTTCAACAAAAAGCGAAATGGTCAGAAATTAACACTTGATCTGACATTTCTGCTTCAGCGGAAAACGGCTCTTTCATGAACAGATTCCTTTTCCTCCGTCCCATGTTGTCCTTGTCCGTGAATTGTTGTAAATTGTTGAGGATGTTCCTGCCACTCATACGAGAGCGTGGAAGTTTCATGTTGCGCGCAGAAAGAAAGGCGGCATTTGTGTGCGTCTTATCGAGTCCCTCTCGTCATGTAGGCCACAAAAGTGATAAGAGCAGCCCCACCACAACAAGGAGGAGACTGTTTCTACTCGTTTCCACAACAAAATAAAGTCCTCCTTCCTGGAGCATTCACGTTTGCCATTTTACTGCTTTTGTGTGTCATGATCGCTTACATGAACACACAGAGATAACTGACGGTGCTTGCTGGGTCCCGCTGTGATAACCAAGAATGAAATTCTAGAGCATTCTGTTGCATGCTTGTAAAATTGGGTGCATTTTTTTAAATGACAAAAAGATAATTGTTGTAAGTTTTGCCCTTGTTCTTTTAGAACTTCTCAAAAATAAATGTTTGGAATTTTACTTGAGTAATAAAAAATGCATTGGTCGAAAGAGTGAATGAAAGTGAGGAATGTTTTTTGTGAGCACTTCAGATCCGCAGTGCTTGTAGTGTTGATTCTACACATCCTTCATTGATTGAACTCCAAAGACTGGAGGACCCAAACCCCTCCCGGGCCTGGCTAAGAACCACCTCTAGATGCCTATAGGCTGATGTCAGACTCTCAAATGAGGTCATATATTAGCCTGGTTGCCAAGCACTGGCCTGTCCAACCACTTTCCACTCCAGTGCTCTGAAACGCTCTGAAAAGTACCATTGGAAATTAATTAAACCCTGGTTTTGCTGTTTCTTTGGACTACATTTTCAAGACCAGTTTCCACTCTAAAATAATGAGAACTTTTTAATTGTATTTATTGGTTTTAATTGTTTTATTCATTTTTTGTCAAATAATAAAAATGCGTTTTAATTTTTAATACAAGAAATATATGTCGGTTTCAGGGAATTTGTTCATCAATGCATTCAACAAGTGTATTGTGAAGCTGCATAAAATTAATAAATTATTTTTTTATGTTAACACGCAATTTAAATTTAGAATGATAGATTCCTGGACTAACAAATAAGACACTGTAGAATCTGAAATCAGATTGGAAACTCACCTTAAAATATAATGTGAATAGAAAACATAACATTTCGTGAATTTGCTTGAATATTCTTTTATGTATTTGACAGACAATTTTATCCAAAGTGATCTGCATTGCATTCAAGCCTTTCTCTGGGAATCGAACCCATGACCTATTGCCATGCTCTAGTTTGAGCTACACAAAGTTGTCGAAACTCATTGTCATGGTTTTCTAATTTTTAATAAACATTATGAAATGTATTTTCCCCCACTCAATAGTCTTGCAGACCGTTCAAAACATATGTGCGTAAAAGTACAATTGCATCAAAGTTTTACACTAAATATGATTTGTTCACAATAAAGAGACATTATTAAGTTAGAACACAGCAAGCAAATATATATTTTTTATACTCTCTATAAAGTACATTTAAATCATCAAGAATATATATATTTCTACCCAAGTGAAAAAAGGTAGATAAAATCAGATTAGAAATTTCACCATGAAACGTAAGTGAATGCAAAATATTCCGTGAATTTACTAGAATTTACATTTATGCATTTGACAAATGATTTCATCCAAAGTGATCTGCATTGCATTCAAGCTTCCCATTTACATTTGATCAGTTCTTGTTTTCGCTGGGGATCGAACCCATGACCTATTGCCATGCTCTACTCTGTTTGAGCTACACAACTTTACTAACTCACTGTCATTGTTCTGTAGTATTTTAAAACATTCGGAAATGTTATTTTTCCATTGAATGGTCTGCAAGTAGCTGATTGTAAAATTCTAAAAAAAATATATAAAATACGTGTAAAAGTAAAATTGCACTAAAGTTTTACACCAAATATGATTTAATAATAATAAAAAACATGATTTATTGAGACAACATGTACATCTGTTTTGTCACTATTCACTGGAAAAGATCAATAAATCAACATTTATTTATACAGCCCTTTACAACACTCAATGTGAACCAATGTGCTTTCCAATAAAAATAGAGCGATACAACAAAAATATAAAACCGACAAGAGTTACAAATGTGAGTTAATGTGACAAAAGTTACATTAAATACACAAAAATGTCACAACATTGCTAGATATTAAAAGCCAGTCTAAATAAATGAGTTTTAAGCTCAGTTTTTAAAAGGCCCAGGTCAGTAATGGTGCACATATCGGGGGCAAGCTTATTGCAGAGTCTAGGCCCAGCTACAGAAAAGATGAATAACTTTTATGTCTACCAGAGTAAAACAAAAAGTAGATGAAATCAGATCGGTAATTCCCCCTAAAATGTAATGTAAATACAGCGAATTTCTAGAATTTACGTTTATGCATTAGGATTTTGTGCAAATTGATTTGGCATTGCATTTAACGTTCACATTTACATTTTAAAAGTGGGACTCAAACCCATGACCTATCGTCATACTCTACTGTTTAAGATTTAAGCTCTACTGTTTAATATGATTTGTTTAATTAAATCTATAACTATACACTATTAGCATGCAGATTACTGGAATAGTGGCTGTTTATTAGTTTTAAAGCACATATTAATGCCTTATTCTGTATGACCATATTGTATATGCATTAACCCTACTCATACCTAAACTGAACTACTACGGCAACTACCTTGCTATCAATAAGCAGGGGAAGCGCTTAGTTAATAGTGAATATGTGTTCCCTAATCTGAAGTGTTTTGTGTTCCCTAATCTGAAGAGTGAATAGTGTTACCAATTCATCCTAGTCTTGGAAAACATCAAGATCTTCTATTTCTACCAAACTGAAAAAGTCTAGTGATGGTATCTGCTCAGTGGTACACAGCCACATTGAAAGTGCAGCATGGGCACTCTGCCATTGTTTCCCTTGCGCTGAACATATTGCCGGGGCCCAATTGTTCTCTTTATCTTTGTGTTGGGCTGAAAATAGACAGACACACTTGTGGGTTTTGTGGCGCATGCACTGTGATTTTCAATAGCCGTGTTTTCTTTTACTCTTTCTCTTGGTGTGAGTAGCGGAGTGTAAGCCCAAGTCTTGTGCTCTTACATGAAGATGTGGAATAGAAGTGATTGATTGATCTGTTTCCTCTCCATCACTCTTTTATCATTGGATAATGGATTGTGTAGATGTAATGCGATGCCCTTTGGCTTCATGAACCATCCGACACATTTCTTCCCGCGTCTATAAACCCATTAGCTATAAACCCAAGCTGTCAAAGAAAGCGTGTTAAAGCACGCTAGGCTAATTATGTTCAACAACATCACTTCTTCAATCATTGCATGCGGTTCTTGGGATTTCTAACAACTAATCGGTAACTGTTTGAAACAATCACAAATGTTGCGTAACATAATTCAGAATCTGCGGTTGTTTAATAAGAAACGATTTTGAGACTAATCACGGGTAAATGTTTTAGACAGCCCTACTTAGATCAAGATTTCAGTTAGACAAAATTATTGTTCACAGTTGCATAATAGAAAGCTGAACACACTTGAAACTTTTAAAATATTTAGCCTGTTTTTTCAACTACTAGCCTTTTATGAGATCTATCAGCATCTCTTGCCTCTCTTGTTCGAGCCCTGGGCTTTTCTCAAGTTTGATTAATCAAGATAATTAATTTCTGCAGCAAATTACCGCATTCACTCCCAGCTTTTACTCCGAGTGAGCGCTGTTTTGACAGTCATTCACATTGCTTGTCTTCAAGCATGATTCGCCGCTGTTTAATGACAAAGATATCATGTGGCGCATCTTCAAACATGACACTGACATGTGGTATTTAGTCAGTCATTTTGTAACAAGTAAAATTGCACTTTTATGACATTCAAGTGTTTCCTATGATGTAAACGTAGGCCACCGCTCATTAATAATGCATTTAGTCCCAAAAAAGGGAAGAAAAATACCATTTTAGAGAGCTTTTGAAAGTCAAAAGCAACAAAAGAGACAAAGAACCATTGTGTATTTACAAAATTAAACAGCCCTGTCATTGTGGCGGAGTGAGTCATTTTTCGAAGGCAGAAAAGTTGTATAAAGCGGTAATTTAATTCTAATTTCATTCCAATCTGTTTCTGAAACAATTGAAGTAGGCATTTGATGTGTTTATCTCAATGTGTAATTGGGTTTTGTTCATCTCTGAACAGTTTCCATCAGCGGGGAAGGAGATGGCGAAGAGAGGGCCGCGCGCGGTTTTAACGTAGGAGGGAAATGCGCTTTAACACTTCTTATTGCATTAGAACAACTACATCTTACAATTGACAGTCAAAGCTGTTTCCAATTAATTTGAAATGATTCTGTGTAAGCTTAGAGTAAGAGACTTTTTATGAAAAGAAAGTATACACACACAAATGTGTACAGTGGTTTCACAAAGTTTTGACACTTAATTTGATTAAAATGTCTGAATGTCATGCACTAGACACAAAACGTTAAAACAACTGCTATCAGATCAGAGATTTGTTACGAGTATTAAATAACTAAACACTTATAAACGTGCTCATATATACGAAAGTGCAATAGGTACAACATTTTAAACCAACTGATATAAAGTATCCCATTAAATATTTTTATGAATAATAAAGGAAAGTCCCATATTTTACAGTGGCCCCATTTTTTTGTTTATTCTTAATTTTACTTAAAAAGTCTGAATGCCGTTGCAATAGACACAAAATTTAAGCCCTATGAGTATTTGATCAGATATTTTTTTCTAATAAACATTTTTGGAAACTTAACTTCACTTAAAATGAGCGAATGCCATTGCAGTAGATATTTTTTAACCATTGATATCTGATCAAAATATCAAATGAGAGATTTTTATGAATATCAAAAGATAGTGTTACTATAATATATACACAAGCTTTAATTCACTTGATTTGACTTACAATGTAACAAATTGCAATATATGCCTGTTTTTTTAAACCAGTTTTTCTCAAATTAACTACACATTTGTGAATAGTTTTGCAGTGTCTTTTAAGCAACAGATTTGGCAGTGATTTGTAGTAGATTTATTAAAGGCACTTTAAACAGGTGATAGCATAAGTAGAATAGGTTCATAGTTCAAGTCAGCCATCGGGATATTTGTATTTGACGTCTCTTCTGAAACGGACGTATCAGGAAACAGAACTGGAGCGCCACTGTTTGCTTTGCAGGTGTTTGATTGTCAACAAAAGTCTCCTAGCAACTGAATTGTGAAAGAGAAATGATGCTGTGCAATGCTAGCGTTCGTTCCGCAGGTGTACCATTATCAACAGAGAGGATCGTTTACCGTGTTTGACGAAACTTTCTCTGCCAACGACTGCTAAACAAGTAATATTGTCATTTAATGTCAAACTTTGGCTCACGGATGCAGTTTATTTGTTTAAAAGTGACTGTGTACATCTCCCCAAGTCTCACACGTTCATTTTAACAGAATGTGTTAGTTAGCTTGTTCATTTATTTAAATTTTATTTGAATTTTTATATGAAGTAATATAATTTATTTGAATACAAATTTATTTTTAAATTATGTTTTAATTTATATAAAATACGAATTTCTTTATACATTAGATTTGTATTTATTCATGTATTTATTTAAAAACAGATTTGTATTTATTTTAATTCAAATAGTTTTATGTATGTATTTATTTAATTAAAATGTGTTTGTTTGCCATTCGGTTATTACGTGTAGAGTAAGTGTCCAAAGTGTTTTTCGGGTCACTGTATAAACTAACTTCTCAAGTCTGTGGTATAAAGGAGGCCTAAAAACTTGAATCTCCACATCACGTGTAATAGGTTTGGGAGGTGATATAAACCACGTCACTATGGAAACGAAATGAAGAGCCTTGAGAACTGCAAAAGCATTAATATACTCAGAAGAGTCGCCTTGCTGTGTATCCTTGAGCGCTCCGGATTGATGCGATTGATTAACATTTCACATGAGCTCTTCTGGGATGGCATCAAACGTTTGTTTCTGTGTTTGTGTTGAAGTGTGTTTTAGTGAGGGATCAAAGTGGCGCTGATCAGCCCCACTGTCCTGTACGGATGTGTGGAGAACACACACACACACACACACACACACACACACACACACACACACACACACACACACACACACACACACACACACACACACACACACACACACACACACACACACACACACACACACACACACACGCATCTTTGCTCGCACTCATGGCAGCATCTTAAGCAAATGCAGCTTTGTGTACATTTCTCAGAGTACCTCTGGCTGGGCTGTGGGACGTCCTGTGGGGCTGGGGTCTCACCGAGCTGGATTAGAGGGTCACATCCCTGGCAGCATATAGACAAATGGATGATCAACTCCTCCAATTCAGCTTGTGTTGTGAAGACAACATTCAAAATAACTCAAGTGACTTAGATCTTCCCGTTTCTGCCAGTCAAAAATCACCTGCAAACAGACTTATCTTATTTGATGTTACTTGCCTTTGTATTTTATTATTAAAAATGAATTCTAATTTAACTTAATTGAAAGTACATTGTTAAAAAATAAAACAAGCACCCTCAAAGCTCTTAGGATGTGTAATGTTTCAATAATAAATGCTTTGTTAAAATATAAAGTACTATTTTCTGTTGTACAATGTGTAGAATATTTTATTTCAAAATAATGGTAGTTTTTTTTTAGCAGCCTTTAATATCAAAGTACATGAATTATAGTATGTTTACTGAAATACAGTAAAAAGCTAACCAGTTTGTAAATCATTTCACATGATAAAAGACATGAAACACAAAACAAAACAAAGCAAACACAACCAAACCACTACCAAACAAAACACATCAACAATCAACAACATCATCAATTCAAAATAAAACAAACCAAACCAAAATAAAAAAGCAAAACAATCCACAAAAATGTATTAATAAAGAAATTAATAAAACAACATGAAAAACAAACCAAACATGCAGAACAAACCACAGAACAAACAAACAAAAACACACAAAACAAACCAGAAACCACAGAACAAAAACAAACTAACCTAAACCCAAAACAAACTACAAACTACAAAAAACAAACCACTAAACAAGAACAAAATGAACAAAAACAAAACAAATAAAATAAATTTTTAAAAGCATAACAAACCACCCAAACAAAACAAACAAAAAAACACTAAAAAGCAAAACAAATCACCAAAATACCTACATAAATAAATAAATGAATAAATAATAAATAAATAA
The DNA here is from genome assembly GCA_027422405.1 of Ptychobarbus kaznakovi. NCBI lineage: Eukaryota > Metazoa > Chordata > Actinopteri > Cypriniformes > Cyprinidae > Ptychobarbus > Ptychobarbus kaznakovi. The sequence continues at coordinate 16,019,915 of CM049815.1, forward strand.
ATAAATAAAAAAGCATAATAAACCACCAAAACGTAAGACAAAACATAAAACTCAAACTAACAAACCACAAAAAAGCACACACACACGCACACACGCATACACACGCACACACACACACACACACACACGCACACGCACGCACACACACACACACACACACACACACACACACACACACACACACACACACACACACACACACACACACACACACACACACACACACACACACACACACACACACACACACACACACACACAGTCTGGCATATGTGTTTTATGGGGACTCTCCATGGGCGTAATGGTTTTATACTGTACAAACTGTATGTGCTATTGCCCAACACCTACCCTACACCTAAATTTAGCCCTCAAAGGAGACTTTGTGCATTTTTAGATTTTCAAAAAAACACCATTTAGGATGTTTTTTAAGCCTTTTGGTTTACGGGGACATAGGCAGTGTCCTCATAAACCACCTTCATGTTGTAATGCCCATGTTATTATACAGATTTGTGTCCTCATAAACCATATATACCAGTTCACTACACACACACACACACACACACACACACACACACACACACACACACACACACACACACACACACACACACACACACACACACACACACACACACACACACACACACACACACACACACACTATTGATTCTAAAATGTACTCAATGCTGAATATTTCTTCTTTGTTTTACTTTTAATTTGAAGCTGACGTGCAACCTGTTTTGATAAGATTTATTAATTTAGACATATCCACAAATGCTGGCTTCGAGAAATGTCGAGTTGTAATCTTCCTAAACTTTTAAAAGCCATTTAGATGAGCTATTAGTTAAGGATTAATAAAGGATAATAAATAAATTTGACATGCCTGCTGTTGAAATGGTTTCAGATTAATGATCTATGAGGCTGGATAAGAGCTTAATCCACAGGTGTGCTCTTCATTATGAAACGTTAAAGAAGAAAATAATTAATTGAAGCCGAACACTGAATTTAACAATATATCATGAGTTGCCACTGACATGGAGGTTATTTTTGATTAGCACTTATCAATATCATTAAAAGGCCAATCAAATTATAGGAGCGGCAGTATTAGTGCTCATACAGGCCTGTGGTCTCCATGGCAAACTAGCAGTATCCTTTCTCTGCTAACGCTGGATTTCAAAAGAAGGGCAATTATTTGCTCTGTATGTGCCGCTAATCCTGCTTTATCTGCATGGACACCACCTGAAACACTTTGATCAGAGATAGCAGCATTCAGGCGCTGTTTATTCACAGATGGAGGGGGGGGGGGATATACTTGCATTTAACTCCACCCATGCCATGAAAGTGAGAAGGTCCTTTTTGAGGTTGTTGATTAAGCCCTGTTGTAATGAAATACATATCTCCTCACTTGCTCTCTCTTTTCCTGTGATGTTTTTCACAGCGGTCTTCTCCACCGGGGAGCACTTGGACTTTTGTTTGATTTCATTACGGGGGTTGATGTCATTACTCAGCATTGGTGAGAGAGACTGCTAGCGTTTCTGCCTGGAGGCTGTTTGACATTTACCTGAGTGAGTCAGAGGTGATTCGCTCGGCCCCGCAGGTGTGACACACGCTGGAAATAGGCCACAAAGTATCGCTAAAATGACAGACTTACTATGCTGCAGATAATAATGAAGTGTTGACAAATGCATACAATAATAATGAGTGGAGCTTTTGCTCATAGTTAGGGTTAAACAAACATGTAGCCGTAAGTATCAGTTTTGGTGTGTAACTCATCTCATCCCCCCCCCCACCCCAAAAAAACTAACAAATAATAATCAAAAAGCACAAAAAAACTAAAGAAACAAAATAATTAAACAAAACCAAATAAAAAAGTTAAACAAAATAAAAAGCACAAACAAAACACACACACACACACACACACACACACACACACACACACACACACACACACACACACACACACACACACACACACACACACACACACACACACACACACACACACACACACACACACACACACACACACACACACACACACACACACACACACACACACACACACACACACACACACACACACACACACGCACACACATGCACACACGCACAAGCACACGCACGCACACACAAATAAAAAAATATATATAAAAACAAAACAAAACACAAACAAACTGAACAAAAAACTGAACAAAAAAAAAAAAACTCAATCAAACCCAAAACAAAAGCACAACAAAACAAGCAGTGCCAAACACACACACACAAACAAACACAAACACAAATCAAAGCAAAATAAAATAACAAAAACTAAATAAAAACACAAAACAAAAACAAGATAAAACACACACACACACACAAACTTCTAACAAAATAAAATAAAAATACAAAACAAACAAACAAACAAACAAACAAAAATAAACTAAAAACAACACAAAACAAAAGAACACACACACACACACAACTTTATTGTCCTGTTTGTGCTACACAGGTAACAACAAAGTTTATGAGAGTTTTCTTTTCTGAGTGATTGGATTTATGAGATTCACCTTGCGGCGGTTAAAAAGATCTGGTGGAAAAAAACAAACCAAAACATATAACTTACATTTAAGCAGGGACCCGAGTTATATCTACAGACCAGAATATCAGAGTGAGATCAAATCTTTTGACTTTGGCCTTTTAGTGCACTTAACAACCAGCAATATACTAATAAATCATCCAGGGCAATTAATTGGCTGAAATGTTATTATTGGGATGGCTAGTTAACAGAAGTGGTCATTTAGCCTGATGTCCGTTTCAGTATATATAGTTAAAAAAAAAATATTTTTTGTACAAAAATAAGCTTTGTTGATTGTGTTACATATCAGCATTATATTGATCGTCAGCCAGCCTTTAGTTGTTTAACTTGGTTGCTTAAATTGTTCAGTTGTTTTAAAAGGCTTATGAATTATCATTCTTTAAATCTATGCAGACAAGTCCAAATCTAAAACACAAATATCAGGAGTTCAAAAGTGCAGTATCTGCCATTTCAAAACATTTGAGAAGTTTTCCTGGTTAATAAATCACAAAGCAGCAGATAAAGAAATGTACTTAGTTATAAAACGTGAAACACTTTTGTAGTTGTACAGTGTTGCACTGCTGACCTTCATGAACTGTTTAGTCAGTGTTTGGGTTTGACAGCCATGTTTACGATCCAATGAGACTTCCCAACAGTGTCCAACAGACTTCAATCTCTCTCTCGTGTCAAACCTTGTTTTAAATCATCGTTAAAATATTTCCTTGTATGTGTGTTTGAAATGAAAATCTAAGTAATCTACAAGTAATTCGAAAGTTGAAAGTGGTTTGGATCTGTTTGTTTGAGTATCGTAGCAGTCCGACAAAGAACACTGGCTCGACCAATGGCGTGACTTTAGGGCGGGGCTATATGTTCGTCTGACCAATGATAGATGGGGGGAGTGTTCAACACACCTGTAGTTTTTTTGCAAAAACTTCATTATTTGAGCAATTTTGTTTGGTGATGCTAAAGATCCAGTCACATGTACCATTGTTTGGCAATTTTTTTGCCATCAAAATGCGAGTCGTTTTAATAGAAATTCACCTGACCGAGAATTTCGCTTGAGGATGAATGTTTTCCCTTTATTGATCGCATTAATTATCTGCAAAATTAACTAAATAATTTCACTACTCACCCTTTTGATGCAAAAATTACACACTTCAATTTAAATACAAGTTTTTTTTTGTTTTTTTTATAGTGCGATTATGACAAACTAAAATAAAATCTTTTTTTTTTTTGATAATGATTATGAGGCAATATTTTTGTGCGTTTTTGTTCTAGGCCTGCCTAAAACCGGTGGCGGCCCAACCCTGTCTTAATGAGGGATTCATTGAATCATTCATTCAAACGATTCATTCAAAATGATTGATTAATTTAGAAATGAAGCACTTGACTGTTTTTATGAATGAGTCATTCAATCATTGCCTCAAACGTTTCAGTTAAAAACAAGTTTTGTGTATGCGATGCACAAATGTTCTGCACTGTCTTTGTCTGGAACTATTTTCATTGACTGAACATGGCAAAAACAGACAATATAATGTCTAAAATGTAACTCGCTCAATATTAACTTCTTGTTTTTTGAACTCTTGAAGGCTCGCGATTGCACAAATAGTCAGAAAAACAACACTCTTGCTTGTTTGATACCACTTAACTATATCATAAAAACAGAAACCATACAGGGATGTTTTTTGCTTTTATAACGTGAATCGTAGGGGCATTCTAGGCTTCATCACACAGTGAATACTTTTGGACGTGTTTTTGTTTGTTTTTGCAAAGTGAGTGACATACTTCATAATGTCAGCTATTGTTAAAACAACAATTGCATATTATCATAGATGATACATTCCACTGACTATTTATCCACAATTCCAGTATTTAAATGAGTTTTAATCGTCTTTTTAAATATGTTTTGAAAAAGCTAAGAGTTCAGAAGTGATCCAACTATGATTAAGTAGGACACTGAAAGACTCAAAGCACGTTTCTTCATAAATCCAGCAAGCCTACGGAAGCTGCGGTCTGTGCCAGCCCTGAGGTAACGGCCTCTAACAAGGCTTCCTCTGTCAGCTTAAACGCTGTCCTGGAGCAAAACTGGCATTTCATCTGACGATTGGAAAGGATAGTCTAGCACTGAATGACATGTCTTTCTTCCTCCAAACCAAAGGACATTTCCCCCCTCTCCCGCAGACCTTAACCTCCCCAAACGCTCCTCCGCACCACTCGCTCTAACTGCTGTTTTGACATAGATTACAACTTTGCATCTCGGTTTGTGCATCGCCACGTTCTGACAGCCAGATCACATTTGGCTTTCCAAATTATTGAGAAAGATGTCTTATTTTTTCTTGTTGAGCTGTCTTTACTTCTCACTCACAACTAGTTTCTTTTGTCCAGTTTTCAATCTCACCAGCACTTGCCTGGAATTGCGAAAAAGCATAATTTTAAGCAAAATGTGAATTTTGAACACATTTTTGAATGGATGAAAATACAATAGTTTGCCTATGTCTTATTTGGCGACCAGTTTTATAACGTGTCACATTAGCAAAACAACATCCCCATTTCGCATTCTTTGTCTCCTTTTACCAAAAATTCAGGCAATCACAGTTCAGGGCTAAACAAGAAACGCATAATTTTTCATCACCTCTATGTTGTTTGCTAAAATGGCACAAGTGTTTGTACAAATATAAACAGGAAAGTTCCAGTTCAAATGTATATATATATATATATAATTAAAAATATATTCTCGAGCACACAGAATAATAAAAGTCATACAAGTTTGGAACAAACTCTTCCTTTATTTGCTTCATTTCAACTGTTTTAAGGCAGTAATCCTTTTAAACACAGAATTGAATCAGAGGAATACAACAGCTGAAGAGCAAACAAAAGTTCATGGTTCTCCATATTTGGAAATATAAGTGGATAATCTATTGTGATTAATGTGCCTTTGGAAGTTAATCCTCGCATAATTACATTAACCTGCTCTGTAGATCTGTAGAGGTTGCTGTTGCTGTTAAAGTTAGGCCTTAATTGTTCGTAATTGGTTTAGGTGCAGTGTTTTCTTTATGTTTTGATTATATTAAATGTGCAAGCAATGACAGAAAGTGCTGCTTAGACACTCATTCATTAAATGAAATCTGCAATTCATACAGCTTCTCAAGGATCCCCTTATTAAATTTATCATGTAACGAAATTTCCGTTGAACTGTTCCATACTAGCAAGATTATTGTTATTATTTTGAGTTTCATAATACGTTCATATGAGATATTTTTTAAAAGGATCCCCGGGTATTAAGACATGTATAGCTTTATATCACGTAAATGATGTCTCTTATTTAAATACGTAGTAGAAAACCCATGAAAGATGTATGCTATTTAAAAATCGACATTGTTTTTGGACTATGGGGGGCGCCATTATTTTATGTGCACAGTGAATTCTGCGTCGATGACGTCAAATGTTGCACTCAGTGAGCTACTGGCGCTTATTTCCATAGCCCTTGGCTTTTTACCGAAACACAACTCAGAAAATAAAATACTGATACGGTACCACATTGTGTGGCTTTTGGTTGTTATTTTCAGTCGAAGGGCAACAAGAAAAGCAATGTAAGATGTTCCCAGTGTTAAGAAGAGGAGAAAAAAAGAATGGGAAGTAAACTCATCTTAAAATGGCTCAAATGACTCATTGTTGCTGTTGGTCTGATGACTGCTGGCATACTTAGCTCCTCATGTTGCCTCTGATGTGCTTAGCCCCTTAATTGCTGCTTGCAGCTATATTTTATAAATATATTCAGTTCTGATGTGAAGTAAAGCAGATCTTTGACATATATAATACGCAGGTTGTTTCTTTGCAGTGTTGATTTTTGGTGCAATGTATGGAAATCAATTTGACCTCAACACAATCGATACAGCCCAAATGTGCACAGCCTACTCAAAACACATCCATATGTCAAAACATGGCATGCACATTCATGAAAAAAGTCACAACATTTCATAAACAAATACATGGTTTGACCAACTTAAAAGGTATTTTGGCGGGAAACAATGGCTGCTCATAGAACTGTGCTTATTTTGAAATATATCCAATTCTGGTGTAAAGTAGTGCACATGTCTGAAATACATAATACGCAGACATGCTGTATCATCACCCATGCGGTTTTCTGCCTGTTTAATTAAGGCATATCGTTTCAATATTGACTAATACGAGGGAAACGTCGCATGCAGAAGATAAGCGGTTCCCACTATGAACTTCAATGGGTTAAGGTTATGTTTTCAAGAACCTCTTTGGGACCGTATTTCTAAGACGCAATTAAACCATTCTCAAGGATTTGCAACGCTAGGAGAGTATTAGGCGATTAAAAATCCTAATATGCCAAAGAAATACTCCTCTTTGAACTAGGAATGCGTTTTTGCCTGGGAATATATGATTATATTGTTAGTGCAGCGATGGCACAAATCTTAAAAAAATAATTGCAGTGCTCTCAGCCGCACGTAAACAAAAATCCATACTTTTAAGCAAAGCCCATCTCTCATCTATTTGGATTAGATGAAAAGAAAAGAATGTCAGCTTGCTTTTATGCCAGCCGAAGACTTCTCTTTTTTCCTTTTAGCCTTGTGTAACAAAATTACTACTTAATACATGCAGCAAGTTAGTTGCTGTAGGCATAATTGAAGCTTTTCCTGAATCTCCGCCGTGTTTAAAGTGCAGGGAATTAATGAAGGTGATACGAGCAGGTTTGGGGGGTGGCTTGGCGTCTGGGTTGGGGGTTGCTCTCACCCTACCTGCATGACATTGGGCTTTTTCTTATGGAAATTGAGCTTGGTGTTTCAATTGAACGTTACGGGATGTGGAACGGGGGTCTGGGTGTGTGTTTAATGAAGCAGCAGTTATCTCCCAAACCTCCCAACCTGCACTGCTCTCCCTAATCCTGCTATTCACGCCTAATACACTGAGGAAAGCTTTTTGTCGCCAGCCATAATGGAAAATGTATATGTTTATAAATATCACACACTTGTTTGTTCGCACTGAAATCCATCTCAATCCTCACCCGCTCGATGAGCTGTTGCGTTTTGAGCTACCGCCCCACTATATCCACACTCGCAATTAATTTCCACTCTGTCCCCGTGTCGTTGCATGTTTGAAGGCTGCGCAGTCCGTTTGAACTCCCATCAGGTGCTTTGATAAGGGCCCGTGCTGTTCATTTTCCTACTCTGCAAATGCAAAGAGAGCTACACCCATTTTCCTCCAGCCCTTATCAACGGGCAATACAAACACAGCATTTAAAAAAAATGAGACACTTCGAAGACAAATGAGCCGATAGCGCTTGAGGGGGCATGATAAAAGCACTAAGGAGTTATTATTTTCAGATTGGATAGATAGAAGCCATTTTTGAAGGATTGAGGGTCATTTTTTTTTATCTTGATATGTAACATTATGAAACAACTCTTGCTATTTCATTTATTTGGCGCTAATGTGACTTTGTAGAGTTGCTGTCGTGGAATTAATTCTGCTATTTTGTATCAGGCCCTTTGCTGAAAAAAGGTACAAAATATGCTTGAAGCTCTTTTTAAAAAGTGTTGATTTATCTTTCCTTATAAAAAGGGGGTAAAAAATACGACCTTCGTACTAAATAGTAGCTGTTTTATTTTACACGTTATATTTTGTGAGGTTTGTAGGGTTACCAAAATTGGCATCCAAAATGATTTTTTACAACTGTTTTCTAAAAACGTACTTTATATTAAGAATATTATATAAGTACTATGTACTAACATTTATTAAATTAATTATTTGATAGAGTGTGATTTGTAAACCAAATTCAACATGTAATTGGAAATAATCATCTAGTTCACAAATTAGACATTGCTTTTGCGTCTCAGAGGCGGTGTTTATTTCTTCAGTTCGAGATGTGAAGAACAACGTTTTCATGACATGCAGTGGAGTAAAACGTACTTTGATGTGCTTCGGAATGTAAAGAAGTAAAAGTTTCCCAAAATAAATACTCTGATACTTGAAAAGTGCACTTACAAGGGTGCAGCAGGCACGTGCAGAACCCTTTTTCAAAATTATTCAAAAGTGCCCATCTCAGACAAATAGCAATAATATTGTAGTCAATAAAACAAAATGCATTTGAATTATAATTAACATGACAATGTGTACAAAAACGGCAACTAATCGCTCAAAAGTCGGAAAATTCCTGTTTATTTTTACATATCTGTCAATCTATGCCTGTGTTTTGCTCAAGCGGTAACCTCCCGCTCTCTCTCGTTAAGCCAACACGGAAGTGACTAAAACTGCAGTTCATCGACTGGCCGCTAGAGGCTGGCTGCAAAAGGGAGTCAATCCCATAGACCTCAATGTTAAAATGCCCAACTTTACAGCAGAAAAAAACAGGTTTACAGCCTGTTGCAAAAATTATTTTGATGACATTGTGAATTTTTTTATAACTCATCCGTTTAAATTATATTAAACCTTAAAATTCTGCATAATTAAGGGCGTGGTCACTTGAGTGACAGGTTGATTGCCGCTGCTGTCAACACTGTCACGCTTGGTGGGTGTGGTTTCAGTAACCAGCTCCACCCATATCCCGCCTTTTTGCCCACTTTCGATTATCCGGGAGTGACGCGCTGCCAAGATGGCGACGGCTGTCTCCGCCCACTTTGAGCTTCAAAAATCCTCTTCAGAAACCTACAGGTGACGTCACGGACACTACGTCCATGTTTTTTACAGTCTATGGTTTTGCTTGACGACTGATATTTCATAGTCTGTTCGGAAACCGAGGCTCTCTCAAGCCATATGGTTCTTTCAGTGAATAGATCGACGGAAGAAAAAAAAAAAAAAACTATATTTTCAACTTTTTTCATCAATAATCAAGTTAATTAAAAGTCCATATATTATATATTTTAGAATAGGCCTATTAGATAATTCATCAATGCCCGTTTGTCATAATACACCAACCAATCATGATCTGGCTCCAGTTCAGATTTCATTGGACAATATGTGACGTGGAGAAGTCATTTTCCGTTCTTATTCATAAATCGGTAGAAAATTACATGGGACTGACGAGCTTATTTGTGGAGCGATCCGGATCTGCAGTTTGTCTCATTTTATAAATCGAATTACATCGCTGACAAAACGGATGCTAAAACACGGCACAAAACCGTGCAGCGCCAAAAGTCGCAATAATGGTAATCTCAGTATTCAATTTTATTTTTTTATTTATTTATTTATTTTATTGTTCATTTCATTAACAACGAAATATTGATAGAGCATCCCTACTGCATAGCAATTAACTTACATATAGGCTATGTGTGATGTACCGTTTACTATTTCATGAAACTCTCACAGTTAATGAAGCACAAGTGCCACCTACAGGCCTATAATGTGAAGTGTAGGCTGGCGAAATAGTGACGTGAAAGGATTTTATATTATATAAAAATTTTGATAATTATGCTGCATTATGAAAGTGTCTTATGCTCATCAAACCTGCATTTAATTGATTAAAAATACAGAAAAAAACAGTAATATTATGAAATATTATTAAAACTTAAAAGAATGTTTATCTATTTTAATATAAATTCAAAGAGCATTTATTTCTGTTATCAGAAATCCAGTCTTCAGTCAATCCTTCAGAAATCATTCTAATATGCTGATTTATTATTAATATTGGAAACAGTTGTGCTGCTTATTTTTATAGTATATATATATACAGTATATATATATTGGAACCCATGATACTTTATTAGGGTTCATTGATAAATAAAAAATAAAAACAACAACATTTATTCAAAATAGAGATGTTTTCAAACAATTAGACAGTTTCTATCAATTTAGCAAATCTTTTCTAAAAAATACTGACATCAAGCTTATATTGTTACAACAGTTATATTTTAAATAAATGCTTATAATAACTTTTTATTAATCAAAGAATCCTGAAAAAACTATCACAGGTTTCCAATATAGATAATAAATCAGAATTGCATAAAATGTATTTTAAAATTTGATCAAATAAATGCAGGCATAATGACCATAAATTACTTCTTGCAAAAATATAAAATAGTAATGTATCCAAAGTTTTGACATATTTATTTGTTTATTTTTTACATTGCCCCTAATTTACATTTGAGCCCCTGCCCCCGAGGAACTCTCTGCACGTCTCTGAGGGGCAGTTTACCCTAAAACGGAAATTCTGTCATTATTTACTGACCCGCAAGTTGTTCCATACTTGCATGAGTTTCTGTCTTCTGTTGAACACGAAGAAGATATTTTGAAGAATGTTGGTAACCAAACAGTTGCTGGTATCAAATGACTTACATCCATGGGGAAAAAAAATGCAATATGAGTCAATGCTCTGAGTATGGTTGCCAACATTGTTCAAAATATATTTTTTCTGTGTTCAACAGAAGGTTTGGAACAACATGGTGGTGTGTAGATGATGAGAACATTTTTATCTTTGGCTGAACTATCCCTTTAAATACAACAACGGAGCACAAATACTTCCCTATTGTCCACAATATTATAAAACGTTCAGTTTTCTTTTATTAGTGGGAAAATCATGGAGGGTGGGATGCCAAAGTGCAAATTAATTAGTATTTGGTAATCAAAATACACTATTAATTAATACAAATAATTTGATGTTTTTCTACAGTTAATTAAATATTTGACATATTTTGTTAAGTTAATTATTTAAGATAATTTGTGTTATAAAATAGTTTATAAACATATTTCATAGTTCTTAGAAGAATTTGTGAATTGTGCCTTTATTGCTTTAAAAATAGTAATCAGACACCAATTTGTACCCTATTTATAAAAAGTGCCACCCATATTCCCTTAGTGTGTCCTTTTAGGCCTCGGAAAGCCAATTTCAAGTTTGTTTATCAGACATTTTCTTCGTTCCTTATGAAAAACGTTCACAAACACCGTCTGAGAGCCATATTGTCCGAGTTGGCTAGAGTGATTATTTCTTAATTTGGCGATGACAAGGTTGTCTGTGCGTCTTCAGACGGAGGACCACTAAGCTTTTAGGAAAGAGCTGGAATCCAAAGGGATAAGTGGAGATTGGAGATCTGTGAAGGCAATATTAATGTGCTTAAAGTGGAATGGAAAGTAGTTTTGAGGAGTCGAGTGTAAGAAGGTTTAAAAATATCTGGAGAGGATGAGACACATTTAAGTACGTGAGAGCCACACTGTGTCCTGGGATAGGCCGTGTCTGACAGCCAAATGAAAAGCAGCGTTGCCAGATATGAGGGCGATGGTACATCAGAAAACTGGAGATAGGTGACCATTATACCTGTCCTGACCAGGTAAGATGCAACTGTGCTGAGAGCCTAAATGCTGTGCGACAGGGTTGCCAGGTCTGCAAAACAAAACCAGCCCAATTGCTATTAAAAACGAGCTCAATCATGTTTGTTTGTTTTTTTCTGTGGTTTTCCCCTTCGTCAGAGGATTCCGGGGAGATCATTTTAACCTGCGAACTTCAAAAACAACCTGCAGCAACAGTGTAAAAGTAGCCCATTTCTGTGGTAAAACTGCAGACTTGGCTACCCTGCTGTGCAATGCGACTCACAGTCAAAGTATATTTGAGGCAGGATTTTGGACCAATGAGAGTTTACCTTGTGGGCGGAGCTACATGTCACAAACAGTTCCGAACTATAAAATGTTCTGGTGGTTAGGACACAAACTGGAAGACAACACTTGATTTCGTTTTTTTCAACTTGACTGGGACAAGCGAATACAATGCAGTCCAGATATGAAGAAAGTTCCAAATGTTTGGAAAAGGCTGTTCCAAATAAAGATGCCTTCTAAGACACCTTGTTTCTTTAGTAACATTACATGCATCCTTCACCGAGATCTCAAAATGGACTGCAACAAGCTCCATGGTGAAGTTAATTCAAAATGGAAGACAGAGCGACTGAAATGTAGGTTATAAAAATAAGTGTATAACTATTACTATATACAATTACTATATACAATATTGCATATTTGATTACTGTGCTGTTAGCTTATCAACATGCTGATGGGCAAATTTTATTAATTCATTTATTTTTAACCACAAAAGTGGTATTTGTATGACGCACAGACCCAGCTAACAATTTCTGGCTCCCAGAATGTTTTGGGCAAAGGTAAAGAAGTATTTGATTATACAAATACATATATAAACTTAAAAATAGCCATTAAAGAACACTTTAGATAGACTGCACCATAGACCAACTCAAACCTGGTCTAAAGTCTAAAATCAAAGGTGCAATATTTTTTATGTTATTTATAGAGTGCGTTGGTATAAAATGCATCTCTGGGCAGGTCCACAAACCGCGTTCACTTTGCTTATTACACACAGGAGCACACAAACATGCCAAATATGAAAAAATAAAGGATTACAACGTAAAATATTATTATTGTGTATGCTATATAAATATAAAAATGCCTACATGTCATGATGGATAGTCATGACGTGTATCAGAATTAGTCTACCTCGCGCATGAGCAGATCCAGAGACGCGTTCGGTCTTTGTGCATGCCGTTTAAATAGCGAATCCTCCATGGCGCTAGCGCAACTCGCTCTTAAAGGGAATGGGAGATGAGACTCTGATTGGTTTATTGTACGTTAATCCCAAAAAAACACCCATTACTCATTAAGAGAAGAGGTAAAACCCGTTTAGACCATGCGTCCGGGCCATGCGCCGACCGTTTTCCCGTCGTCAAACTAGCAAAAGTGGATTCGGACACGCCCCGAGTGCACCCGCGCCGTGCGCTTTAGACCATGCGCTTAGATCGTTAAAATAGGGCCAATTATGTCCTAGAACTATAAAAACGCAAGACTGAAAGGCACAAGGACATAGATTTATCGTGAATGGAGAGGACAAGTCCATCAGCACCAATGCCAGGCGAAGCGCCTATTCTGACTAAAGATGATTGTGAGGTGACAGAGTTTTTGTGCATCAACCTATGCTACAAGGTCAAGCTCATTAAGCTGGAAACTGCTAGAAAACGAGATTGAAAATCCAGCAGCACCGCTACAATAAGACAACTATTAGGACAGCTGCCAGTAACGCAGAATCTCCCAAACGCAGCTTTCAGTCCCGTATTTAATAGTGTCTCCTTTTTCTTTTGTTGATTCCTCCGTATGTCCTCCATTTGTGTTTTTTTTCCCAGCTAAATTGATTTTTTAATTACTCATTGTTTTAGGGCTTGATTGACAGCGCGTGTTAATGAATCTTGGCCCAGATACTTGATTCAAGGATAAAACTGAACTTCCTCTTAGTAATTAAAGAGATACATGTAACACTTTGTTGGAAGCATAATTAAATGTGATTAAGCTGTGCTCTCTGCGCTCCTCAGAAGGCAACGCTATTTACGTTCATACTTCAGCGAACATTCCCATCATGCCGTGCAGTGCGACTGCAGTTTTGCTGTTGTTGAGAAATTGTCATTGATGAACTGATTCCTTTGATTTAATATAGCCTTTAATATAGCCTGATATTACATATTGAATGGCAAACACTTGGTCACACACACACACACACACACACACACACACACACACACACACACACACACACACACACACACACACACACACACACACACACACACACACACACACACACACACACACACACACACACACACACACACACACACACACACACACACACCACCTTCCTGACAGCTCACGGCACCCATATCCGTACAGTCCCGTGTGAACGTTTAAACAGCGTGTTTGAACAGCACCGATGCCTTGCAGCAATCATGACAAGAGGCAATTTGAAATTATACATTGCATATCCTGGAAAACTGGTTTTGTTATTGTTTTTATGAGTGTTATTTTTTTTGCCACAATGAAATTACCATTTAATACATTTTTGACTTCACGTAACATTTATGCTGTGCTAATTAATGGAGAATCAATCATGTAGAAAAATGAAATTACATCGGTAGCCGTTTGTTTGCTTTGTCGTTGCATGCATTGCTTAATCACAATTAATAGGCTGTCATTTGCACGGTAACAACAAATGCCTTCTACCCACTGCTTTCATCAACAATACCTGCATGAATCAGCATCTCTTTAACGAATGCTTTGATTACCTCATGCCTATGAAATCATTTAGAGCTGAAGTGTGAGATATTTTAGTATGAATAGTGGTAAAGGATCTAATTTATATACGAGCGATACAAACAACTATATAATAGACAAGCTAAGAGATGTCTTTTTACATGACCCACAAACTATTGGATAACAAATAATACAGCAGAAACATGCTGTACATATTGCATATCCTGATGCACACTATATTACAGTTCTTTTCAGCTGCTAACAAGCATTGTTCAATACTGAAGCCACATTTTCAAAACTGTTCACACATTCAGCGATACAGAAGTCTACGTGGACCAAACTGTGAATCATTTTTCATTGCTTTCAGACAAAATGCATGCAATGACCACATTTTTCAGATGCTAACACACTGCTTTCAAAACTGATGAAAGCACATTCAAATCAGAACGATGGCAAACTGTATATATTTCAACTATATTGAAATCTAAAATCTTAGCAGAATATTTATTATGAAATTGAATAATAATTATTCCGAATGCAACTAAAATGCAATTTCAACTGAAAGGCAAGCCAGATGTCCTATCTATCTATCTATCTATCTATCTATCTATCTATCTATCTATCTATCTATCTATCTATCTATCTATCTATCTATCTATCTATCTATCTATCTATCTATCTATCTATCTATCTATCTATCTATCTATCTGTCTATCTATCTGTCTGTCTGTCTCTCTATGTCTGTCTGTCTGTCTGTCTGTCTGTCTGTCTGTCTGTCTGTCTGTCTGTCTGTCTGTCTGTCTATCTATCTATCTATATATATATATATATATATATAAATAGTTTTACTAACAAGTTGCCCAGAGGTTTGTAAATGAAGCCCATTGAGATGTTTTGAATTGTGCTGTATTAATGACTATATGACTATAGCACCATTATTAAGGGGTACATAAAACATAAATGCATTAACACTTAAATAAGTAGTTTAACTGTACACAAATTATAGTAAAACAACAACAAAATTGTAAGTCATTCTTAAAGCTGTAAATGCAAGCTTTTTTGCGTTTGCATTCTTTAGTGTTTTCCAAAAGTAAGACAGTTGCAACAACACAAGGGTGAGTCATTTTATTCTTTGAGTGAGTACTTATTGAAGTATGACCGAATTTATGGGTGGCATAGTAAAATTGCATCAAATGAACCCTATTGTTCGATCACCACAGGCACAAAACAAACTCTACAGCTGATCATAAAGGCAAGGGCAGAGAGGATCATGGGGGCTTTGCAAGCGGCGTACATCTTTGAACTTTCCACTTTCCCTTTCAGTCTCTGCTAACTCAGCTTTAACGTTTCTCTATTGTCAGCGTCCCATTCATGGAGAGTCACTCACCATCCATTAATTACCACTTCCTTCAGCACATGTGGAGACTCCCCCATACGCCAACTCTTTTACAAAGGCACACTTCCCTCCTCTGCTGCCATTCATGTGCGGGACGGTTCAGCACCCCTCCAGGGCCCGAGCCCTATGCGCTTTCTCACCATAAGGACATATTCATTAGATAAAACAAAAGCCAATTTTCATGGCCTTCATGTATGCTTTTCATTCGGGTCCAGCTGAATGTGTCTTTTAGCAGGTGTCTCTCCAGCAAAACAACAGTGTAGGGGAGCAGAGATAGCGCACATCTAAACTGTTGTCTTGACTTTGTTCAGCGTGAAAAGAGGAAGAGACGCAACAGCAGATGTAACCAAATGTTTGCGCTAGACTGCCAGCAGAAGGCCTGATGGGTAGAGTTACTTAGAGACCCTAAAGAGGCATTGTGATTCAGTTCTACCACAACTTAATCTCTGTAAACATGCTCATGTTTTCACAAAAAATTGAACGAGTGTGCCAAATTAGGAAAGGTTTATGGGAGAAAACGTTTCATCTGTTGATTGTTTAAAATGTTAAATTTAGTGCAGGCTGTTATATCATGCTAAACTTGTAATATTAAACTGACAGGAAAGAAATCCCTGTATATGGCATCTTAGTTGTTTCCTCCAAACAGTATTGAGATTAAATGGAGCACAAACATAATTTAATCTATTTTATTAGATTTTTATTCTTTCACATCTCATCTCGAGTTTCTGATCTCAGTGTTTCAAACTGTTATCTGTGGAAGCCCATTTCCGCCACTGAATAACAAATAAAAAAGGTAATTGCGATGTTTACATCTCACAACTCTGACTTTATAACACGTAATTGCAAGTTTATATATCACAATTCTGAGAAAAATGTCAGAACTGCGAGTTTTATCTCGCAAAGTTTTTATCTCGCAATTTGACTTTATAAATCTAATTCAAATAACTCGCAGCGCTTATATCACACAATTGTGAGAAAAAAGTCAGAGTTGTGAGCTTATATTTTTCAATTCTGACTTTATAACTCACATATATTGTGGGATAAAAAGTCGCAATAACCTTTTTTTTTTTTTTTTTTTTTCGGAAACGGGCTTCCATAGTTCTCAGATCTGTCAGTCTCTCAAAGCTAGGTCTGAAGTAACAGATCGCAAATAAGTTTCTCAATTAAAAATTCCCCCAAAAATGAAACAGACATAAATTGGAAGCAGGATGTTCCTGCAGATATCATGACTCGGATCATTTAATCTTGGAAGAATTTAGTGAGAAATGTTTTAGCTCGTATTAAGATCGGTGACTTTTATTTTGATAAACAATCAGTCGTAGATCAGTTGTTATTTCTTCTAAAATAATTTTAAACAAGTCTACAAAAAAATTGATATGTGCTAAATTTACTGTTATATTAAATTATCAATTAAAAACAGCAACAATTGAAATAATAATCCCTGTTTAATGCTCAAACCCATGTTTTTTTTTTTTTTTTTCTTAAAAGAGCAACAGTAAAACTTTGGTTACACTTGAATTCAATGTGTCCTTGTTACAGTGTAATTATACTATTATTAAGTACTGCGTAGTGTTAATTAACAACATGTACTTACTATAGAGTGCGGGTTATGATTAGGGTTTGGTTTAGGGTTAGTTGCATGTAATAATGCATAATTCACTGTTATTACTATAATAAGTGCATGCAGCATTTGTAACCACGACACTGTAAAATAAAGTGTTACCAAAACTTCCTCACACAGACGTTTTTCATAGTACAACAACAGTTCCCACCTGATCTCATTATCATTTTTGCACATAATGTTTACACAAAAACACTAAAATGTGCAATATTGACGTATTGGCAACATTTAAAACACAAGTGTATTTTTATGCATGCACATTTGTTTAGAGCTGTTCTGGATTGTTTTGCCTTGTAAACGCCGTTTGATCTGTGCAGATTTCTCTCCTGATTCAGACGAGACCATTTTTTCAAAGGATGAAGCATTATTATGGATTAGCATTTTAGCTTGGAAGCATTGGTTTAAAGTTAAATCTTAATGATTAATTTGTTACTTACACACATAGAGTTTTTCACTTCACAAGACATTAACTGATGGACTGGACTTGTGAATTATTGTGATGTTTTTATCATCTGTTTGGACTTTCATTCTGACGGCACCCATTCACATCCATTGGCGAGCAAGTGATGTAATGCTACATTTCTCCAAATCTGATAAAATCTTCAGAACTTGAATAACCTTATAAAATGGCGATTGTATACGTATTATACTTTTTATGACCCAATGACTCCAGACACCTCGTTCCTGCATCCATATAGTTTCCCGCACAAGCTGAAGTGATCTGCTCAACGATTCTGTTCCAACTGTTATTGCGTTTCAACAGCTGAACCTTTCTGTGTTTTCAGTGCTCTGACGGTGAGCACACAACAGAACAGACTGTGAGATAAGCTCTCTCTATCTACCGTGAACTATTTCAAGAAGTTGAAGCTGATAGCACAGGAGGGCCGAGTTTACGCCATTTAGGCTGGCTTATCTTTTCACATGTGCTCTACTTGAGTGTTGAACTTGACTAGTTTCAACTGGACTTGTTTGCATACATTTGAAAGAGTCTGACATGGAACCGTCTGATCTTTTACCGCCAGGATTAGGACTGTTTGCGTGTGGCATTTCAAATACTGTTGGCTAGAATGAAAACATACGTAGTAGCACTCAATTTGTCAGATACTCTTCAAATGTATAGTTGACGCACCATATTATGTGCATTACAAATCTATGTTTCCATGTTCCTTATTTTCCATGGTTTAGTGTGCCGTGCTTTCATTCTATTTGGTGTGTGTTTGTGTTTGTGTGTCATACATCCAAATCTACTCTTCTCACCTGAGTCTCTCCACGGCACGCAAAGTTTTGAAAACGCTCCGTCAGAGCTTGTTCAGGACTGGCTTTTAAGATTTTAAGAGTGTTTGGGTCGAGCCAGGAGGGCGCACAGAGGTTAGCACTGTCGTGTTTGCTTTGATTTTTGTTTTATTAATAGGATTAGGTTTCCTGGCATCGGTTTGCAGGCTCGGGCCCAACAAAACTACCTGAGCTGTCTGCCAGACAGCAATGCTTTCTTCACCCAAGAAGCTGGATAAGCGAGATCCCTCGCCAAACGAAACCCATCGTTTTTTCTTGAATATTTTTTTTCATCGGCCTAAATTAGACTTGTCTCTCATAAGGGAAACATGAAAGGAAAAGCTTTTTTTATGGAAAACAACTTATTTACTTATTAAAGAAGTGCTTTAGTAATTTAGCTCTAACATTTTAAGTAGTATATTTATTTTTATTTATATAATTACAGTTTTTTGTAATGTTTGAAAAAAAGGTTTACTCAAAAAATGTTTTGTCATGGACAGTGAGCGTACAAGCAGACTTGGGCAATTCGTTTTTTATCTTCATTGTCCAAATATTGCACTATAGATATCTCAAATATTTGATATGTAAAAATATGTACACATTTGAAATGTATAGTTCAGCAATTTGGAAAATTCCAACCCGATATGCAATTCGTACATATTTGATGAGGTGGCTAATTCGTACAAATTCGTACGAATGACAACCCCTAACCCCGCCTCTAAACCTACTCCTCGTAGAAGACGTACAAAATCGTATGAGCGAGGAAAAATTTGTAAAATACATACAAATTGGTCATGAGACAGCATTGGCAAATTCATCACCCTTGTGATTTTCCAAATGTGAAAGACATTTTTATTCCCATTATCCAGTGTACACAAATTGAAAATTAATGGGGACTACAGTTGTAGAGCTCAGTAAAGAATAAAAAAATAACTTGAAAAAATCATGTCAGTCGTATATACATTTCAACTATATTACTGTTCAAGACTTCTAAAGTTAAAAGACCCAAATGAATGTATTTTCTCATTTACACTTCTGCATATTCACACGTCATGAGAAATGCACTAACCGATGGCATTTGGTGTCACTAATACCAAAACAAGATTATATATTCCTATTGACTTTTTGTTGAGTTTTATTCCTTTGAAGAGCAATATTCTATTTTAAAGTCCAATTCTCGCTATTGACAAAGCATTAACTATGTTTTTTGCCTCAATAACCTCCTAATTCACAGCTTATTATTAGTTAGTAAGGTAGTTGTTAAGTTTAGGTATTGAGTATGATTAGGGATGTAGAATATGCTCATGCAGAATATGTGATTTATAAGCACTAATAAACAGCCAATATTTTAATAATAGGCATGCCAGTAAGCAACTAGTTAATAGTTTAAATTGTTTCCTATTTTAAAGTGCTATAGCATTTTTGTTTTTTTACCTTAATTTTGTTTTGTACTAGCATTTATGAAATATAGTTTCACCTGAGATACAATAAGCTCTTAAATCTAAAGCAGTGATGTTGTTTAAAGCAAAATAAACTGCATCTTCTGCATGCTTCTCCAAAAACCAGGATTCAGCAGGTGTAACTGTTGTGTCAAATCATAGAAGCTTCCCCAAGTGTACAGTAAAAAATGCAAATTCTCAACAGCCCCGAGGACAATTTATCTCCTCTTTGAGTTTTTTTTTCTCACACTATCGAATATGTTTTATTTCACGAGGAGCAACTACATTGGTTGACTAATATTGATTTACTGTTGGCACATTAAAGTGGGAAAAAATTATTGAAGAACGTATCTACAGGACATCCTAGAACAGTGATGAATTGGATCCAAGACACAGAGGCTGCGAATTTCACAGCCTCGCGATAGGAGGCTTGTGATGTGAGACACTCTCACTATTACTCGGCTTTTGCCTCAAAATTACATATCTGAGTCCTCGCAGCACCAAGCGCCCAATTCCATCTTAAACCAGTGATCTTCTCTCTCATACACGGGTAGCTGAATGGCTTATGGGTAAACGTTTTTTTTTCATTTCCAGCACACATATCTTCTCTCCCACTCTCTTTTTCTCAGATCACCTAGATTTCATTCGTTCTTCTTTGTCAGTGTTTTCTGTTTAGTGCTGTCATTTAAAGACACAATTGAATAAACCACAAAATGTTTAATTTCATGATCAAGACATGCCATCTCCTTTAAGGAATCTGAAACATTGACTGGTTGTCAGTTGAAATGTGTTAGCACCTCTTGTGCTGATCTGAGGTCTGTTGGATGTAATAACAACAGTTACGGCGCTGAACAGAGAGAGCTGGAGGAATATAGTGGCACATTGTCCACCTGAGCTCTGAGCTCCATTGGCTCGTGTCACTAAAGCAATAGACTGGCCAATAACCCCGTGCTGACAGTCTCACCACACTCCACTGAGAGCTTTGATTGCTGGGATACATTCCTCATCTAAGTAGCATCATCATCATCATCAACACCACGGTCATCAGTGCACTGGCCACAGCTGATTAACTCCAGGAGTCTCTGAAGCATAAGGTATGAATGAAGAGACTGGTGAACAGGGTAGATAGAGTTTACAACAAGGTACACTGTTGACTTTCATATAGCGCTGCACTGTGATTATTTTGAATAGAAAAACTATATGACCAAAAGTATGTGAACCCCTTTCTCATTTACAGTTTTTGCTGTTACAGTAAATTTAGTTCAAACGAATCTTGAGAAGACCTAAAATAAAGACATTTTATATAAGTCTGAAAGACAGATGAAAGATGGATGGATGGATGAATGGATAGATAGATAGATAGATAGATAGATAGATAGATAGATAGAGATGGATGGATGGATGGATGGATGGATGGATGGATGGATGGATGGATGGATGGATGGATGGATGGATGGATGGATGGATGGATGGATGGATGGATGGATGGATGGATGGATGGATGGATGGATGGATGGATGGATAGTTTAATTAAACTAAATATTATAAGAGTATTTGAGAATATAGAGCGATAATGAATGTAAGTTCAGAGCATATTGTCAGTAAAGTGCTGGCAGACGTGTGTTTTTAGTACCTCTGAACTGCCCCATTCATAGTCACAACATTGTCTCTCTCATGATAATTCAATAACAGCATTTGTTTTGTCATAACTTCACCCCCTGCCTCTTTTCCACACAGCTTCCCCCATTCAAGGTTGCAACACATTTTCTCAGTGGGGGAGCTCTTAATTTTTTATCATTTTGTAACCCCTCTCCTGTGTACCCGTTTATCTGTAATAGAGAGATCTCCTGGTGAGATGGGCTCATGGCTGCATGTGACAGTTCTCTGTGCAGCCTCCAAACACCAGAGGTCGGGAAAATTAATAAACATATCTGGCAATCGAGAAGCGCTCTGGAGGAAACGGAATGGCGCTGTTTGCAAACGCCTGCATCTCCTAAGGAAGCAGAAATTATTCAATGATTCAATTAGCGGGAGAGCGAGTGATGTGCTCATTCCTGATGGGAGTGATAATTGATAAACATTTTAATCCAACACTGAAACAAGTCCAGAATCAGCAGTGATGAGGTTTATGCCGTACCGAAGGGGCTGGGAGAGAGATTAGACAGCAATATCAGGTGCAGAAGATTGTTAATTCCACTGGTTGCTTTAATCAAATACTGTAATTTCTATTCAGTGGCCGCGATGAACCACAAATATAGAAATAGACATATATTATAAATACTAGGGTTTTCAATTTAACTTGTTTATTTAGTATAATAATGATACAAATAATCCCTGACCCATGCAAAAGCATATAAAATAAATTGACCTTGTCCAACACACTCTTTTAACAATGTGCAACTATTATGGCGAATTTGTAATGATCTCGTTTTGATTAAGAAAGAATTTGAATTCATACAATCTAATTTAAATAATATATTTGATGTTTTTGAGTTTGTGAAGTTTTCTAACGCAGTAGGTTTGCTCCGTAGCTCACCCGATACGCCGTTGCACTTGTGAAGTAAGGCGCGAACCGGTACGAATTCTGTGTACGGTTCAACAAAACAGCTCAAACCCACGTAGAAGGAAGTTGAAAGCACAGTTTAAGCAAACATTATTTTAGGGTTGGGTTTGTTATTTTCCAAAATGATAGAGCATTAACCTTTTATTTACCCGTCTTATTACAAATCGTAATCATTTTGTGCAAAAATGTGGCTCCTGTGGCTCAGTATGAATTCGTAGTTTCATTCACAGAACATTTGAGGAATCCTTCCAACACAGTCTCGTTGGAATTTGCAACAATTTTAAGTTCAATTCCCAGGAAACACAAACATACTGAATTTGGATGATGTATACAATACCTAATTTAAATAATATATTTACAGGATGTTTGTAGTGCAGTTTGTGAAGAACCATTCCAACAAAATTTAAGTGAAAATCATAACAAATTTATGTTTTTAGCAAATTTTGCATAACAATTTTATGTTTTTTGTGCAAAAATGTGGCTCCTGTGGCTCAGTGATAGAGCAGTAGCAGCGCAGGTTGTGGGTTCTCCCAGGAAACACACATTGGATGAATGCACTGTAAGTCGCTTTGGTAAAAGCGTCAGCTAAATGCATAAATGTAAATGTAAATTGGTAAGGAAATTCATGCATCGTTCACAGAATATGTTTTACAGAATGTTTGTAGAGCAGAGCGA
The DNA here is from genome assembly GCA_027422405.1 of Ptychobarbus kaznakovi. Lineage (NCBI taxonomy): Eukaryota > Metazoa > Chordata > Actinopteri > Cypriniformes > Cyprinidae > Ptychobarbus > Ptychobarbus kaznakovi. The sequence goes on from CM049815.1 coordinate 16,043,468, forward strand.
GTGAGGAACCGTTTCAGCACAATATCATTGCAGTTCGTGAATATTTTACGTTTTGCTGAATTGGTCGGCGAATTCGTTCGATTTCGTATGATCTCATTTGTATGTTTCAGATCTGCTTACGCCCAATTAAGGGTTGGATTTAGACCTTTACGCAAACTGTTTTTTCCCTAAAAATGTTTAACATTCATATAGAATTTCCAACCAAATTGCCATAATTAAAATAGTTACGAATTACAAGACTGTGTTGGAACACATACAAAAAGCTCAAGTGTTCACAAATTACTCATCCTTGAGTCAAAAAAGGAGGAGCACAACAGAATATAAGTGATTTTTTTTTTATATAATTAAAAATATATAAACATTTTTAATTTATGCACTCAATATGCAAAAGTGCTTAAGCTTCTGAGACCTAAATTAGTGCAGTTACTTACTGACTATTCAGATGGCACATTCAGAATCGTTTTGTTGTATTAAATAGTCCTTAAAAATATTTAAGGATTTAAATACCCCATAAAGTACTGAGAATGTAATGATTTCTCAATGAGAAATCAAAATTAAGGAACTGGAATCAAAATCATCAGCAGAATAGAATCCTTATGAAACCCATTCCTACTCCCGAGTCTATAAATTACGCTCTGTTTGGAGTATTAGGAGCAACTAGTCAGTCGAGGCCTGAATATCTGCTTTTAAGCCAAGGTGCAGTCAAGCTGAACAGCCTTGTGTCATTGTGTCTCACAGAGGAAGTAGTTTAAATCGTTCCAAGTACCGCAAACAGAGGAAAGCAGTGAAAGCTCTTAAAAAAACCTCCGCTCTCTTCCTGTCGTTGGCATTAACATGAGGATTAGTGGTGACCAGCAAGTGACCTGCAGGTCAGACGTGTAGAACAACATGAGCCGGGGCCCAGAGCTGCAGTAATGCCACAGACTTGACTTCAACTGATTCAATCAGTCTCTAAATATCATCTTTATTTAACAGCATATACAGTAAATATGATACGTTTTACCACATAAGTATAAGTAGTGTTTGCTAAGTCAAGCATGGCTATTATTATTATGCTCGATGAAGGTTAGTAATGAAGTATTGGTATAATATTTGCACTGGTTTTGTTTATGGCTATGAATGACATCTGAACATTTTTGTAGGGGTTGCAATTACTTGTAATACTTTCAGATTACAGACGTACTTTTTTCACCCGGTGGAGGATAGAATGAGTAAAAAACTGTTTTTCATTTGACATTTATGAAGGAACCCAAGACCTTTTTTCCCCCAAAGTTGTACATTTTTGTACAAATCATACATGACCATACAAATCTATTAATATTGTATTACATGATAATGACTATTATGTGCACATACAATCTTTTTCATGGTAATATATGGCTATTTTACAGGTTGCCAAGTTGGTGATAAATTTGGTATGATTTCCCGCTGATGCTTAAGTTTAGAAGTCAACCTTAATGTTACTTTTTTCATGTGAATCACACTGTACAAATTCATACAAAATCACCAGTTTATAATAAACATATGTTTTCGCATTAGATCAAGTTTGAAATATTGTAGAGACTAATTGCTAATTACTTCTTTATTACATTATTATTATTATTATTGCAGGTATATAATGACATTCTATATGCATTCATTTTATAGCAGGTTTTGGAATAATGTAAAATCTAATATTGCCTTTCTGTAACAATTTATGCTTGATCTCCAAAAGAAATCCAAGAGAACGAGAGGAGAATAGAAATACACTCTCCTCTCCGCGTATATCCGCAATGCCTAAAACAAAGCTCAATCTATATGACCATTTTCATGCTTCAACATCCAACACGATGGGTGGCAGCTGATAAAAAGGGTTACTGTTAAACGAGGAGGCTTTGAAATCCCTTTGGTCTTCAGGGCCACAACCCTTTAACTGGCCCAACTTAGCCTTTTGATCTGAATTTTGTACTGATATGCCATCCATTTAATCCTCTCAGCTCCCAGTCCCTGGAGACAGAGCAACGCTTGCGAACTGAAGCCCGAGCAGCTCCTGCAATCCAGGGCCGGCCAGAGCCCAGATCCTTCTCCAAGAGCCCGAACGCCTCGTAATAACGAGAAAGCTCAGGAAGCAAATGGGCACTCTGGGGTGGGGAATGTATTATTCAATAGAAAGGCACTTGTGGTTCTGTTCAAGCAAATTGCACTTCTGTTTTTTTCCCCCCTCGTTCTAGTCTTTTCATTGTGGTGATTGTATTTACATGCGGTTGGGGGAGCCATTATCCCCCACCCGATACTTGCATGGTACAAGTAAAGGATGATGCACAAGAGTGGTGACAGCAGGTGGATATCAAAACAAAATTACAGACAGCAGAAGAGAAACAAAATACTCTGGATTCGTTCTCAGGCACTCTGGAGCGAGACAGGCTCGGATGGCAGGGAGCTGGTTGCTGGAGTTATCGTTTATTACTGCAGTGAAATTCTAGCATGGACAAAAGACATTGATCAAACTGTGTAAGAGATGCCTTTTTCTGTCATTGTAGATGAGCTGTAAGTGGTCATATGTTTAAATGATAAAAAAGCTTGCTTTGGGGAAACCAGAAAGAGTGGAGCTGTTAGACTCTGGTTATAGTTTTATATATATAATATGCTGTTTTATTATTGTTACTTTATTGTTATTGTTAATATGAAAAATTGTTAACATTATTTTGTTTAGATTTACCTATTTTATAGTTCTTGCAGTGACTTTAATATATGCTAATAATAACCAAAATATATTTTTTTACAGTCAGCACTGAGAATAAAGGGAATTGCATCCAAATGCATTGAAATAATGAGAATGTATAAACCATAATGCTCAGAAGTTTGTGGTATTCATTCAGTTTTGAGAGAAGTCTCTTCTGCTCACCGAGGCTGCATTAATTTGTTCAAAAATATGATTGTAGTTTCAAATAGAAGTTCTCTATGTGAACATATGATTCATTTTTTTGTGATCAAAACTGAATTTTCAGCATCATTACTCCAGTCTTCGGTGTCACATGATCTTCAGAAATCAGTATAATATGCTGATATAAATGTCTTTAGTGTCACTTTTGATTAATTAAATGCAGTTTTTTTTATAAAAGTATAAAGGTTATGTATTGGGCTGATTTTTGAGCTGGACATTTTTTGGCCATATGTACTGTAAAATATGATATACAGTAAGGACATTAATGTGTGGTATAAAAAAATGCTTACCATTGCTTCAAAACAAGACATCAAAAAGTAGGCGGTTAGTCATCCCTCACTGAAATGACTTGTGTGTCCTCAGAGTTAGTCTCCTCCTTCAGCTCTGGGACGCTCTCTCTTTAATCTTCACTCCCATTCTGGTTGGTACGTCCCCTGAGTGCGTCCCCTCCTAAAGAGACAACGTTATGAAGGACGGGCGTGACGTAAACAGTTTATTTCTTGGCCCTCTGTGGCAGGAGAGGCATTCGATCCCTCCCGTTCTGATGGAGAACAAACGGCTCTCTTCATGTAAAGAGAGAATCCTGCAACAAAAATCATCATTTGTGTCTTATCCTCCAGGAATAACTAAAGACATAAAAACACTTTCATATGTAAAGTAAAAATAATCATAATAAATAAATATAACTTGAATTAATGTGATTTTTTTCTGATTCACTGGTCATGTTTTTTAAGCTTAAATATCACAAAATGTAGTTATTTTTATGCTTGCAAAAAAAGCCTTTATGTTTTATGCATTATATAGGTATTCATACACTGTAAAAAAAATTTGTCAAAGTTGTAAATATATATCAAAGATTATTGGAGCATCATTTACATGAAAATACCATTTCAGTTTTTCTACTTTAACATTTCACGAATTATTACATATAATTGTTTGTGAAATTTACACAATGCATTATAAATTCAATAATTGTAGTGCATAAAATATTTGCAGATTCCTTACTGCATTTGGATGTTTATCATATTATAATTTTTAAAGGTGTAACAAATTAATACATATCGAATATATATTATAACTGGGGTTGCAATTATTCATGAAATCACACAGTACATTATAATGTGCATTAAAATGCATAATTCATGTAATAAAATACTTTCATAATGCATTACAATGTATATAAAGGCTATACATTATATATAATGACATGATTATATAATTATTTTACCCTATTACCTTGAAAATTGTTTCTACATAATGTTTTAGTAGTTTTATCATATATATATATATATATATATATATATATATATTAATAAATCCATCCCAGTTTAAGGAGGTTTAGGAATTTTCACTGAAAACAACAGAAAAATCCTGATTTGAAATGTCTCAATTATAACACAGCCATCCCTGCAAATTTAGCATGGCGTTGGAGAAAATAAGCGCTGTATGACACACCTCCACGCAGCTCAGACACTTTGTGATCGCCACTTTTAAGAGGACTTTTCATCTTACTTGCATCCTGTTTACAAGCTAAATGCTAATGCACCTCTGTGATGATCCTAGTTGAGAGGTGTCTAAATGAGCTAATGTTTGGCGTTATTTCAGCACACAGCGCTGGATTAGCTGAATTCTAATGAAGGGTTTACGGTCCTGCCGTTCTGTTGTTTGACATGCTAGCCTGTTTAGTGCCAACCAACAGCTGCCAGCGCTAACACTGACGGACAAACAGATCATAGCCTGCTAATACCATGCTTTAGCGCTAATAGGCTAACCTAAGCACAAGCTTATGACAAACTGGTGGGATGTTAACTAGTCACCTAGGCATTTACAGTCAGGCAGGAGAGGTAGCATGTGTGCTAATCAGGTTAGCACAGGCCGGTGATATAAATAATCTAATTACGCTGCTGCGACGCGCTGCGGGATCACCAGGCTGCCAGTATTTCCACTGAGAGCGCAGTCATTACCACGTCCCAATTATATGTTTGCTCACACACTCCTTTTCAAAGGAGCGGTTTGAAGTTTAGCAGCGGCCCGAATCAAACTGAACCTGCGAGACGTTAATATCCCAGCCTGAGCTTATGCTAATGCGTATTGTTACAAGAATTTATGACTATTAGTAATGTACAGTGAATGCTTGTTTGCTCCCTCGTCATCGTACATTTCTCCACAGACAAAAGAGTTAGTAAGAAGGGTCATTTCAGTACTTTCATGTACACTACTGTTCAAGAGGTTCAAGAAATGCATATGTTTATTCAGCAAGGATGCCTTAAATTGAACAAAAATTAGATTTTTTTAACTCTATCAAGGATACTGAAAAAATCATCAGTTTCCACAAAAATATCAGGCAGCACAACTGCTTTCAACATTGATAATAATCAACAATGTTTCTTTAGCAGCAAATTAGCATATTATACTGATTTCTGAAGATCATGTGACACTGAAGACTAGAGAAATGATGCTGAAAATACAGCTGAAGTGAAAATAGGATACATTTTGAACAATTATTCAAATATAGGTTACAAACAGTTTTACAAATAGACAATTTATATGTAAAAAAAAAATCAGCTTTTATTTTACTTAATTTTATTTTTAATGATTTCAAGCACTGCCTAAAATCACAACACCAGCATATTCAAAAAGGACAAAATTGAAAATATATTACAGGATTAACCCAGTATAAGATGGCAAGGGAACACACAGAGGTCAGGGGTCAACTCAAATAGAGATCAGCTCCTCCTAACACACAGGTCAAGTCATTATCATGACCAAGGGAGGAAAAAGGGAAATTGGTGTAATTTGAAAGAAGTAAGGTTTGTTTTGAAATTGACAAACACATCATCAAAGATCATCATCTCTCCTCAAAGGACGTTTTAGGTGAGTTCACTGTTTGTGGGTTAGTTACTCTTTACAAAGAAAAGGCATTATGTGAAGGAAATAGCTGTATTTCTTTTCTACACAATACTTAACTATAGTATCAATAACTAGAGTGCACATACATTGCATATTTTCAGCTTTTAGTAGTTGTGAACCCTAGGCCTATTCTTGAATACATATGAAATTAAGGGGTTATCAAAACTAGATCATGCAAGACTAAAATAACCTCATTTATGTCAAAAGTAACAGCAGATGCATTGTTGGTGTTTTTGCAAATGGAATATAAAATAGTTCCTAAATGGTATTTGATTAGAGGTGTATGGGTCATTAGAGGTGAGTTTGTCTTTAGATATGTTTATATATTGGTGGTGTTAAATAAAAATACATGTATATACTGTGTATATATATGCAGTACTCACTTATTTACTCACCCATGTGATTGTTTAAACTCTTATTGTTGCTGATAAAAGTATGATTATGAGCATTTTTATTGTATTTTTGTGAGTCATTCAGTAATTTGCAGTATCAGATTTGATTTGAGATGAAATGGTCTCCGTTGAAGCAGGACCTGTCACAAACAACAACAACAAGACCTTAATATTTCATGTTTTTTCTTGGTATTAAAGAAATAGTTCACCCAAAAATGAAAATCTGCTCACCCTCAGCCTGAATTGGAGATTGGGGATGTAGATGAGCTTGTTTCTTCATATGATTTGCAGAAATGTAGCATTACATCACTTGCTCACCAGTGGATGCTCTGTAGTGAATGGGTGCCGTCAGAATGAGAGTCCAAACAGCTGATAAAAACATCACAATAATCCACACCACTCCCGTCCATCAGTTAACATCTTGAGTAGACAAAAGCTGCATGTTTATAAGAAATAATTCAGCTTTAAGATGTTTTAGCGAAGCCCATATTTACATGCATTTTGAAACTGTATGTTAACGTGGAACCTTGAATGACTTATATTTATAAACTATGACCTCAACACTTACCAATTTAACCAATAGTACTGCAGTTATTGTTACAATAAATAAACCTAATATTAGCTAACACTCCTTCATAAATAAACAAATAAATACATACAAATTACATTCTTAAAACGGATTATATATGTATATGTATTTATTTTATTCATTTATGGTTAATATACAGTAAACAGAGAACTGTAGTGACTGGTCACAATACCAAACGTTGCAGCTCATGAACCAACAGCAATGAAATCCCATGTGTCTCTGTTTAAATATACTTATGCTGTAAGGCCTCATGCACAGAGCTGATATTTTGCCATATTTTTTGTTTCACCTGTTTACGTTCACTAACCGACTATTTACATTAATACCTTGCCAAGACCGCATTTTGACAATTTTTTTTAAATTATGAGTGCACAGAAAGCGCATGCAAGCTTTCAAAAGCAGCCCGCTGTTAGTCAGACATCGTGCCCAAAATTAAGGCTACAGGCAAAACGACTGTTTTTTATGCACTTGTCACTTTTTGGGGGCTATTTAGCCTCCATAACAAGATGCACAAGTGTTTATTTTATTTCACATGATCTATTTGTCTGTAGAATTCAGTTAGAATATATGCATTACTCATCTAATTTATCTAATATTTTCTTTCTAAAAATGTGGTGAAAATGATATGTCAGTAAAATCAAACAAAAATGTTGAACCTGGCTTTATCCATTTTTTCTGATTTGTGTTCTGGAAATGAAGGCAGTGCATATTTAATTAGATAAGGGATAATTTCGTATTTAAACAATTCACATTTAAATATTTTCATTAAAAATAACTTGTACTAGGATTAATCAACTGGGAAGGTATGGTGAAATATATATTTATTTATTTAGCCTTAAATTAACATTATTTTATTTTATTTAACATCCGTAGTACTAACTGTGGTAAATTGTGGTTACAATAGAAACGCATTTGAAGTTGCTAAGATAAAAGCAATTTAAGCCTACGGTTATTTGACAAAAAAAGAGAGGCCATAGAAAAAACCCCGGTGTTTTGATGTGTGCCCTTATGCCATTTATGGGTTAAGCGCAAGCAACGCACCCCTGGCAGTCCCTAGCTGCTGTATCCTGGGTAATTACCAATGCTTAAGGTGGACCACACCTTAGATAAACCCGTAATGCTCCAGTCTTTCACAAACATTCCCTCTCCAGCAAGCTCCGACTTGTTTGGCTGATGTGTTTGTGTGTTCTTGTTCTGCATTGGGCTCTGCTTTGGCTAGTTTGCTGTTGGGCCCAAGCAAACAAATCTCAATGTGTTGATCTTTCTGTGATAGCCGGTGTTGAGGTTACATGAAGAGACAAAGTCCTCTTCACCATCTTCCTTTGGAAGCTAACCACGCAAAGACGTAACATTTACACAGCTTAAGCTTCAGAAGGAAGCAGAATGGCACGGCATTATGACAAACACGAGGTGAAACGTGAATGATTACGAGTGTATCTCACCGCTGCTCTCTGTGAACAGGTGTGCTGGAGTTGTTATGAAGGATAGCGAGTTAAGCCTTACATTGTGTGTTTTGAAAAGTCTCACCACTCCCCCTGACATCCTGAAAAGTGCATGTCTTGAGGTGCGGAGCAAATCGGACGCTAATATTTTGACTGAGTGACAAATTCCAGACAGGAACTTCTTAACCCTGAGAAGATTAACAATAAAACCGTCAACATACTCTCAGCATAATAAACAGTTATGCACTAATTCAGTGTTTCTGCCTTACGTGCCCTCAAAGCACCAGGTTAAGTACTCTTCGTTGACATCAAGACTGGATTTGGCTGAATGGAAAGCCTCCAAAATATTGTAATATTGACTGATTAAATACTTTCAAAGAAATAGTTCACCCCAAAATGAAAATTATACTCTATTTAGACTGTGTTTTGTTCCAAACCCATATGATTTTCTTTCTTCAGTGGAGCACAAAAGAAGATATTTTGAAGAATGTACTGGTCATGCTTTTCCAGATACAGTAAATTGGTATTGGGGCTGTCAATTTAGTTTTTGAAAAGTTTTGGGTTTAGGCGACGACATTGTAAAAACGATCACTGTTCACACAGATCCGCAATAAACAGCTAAAAACACTACAATTCATGCCAGTCCAGTAGATGGCGCTCTCATTTAGTAAAGAAACTCTACGCGCCTGCACACATAGCTATAAACTGAGCACACAATAAGCATGTGCATGAATCACCATTTTCATAAATTTGTTTTTTTACAGTTTATACGCAGGCAATAATAACATATTGTTTTCAAAAACTTGCACTTTGAAACTTGTTTTCAAAAGTTAGCATTTTCAAGCCCCCAAAATACCATTGTCATGTAAATAAATGGACAAAATGTGCGTATTATTTAATTAATTTTTTTACGGTGTAAACACCCCCTTACTTTGAAACAATTTGCACTTGCTAGTAAATTAAGTATTTACTAGGTCGCTAGTAAATTTCACAAAGATTTGCAAATAAACCGCTCAAATAATTAACACAAAATGTTATCTTTAAAATTGTATTTACAACTTCAAAAAAGTTGTCTTTACAGTGTAGTTGCTAAACATTTGTACAAATATTTTAGTTTGGTTTAGTATCATGTATGTTTCACTTAACAAATGTGCCACCCAGGCTCATTGGAAATATGGGCCTTTATCTACATTTCTGCAAAAAAAAGTTCCTATATGTAAAAATCGTTGCAGATTCATTTGAAATGAACGCTAGAGGCAGTAAAACGCAGACGGCTTTTATTCCCTTTCACACAAATTATGATTTACAGGGCCAGAGTTTCGATTAAGAAAGACAGATTTTCACACAATTCCTTGCACAATATTTGGTTTAGCGGCACTCACTGGACATTTCACTTTGAAACTGCCGCAAAACGTGCAGTAAGATATGAAATATCGATGTTGCAGAAATGTCAACAAAAACACGTATTTCCAATGATTCTGGGTTGCTATTTTTTATTGTCATCTTAGTTTTGTCAAGCATTGTTAACATTATTAACCCATTTGAAAGCTTTGTGTGAAAAACAGCTTGGAATGTATGTGATTATTGACAGATAATTCGAGTTGATCTCTTAAAAGTAATGTAGCTATTTTACGAATTTGAGTTTTCCTATTAATTCAACTGATTTTGTTTATTTTATTTTAATGTAAACATGAAAGTCCAACACCAGTTAAGAATATGATATGAAAATGAACTTATGAGATTGTACAAATTCCTTCAAATCAGTCACCAGTTCACCAAAACGTAAAATAGCACAAACTGCCATGTAATTGTGGATCTGGATATGTCACCCATTAGTTTTTAATAATGGATATTTAGTTCAACAATAGCATTTCAAAGCAGACCTGGGACTGTTGAACTGGGGTGTGTTTCCCAAAAACAACTATGGTTGCAAGTTCCATCATTACCAATAGAGTTCAATGGAACTAACGACCGCTGCTTTTGGGAAATGCACCCCAGATTAGCTGAGTGGAGGACCATCACAGAGGACCTAAGTGAACCCACTTATAACAGGGGCTGAAACAATGTTGTCCCCCCAGCAATGGCCCAGATTCAAAGGAGAAAAACGAGATTGGGATAATATTTACAGGCTATTTCTCAAACGCCAACACTGTGTACAGTACGAAGACATTTTCTTCAAACCATGTCTGTCCCGGAAGGGAGGAGAACCTTGTTATTATAGGATATTCCACATCCTCTCTATGAATGTGCTTCATTCTCAAAAAAAGCACTTCTGTCACGAAGCCAGACAATACCTGACAATAATCAGAAATTATAAGTGATGAAATATGATTTGTTCCAGCGCAGCAGTTGCCGCTCCCCTAGCTTGCAGCGCAATACAGCATAGCCATACAGGAAAGCCCACAATCAACTGCAGTAAACACACAATACTCGCAGTGAGAGACGCAGCTTAAATCCTGGCGTTACCTTACCTCTATGCAGACTACCTGTTTGTTTGGCGGGTTCACCAAAAGAACATGAAAAGGAAGTGCACACTGTGAATCGACCCGAGTGTACAATTGCCTCTCGAATCTGGTTTAATGTGTTTTTGTTTCGTTAATCGTCGCCCTAATCCAAACAGAGGATCCAGACAAGGCCCACCCAGGTGAGACAGGTGAAAGTCATAATGGAAATAGATGCAGCTGCCTGCTTCTCGAAATGACAAAGATAACACAATAGGCGAGTGTGTACACTTTGACTATGGGAATCCTTGCCGCTCAAAGCCCTGGGCTCCTTTGACAAATAGTTTGCTTGTTTGTGATTGTGATTGACATAGACACACAGGGGTGGAGACCATCAGCGAGTTTTTGGTATTATTTGCTGTTGTGCTATTTGATGTCTTGCTTCCTTTCGGCTTCCAGGCTTGTGATGTTGGCCTAGATCCAAGGCTTTTAACCAGGGGTCTGCGAGGAACCTGCAGGGGTCAGTGGATAGATGTGTAAAACAGGATTTTCTTTAAGAAATTCTATCAAAATGTATTTCTAAACTTAGTACAATAAGAATTAAAGAGGCTAGTGTTTCCTGAATTATAATTATGTTACTAAAGTGTTGTTAAGTGTTACTGAAAAAATACTTGTTTTTTAATCATTTTTATTTTTCAAATTATTGCATCTTTGCTGACTAAAATATTAATTTGTTTAAGAAAATGTACTAACCTCTGTTTTGACTGAAAGTCTGAAGGTTTTCGTTTTTGTAAATGCAAATAACTAAATGTAATATTCTATGTAAATTAATGCATCTTATCAATTTAGAACAGCACAAAACGCCAGTCAAATTATATTTAAACATTTTAAAAATAAACGTAATCCTTAAAATGATAATCAATGATATGTCACAAAGAATACATTTTGTTTTGTATGACATGTTTCAGGAGGTGTTTAAATATATTTCAATTTCCCTTTAACAAATATCAACAATACAAACACAAACACTTCACATATCACTACTTTAGATCACTATTTGCTATCTTTCAATGGAATAAATCTTGCAAGTGTCCATTCGAATGTGTTTGGATGAGATTTAGCAGTCAAGAGGAAAATTCAAGTTTGAGGGTGGGCTAATGTTTGAAACCTGAGAGTTGTTGCACTCTCTTATCAAAAAAATGGCACCAAGTGTAAGTGCCGTTACTTTGTTTCATATTGCTTGTAAATTGCAGTCGTACACTAGTACCTAGAAGAATGTTGTCCTTTGGAGGATTTAACACACTACCTTACTAACTTAACACAGATTCAACTCGGTTCAACTCACTGTAAATCGCAGCTATTTGAAAATCACATATTACATTCCACTCAAAACTCTGTAATGACTTTCGTTCTCGTCAATGATTGCTAGAGCTCTGTCTTGATTGCCACCTGATTTGAGTGGCAGCCTTCATGGGGGAGGCCGATAAACATCTTCTTGCTAGACGGCTCGGTTTTACTCATTTGGTACAGTGACTCTGAAGAAGGAAGGGGGGCGGTGAGGTGTTTGTTTGGAACATGCAGCCAGGATACGGTACAGCCACCATACCTGAGATTCAAAGGTAGGTAGATCAAAGACCTCACATTTGCAGGGAACGTCTGAAGACGAGAGAGCTGCTGGCATGCATGGGCCGACTTGTAGTAGCAGCACGGAACACCTGAGGAAACAACACGATTGTGTGATAAAAGCCTCATGCTAGGAGCTCTGTGTCGGTGTGTATTAGAGAGTTATGTTGCTTTGCGATTACTATCGTTGTGTGTAGGTCGTAATGATGGGATTCGCAATCAGTTGGGTACACTTGCGCAAGACAACCTTCTTTTGCATCCTATTCGGCTACAGAGACGAATAAGAAAAGTAGTTCATTATTTTAGTTACTATTTTAGTTTATTTACTTTTAGTTAAAAAAATAGATTGTACACTCTCCGAAAAAATTATAAAATCTTACCTGTAGGGGTACAATAGATTGTCACTGGGGAGTACCCTTGAAGGGACACTCTTGTACCTTCTTTACCCCTACCTCTATGGTACCCCTAGTACCATAAGAATACATATTCCTACCTTAATAGGGTACACAGTACAACTCTAAGGTACTTATATACACCCTTTAGGGGTAAAGAAGATACAAATGTGTCTATTTGAGGTTACTCCGCTAGTGACAACCGGTTGCACCTCTAAAGGTACAATGCACTTTTTTTTCTGACAGTGTACAGTTAATATTCACCATGAAAACTTGCTTCCACCATGATTTCCAGAACTCCGAAAGTCTGTGCTTTAAGACAGACCAAAGTACCACACTGGTAATTGCATTGTAGTGCCATTCATGTGCACTCATCTTGAAACTATGATCATTACAACTCAATAACTGTCTAGTTTGTGGTGTCTATATGTATATTTGGCACCTTTACTCTTGGAACAAGAGTTCTCAATAAGTGTTTCTGCGTATATGGGTTGGTGAAGGTCTAGCTGGATTAGAGCTGCTATGCTCTGATTGCTCCCACCTGTCAACAGGGTTAACCTACCGCTTCTGTTAGGTGCACTTAGCCATGCAAAACTTTCAACTATGTCAGGCAAGTAGTCCTCGTTTTGCCCTACCCATACCCCATGCGGACAGTCAACCCTAGTCAACAAACCCGTATTCCACAGGCCTGGACACTATTTCCACTAATGGAATTAAATCTTCAAAAGAATAAAACCTCTTGCAAATTCCAAGCATTAAATTGAGAAGGCTAAACATTTTTTTTTTTGGCCGCAAAGATTAATTTCTGCCCACTCGTGGCTTTACTAGAGCCTGTGTAACTCCAAGTACCTTGCATTTTACGCTGTGCTAAAAGATGCTGCCATTCGGAGGTATTTTTAGAAAGCAATCCATACTTGAGTAGATGACCTCATGTCAAATTTTGGCCTTTGATCCAGCAGCCATGATTCCCAGGGGATTTTATTTTAGTAGCATGACTCTCTACTCTGTTGGGTAACACGTGACAGCATTACCTCCCCTGCGTAAACCTTGTGCGTTATCTCTGGGTGCATTTATCTTCAAGTTAACCCTAGATCAGTGGAGGGATTGGGAAGGGAAACTAGATTGGCATCTCTCTGTGTGGTCCAGAGTGAGTCTCTGTGCAGCTGCCTGAGGGAACTGCACCTCTGCACGCTTCACTACCTCCACCCCCTCCTGTTCAGCCCGACGGCCGCCTGAACCAGCCCATCAACAGGAAGCCAGTTTCACCTGAGCCTCTAAGGATGAGACAAGTTTTTGCAGTTATCTTCTAAATGATTCTGCAATCAGAATAGATGATGTTAGTCAGTCGGTTATAGCTGTTCGTAAGAGAAAATAAGCACTCAGGAAAGCTGTGGTACTTTTTTTACTCACTGTTTACACCATAAGTACGTTCATCTGTGCAGTTAAAATCAAGTAATTATTCCCAGCCAGGTGTAAGGCAGTTCCGTTAGCTACTTGGAATGATTTTGATTTGACAATTACAAATAATGCCATGATGTTCTTGTAGTGAATGCTATACACTTCCCCTTTTAAGACAAATCCAGTTGAGGCGTCAATGAAAAGGTAATTGAGCTTTATTAATAGAGGGGTACTTGTGGCAAAAAAAAAAAAACATTTGGAAAGAAATCACTGTGCTAACATACTAGTACTATTGGTTGCACAGGTGGAAATGAAGGTATATGCATGGTAGCTTTGGTGTGCATAGTTTTGATAACATTAGATAGCCATGTTATTTGTACTTTCAGAGGGGAATTGACCTACAGGATTACTTGCTTACTTGAAGTTGCCTCTGCATGTTAAAGGGATAGTTCGCCCAAAAACGGACATTCTGTTATTAATTACTCACCCTCGTGTCATTCCAAACCTATGAGAATTGCGTTCATCTTTAAAACATAAATTAAGATATTTTTGATGGAATCCGAGAGCTTTCTGACCCTCCATAGACAGCAATGCAACTACTACTACGTCCAGAAAGGTAGTAAGGTTCTTTATTCAAGTTTCTTCTCTTCCATTACATAATTCTATGCATACATGTGCATTCCTCTCTTTGCAAACAAGGCACAGCACATCCAGGTTCTACGTTTTCTTTGCACACAAAAATATTCTCGTAGCTTTATAAAATTACAGTTGAACCACTGATGTCATGGACATGTCTCAAGACTCCAGCCACCGTACAGACTGTTCTCTCTGCTGCCCTGTCTCCGCAGCAAAAAAACTGAGAACTCCTCTGCCTCTTAATCGGTAAAGTTTTTTCCCTCAGGCTCAGGCTAATGAACAGAAAAAACTAATTCACCCTACATCACACTCCCACTCACACAACATGCCATGCACTGCACTTTAACTCAGTCTACCGGACTACACGCACACACTGCATAACACATCTGCTATCACTGGACACCATACAAAAGCACATCCACGACACTGCATATGTATAATCTGTTGCAGCACATCTATGCACCTATCTGCTGCTCAACCAATCTGCTGTACATTTATAATCTGCTGCACCTTCACATTATTACTATGCATAGATTACATAATGTATAGATTGTGTACATACGGTGTATAATGTGTAGTTGATAACTAAGTATGTCTTTATAGTACACGTGCACATTGTCTTCTGTACAGTCTGAAATATGTACTGTCCATATGTAAATTGTTGTGTCTTGTTTTGTTTGTTTTTTTGCACTGTCTGGAGCACGCTCGTAAGAATTTCACTCACCAAGGCACTTGTGCTGTGGTGATGTGACAATAAAAGTGATTTGATTTGATTTTGATTTGACTATTTTAACAATGTCCTTACTATGTTTCTGGGCCTTAAACATGGTTGTTCCCTTGCTGTGTATGGAGTGTCAGAAAGCTCTCGGATTTCATCAAACATATCTCAATTTGTGTTGCGAAGATAAACGAAGGTCTTACGGGTTTGGAATGACATGAGGTTTATTAAGTTATTAGAGTTATTAATGACATAATTGTCATTTTTTGGGTGAAACTATACTTGAAATTGATAAATTGCAGATACCAGCTGGTGCTAACTGTAATTGCATGGTGAAAATGTATTACTAATATTTGTATGTCATGGATTGTATGTCCATATTCTTTTACCTGACATATTTACTTATTTCTACATGAGCAGACACAAGAGCAAATTTTAGCAAGGCCAACTCCACCTGGTGAGCAGCTCACACATTTCTGATAAGCAGGCGATGAAATTGTACGTAGTGTGATTTTTAAGCACCTGAGCAATGCCGCGAAATGACTCACTCCTTGTCTTGTATTTGATCGGCGTAATGAGTTTTCGACCACCAGCCTAAGCCACTCAGATAGGAGGACAATTTTTTTTACGTCTAATCTAATGCAACTGGCTGCGCTTTAGAGCCACAGCATTCTCATTTACATACCACTAAGCCTCTTTGAAAGCCCTGAGTGCAGCAGAAAAGATATCTGACCTCTGGATGGGCCACAAAAATTGCATTGGCCTCCTCATAACATGGGGATTAATCACACATATGATTACACATTAAATTACCTGGGCTGTATGCGTTTGTGCTGTGCTTTGGTGTCAGCATGTTAAGGGTTTTCAAAAAAGTTTGTTGCAACTACTTCCTTAAAAAAAATCCTTGTAACCAATTGGTTTTTGACTGATATAGACTGACATTCTGCCTGGCTTATCCTTTTCTTTACAAAAAGGACAGATTAAGACAATCCGTAGCAAGCCACCTCGACTTTGCAAGGTGCTTTAGGACTAAGAGCAAAGAGGATTTCTCTGGTGCTTCTGAGAAGATGCTGAGGAATCTTGCGGCATTAGTTTTGCCCACCTGGAAGTGCACACCAGACCACACCAACCCTCCCCTTTGTTTACTAGCTTAGTGACCATCATCCCCAGCCTTGATAATAACAACCCTGATATAGATATCACTTAGCAGCAGTATGTTTCTCTCTCTCTCTTTCTCTCTCTCTCTCTCTCAAACACACATGCACACTCAGTTTTTGAGGAATGTGTAAGATTAGAGTCCACTTTCGGCCTCGTCCCTTGTCTCATTAGAAACCTACACTTGAGTCAGACGTCCCACATCAAAGAGCAAAAACTGGCTGCGTCCCTCATGTAGGATCTAATCCAAAGATTGCAGAAATCCCTCTCACCCTTATCAGCAGCACCTTCAACACGTAAACCCAACTTATTTGGGTATTTACACACAATTCACCCAACATTTAAGTCAATTTCTTATGTAAGCTGTTTTTTGCAGAACTTGTAATTTTGTCACTGGATATCGGATGATGACACATCAGGAAGGTAAAATGGATTTTAAAGTTAGGTAGGGATACATTAATGCATTAAGCTCTGATTATCTCCACTGCATCTCAATAAACATATGTTTTGGCCCCTTGGTCCTTTGAATGTAGACTGCAATAGGGTTTATGATTGCGAGGAAGCGCCGCTGGTGACGTTAATGGGCAGTAGTATTGTTCGGCCAGCTTGATTTATTCCCTTTGGGCTAATGTTCTTGAGACAGGGCCTGCTGCTCCTTTTTCTCGGCCCCTCAAGAACAAAGTGACAGCTGCAAGACTTGCCACGGCCTTCATGTCAACAGAACCTTCAATGGACGCTCCAAACACCAATTGCACTGACAAGCCGTCCCAAAAGAGGTTTTGTACAGTAACTGCGTAACATAATCCAGGCATTTTTGCAAATGAAGGCAATGGAAAATCATGTAACAGTGTTAGCAAACAATCCTAAACAAACACTTTTAATAAAACAACAGAATTTAAGCACATTAACAACCCAAACTGTGCAGACAGTGTCATGGAATAATAGAAGAACCAGACGGCCCAAGTCCAATCTGTCGCGGTGACCCGTGTGCCCGCTGCCCTGTGCCAGTCGTCCATTTACGCCACACAGGCCTTGCACTCAATCACCAGTTTATCTCACCCACTTACCCCCGTCCAGGCAGATGGCACGGCCGGCTATGCCAGAAGAGCGAGCCAGCCTCACACCAATAACCGGAATAGTAAATGAGTTAGCTGTATGCACATGGCATTAGTGTCTACTTGACCTGTTTGGAAAGTTTCACGGTAGTCTAACCAATAGAGCCAACTTTTGCCCACTGAGGAGCTGTTTATGGGAGCAGTTGGCCAGAGGGGGCCCAACAAAGGGGGTCGGTAAATAAATATTCTTTAGAAGGAGTCAAAGCCTCTAAAATGGCTTTTGTTTCTAGATGCCAAGTGCCCACTAAGTCGAGAATCGCTCAATACAATTAGTTTTTTAAGTGATGAAGATATTGTTGCTCTCCAGAAGGCAGGAGATTTGGGAAGTTTCCAGGAGGCCATATGCTATTTCGGATTCCTTGTCAACAGCAGACCCTAAAAACTATTCTTCTCACTAGTAACTAGTTGCTTATTAGCATACCTATTATTAACATATTGGATGTTTATTAGTACTTATAAGGCACATATTCTGCATGAGCATATTCTACTTCCCTAATCCTACTCAATACCTAAACTTAACAACTACCTTACTAACTAATAATAAGCTGTGAATTAGGAGGTTATTGAGGCAAAAAAACATAGTTAATGCTTTGTCAATAGCGAGAATTGGACCTTGAAATAAAATGTGATGGAAAATATGTGTAAGCACCTCACATGTGAACTACTGTTAAATGACAGAATGATACAATGATACTATCAAATGGTTGTTTTGTTTTGCATCCCCATAAGTTTTGCTTGAACTCATTATTTTTAGGAAAATCACATAAGATCTTTATTGCTTTCCAGTCATATGAATGGAAATGTCTTTGGTCTCACTGCATAATCGATATGATGTTGAAACTATAATGCATTGTAAATGACCTTAATGTCTCCCTCTAACAAATACACTTATGCACATCCTCTACACAAGCTTTAAGCATATAATAGACTGAAAAAGATTACCTGGTATTGCTGATAATCTAATTGTGTGCAGTTATGTTAAAGCACTGTCTCAAATGAATAACTGTCTGAAAGAAAACCATCCGTTGTTTTCTGGTCTACAAAGCTGAAAAGACTGTTACTAACATTAAATAAGATAAAACATTATTAGTGTTGTGAGTATGCATGCAAAGTAAATGCAAAACAAATGATAGTAGTAAGAATTTAAACAGATTGTCATAATAGATAGACAATCCGTAAAAAAGTTATCTTATTTGTAATTATTAAAAACAATTTTTACTACTACTATTACTATTTTTAGTATTCTCTTGAAACAGATATTTAATATTTGATCATCCTAAGTAGATGCTACTCTTTGTCTCTGGGCACTCAACCAATCTTATGAGTTGCATCCTGGGATGATTTTTGAACTCATCTATTTGATTAATTGATTTCATTAAAACACATTTTTGCCACGAAACAACTACGTAGATTTTTTTCAACTTTTTGAAGCATTTAAGTGCGAATTTGAATCAAAAGACCAATTTAAATTCAGCCAAGTGTGTCCAAACTTTTCACTACTAGTGTATTTATATTCGAGTGCTTCTGAACTACCAATCTGTTCAGCCTTATAAAAAGCTTGTGAGTGATTTATTTCTGAATATTATTAGAATGTATTAAAATATGAAACCTGGCATCCTTTTGGCAAGTTGGAATCCAAGAGTTTAGTGTTGACCCTCCTGCTGGTGGAACTAAAGAAACGTTTGAGCAACCAATTGCCGTATCTCCCAAAACACAGAGACATCCCACACACACACATATTCAAACTCATCTTCACCGTCTGTCAGGAGAGAGATAGTTTGTGAGCACTTGGCTGAAGAGGTAATTACACTTATCTTTTGTCAGTCTTTGTCTCAGTGCAACCGAGTCTGCTTGAGGAACAGAGACGTTGAGTCTTTGTTCTGGGAGAGGGACCTGGGGCCACTGCCCCACAGCACTCCACCTGCCAGCTGTTCCCCGCAGCCTGCAGGAGCCCGTCAGCACGGCCGAGCCTATCAGAGCCATCGCTCGCCGGCTCACACAATAGATCCGTTTACTAAAACTGAAGCTGTCTCCTCTGTTTAATGACTATGGGAAAAAAGCTGCGGCTACTGTACCGGTTCCTCGTGGGTCATTTTTTATGTCGTTTTTGCTCGGAGGAGTTTTCCTGTGGACTGTATGCTGCATAATATAGAGCCAGAGCAAGAATAACGGACATTTAATTGATTTATGTATTGCTGTTCTTCAGAAAAGTTGCTGAAAATCCATTAAATCCATTTAAAATACAGCTATTTTGTGAAAGTCAAGGCTTTTTAAATAAACTCTATTTCCTAATTCTATAAAAAAATGAATTTGCGATTCTTGGTCAATAATGTCCAACAGACGTGCCTATGCAGGCTTTCAACAATAAAACAACCTTGAGAATCATTCGCTGGGGTAAAGAGTGAAACTTTTCCATTGGTTTCATTGATTGTTGTAATTGTTTTCTGTGTTGATTCTGTTGAGCTGTGTGGAAGTGCTGCTTTACCCATTACTGACAAAGAAAATAGTCGCTTTTGTTCCTGGTCATGCCTTGAAACATACTGAATGGTTTCTGCTTAGGTCACTGATTAAAATACACAATCACCCATCTCTTTATTCATATAAACAGCTTTAGACCATTTTCACAGCAGTTTCTAAATCAATAACTGGAATAAACCCTCCGAATGAAAATGTATTTTTCTCTCCACCCTTTCGTGAGCCGCGAGTGATTGATCGTTCATCTAGATTTTGGTATCTTATCTTTTTGAGTTCGGTGCTGACTTTTGCAGTGAGTTAGCATTATACAGTGATAAGCCTAAAAAAGTAATACATTAAAAAAAAAAAAAATGTAATGCAGATTCATAATCTTTAATAGCATGCATTATGATCAGGTGTATGTTGCCATAAAATAACGTCTGTGATTACCAATTCATGTATGAACCATAAAATGCATGATATAAACACATGAAATGCAATGTTTATTGTGTTAAAATGTATCAGATATAGTGTAAATGTATGAATGCCATGAACAAACAAGTATTGAAATGCATATTTTGTTGTATTGTACTTACCAAATAAATTATAATAAGAGCAATAACACATTAATAATACATTTATAATACTTTTCACACACAAACACACACATATGACTTCAATAAAAGTGCTTATAGGAGGTCAAATAGTTCTGGCACAGATTAAAAAATAATTAATTTGCAGAAAAAAGCTTTTATTGGGATATATTGAGAACCAAATGTGGAGAACACAAGTGAAAATTCTTCAGTTTCTCATTTTTTTTAATAATACAATAAAAATGTATTGCATTACGCTTTGTTATGATGTCCTTTATTTTCTGAATTTTATGCAAAATGATCTTGTTAGTTTTGAAATCAAGTACACAGAGAAAAAGAAGAAAAAAATGGTGTGGGATTTACTTTGAAATAGGGCTGCAAAACGATTAATTGCGATTAATCGCATTCAAAAATAAAAGTTTACGTTTACATACTATATGTGTGTGTACTGTGTATATTATTATGCATTTATAAGTACACACATACATGTAGATATTATAGAAAAATATGTTAAGTTGCATGTTATAATATTTTATATTTATATATTAAAATAAATTATATACAAGTATTAATATATAGAAATGCAAATATGTTTTTAAAATATATACATATAGGCCTATGTGTGTATTTCTATGTACATAATAAATATACACAGTACACAAACATATATTATGTAAACATAAACTTTTATTTTGAATGCGATTAATCGTAATTAATCGTTTTGCAGCCCTACTTTGAACCAATTATCACTCAGAAATTGCTAGTAAATTTCACAAATAATTACAAATAAACTGCAAGTAACGCATTATTATGAAAATTTCAATGTTGAAAGCAGGATTATGTTTGACATGTTTTTTCCACTTCTGAATTGATATATGTGACCCTGGACCACAAAACCAGTCTTAAGTGTCAATTTTTAGAAATTGAGATTTATACATAAATAAGCTGAACAAATAATCTTTCCATTGATGTATGGTTTATGATCGGACAATATTTGACCGAGATACAACTATTTGAACATCTGTAATCTGAGGGGGCAAATATTGAGAAAATCGCCTTTAAAGTCGTCCAAATGAAGCTCTTAGCAATGCATATTACTAATAAAAAATTACGTTTTGATATATTTACTGTAAGAAATTTACAAAATATCTTCATGGAACATAGTCTTTACTTAATATCCTAATGATTTTTGGCATAAAAGAAAAATCGATCATTTTGACCCATACAATGTATTTTTGGCTATTGCTACAAATATACCCCAGTGACTTAAGACTGCTTTTGTGCTCCAGGCTCACATATATATATATATTAGTGATTGTAGTGTTGCAGACTGGCCGCTGTATTTTCAGTTTGTGTAGCTCTGCTGACTCTGTGAACCTGCTCATTTCCTCTCATTAACCCAGCCGCTCTGCCCCATCAATTATGCAAGAGGAACAAATTTAGAATTTGACACCGATTGGGCCAGTTCGAGTTTTCAAAAAACATGCCAGTATGAATAATTGAGAGTGCAGGTTCAATATGTGATCAGTAGACCATACTGATAGACAAGTGGAGTTAATCTGCAGAGCTGGACGGCAACCAGCACACCAGCGCTATATACTTATCTGGAAAAAACGACCTCATAGCAGAACAGCTAATCAGCTGTATTAATACTGGTGTTCCTGGAGTATTTCATTTTATAATAAGCATAGCGACACTATGAGAAGTAGCACATTTGTCACAAATTTAAATGCATATTAATAAAAAGTACATAATTGGGACATGTAATGTGTTCATAGACTTTTTTATGAACGTGTAATCCGTTTAAAAAGTTGTGTAGGTAAGTAAATAAATACATTTTAATGTGAAAATTCTAACTTTAATGTAAAACTGCATACGTATTAATTACTAATTAATTTCCAAACAGCAAAATGCTGTTTAAAATAGTTTGATAAATTATACGTTTTTTACGTTTTATTTTCAGTTACATATTTTGAAAGAAAATGCAACCACATATCTAGATACTAAAAGTAGATATGATATTTAGCTATTCATTGCTTTATATATATATATATATATATATATATATATATATATATATATATATATATTGTGTGAGTATATATTTATATTAATTTATTCATTCATACATAACAGATAATATAATGAAAAGAAAAATAATATTTAACAACATATTTTGATAAAAATCGCAAACAGAGATACTTATGATATTTGGCTAGTCAAATAAAATAAAATAAATAAATTAAAATAAAATAAATAAAATAAATTAAAATAAAATAAAATAAAATAAAATAAAAAAATAAAATAAATAAAATAAAAAAACAAGTATGTCACATTGCAGAAAATGGTATTATTATTATTATTATTATTATTTTCTTATATTATAACATTGAAGAACTTTTTATTTTAAGAAAAATTTTCAATTACACTTTTTGATAATAATTTCAACCACAGAGACAGTATAATAAATATGGTATTGCAATTTTACTTCTGAAAATGTGTTATATTATAAAAATGTGTTGTATTATATTCTGATACTTGTTATATACATAATTTGTCTCATAAATTAATTTAATTGTGTAACTCAATATAATCAGGTTGATTTAGGTTTTCAAGTAATATATTTAATTTATCAAAAGGTTCAATGAGTAGAATTGAGTTAGTAGCCAAAAAATAAAAAATAAATAACATGGCTTAATTTTTGCATTTCACCTTAGGGCAGCAATGTTTACTTTAGCTGTTGAAAAATTTGATTTCTAAATTGCAACTAGCTAAAACCAAACCCAATCAGTAGCCTGTTGTTTCAGACGTGTTGTTATTTTGGTGCTGATAAAGCTGAGGTTGGGAGGGTGGGGCTAATGTGATGAAGTCAAATGAGGCTGTGGGCGGGGGTGCGTGAGTTTGACTGAACACGTGGATTAACCAAAATGGCTCCGACTCAAACTTCTCTCATCTTGGTCTTTTTAGCAGCTCTCGATGCGGATAACAAACATCCTCAGGGCGGACAGTGTGATTCATGCGCTGTCACCTTGTGTTCCCCGCTTTGGCACGCAGCCTAATCTTTTAATTGTGTATGAGTGAATTCCCTCACTGACAGAGGAATGAGGCGTTTGGAGAGATATTAAAGTCGATTCAAACAATGTCGTCGTAGGCTGTCAATGAATGCTCAGGGTTACGCCGTGTGAAAAGGAATTGTCCTCTTCCTGTTTTGACAGTTTGGACGTGACAAAGTTAATAGATGGTGATTGAGATGTTATTGTGCGGTCTGAGTTTTTGCATTTGTCGAGTGCTGCTCAAGGACAAAAAAAAAGCAAAATAACTTGAGGAAATTCATTATACTTGGAGAAATGCAGTGCAACTGTGTCCATGTTATTCTGTTTAGGTTTACAGAATTAGCAGGTGTACAAATGGCAAGTTTCACACTGAAAAGCAAAAATAAAAATATCACTGTCATTCAGAACATCACCAGTTTGTTGGCTGGACACAATAAATCCTTTTCACACACTGTGATGACATGTTTGCACAGCTATTAATGTGCATGTATAACACTATATTTTGTGTTACCTTGGTTTTAAATGACAAAAATACTCATTTGTGCTGCACGTCTGAACTTGACAGCTAGGCAAAGTATGGCCTGGTTAGTACTAGGAGACTGGTCATCTGGACTCTAGGCTCCAGCATCTCCGCAAACCTACATATGACAAAAACAAACAAACAACACAAACAAATAGATGCTAAACAGTTGCACTTTTGCAGAAATGCATGTAATAAAATAGCTGAGAGTGTGACGGTAAACGGCGTTTCCTTGCTATTGACTTTGACTCTTGATTTTCCCTTTCCCAACAATAAAACGTGGCTTGAAGTCTTCCAATTCAATTTTGATTTACTGTTAATCGAATGCAATGCATCAATAACTTCCTACATTCTGTTGGTTTCCTTATACATCATGGTCTGGGCATCAGGCAATGAAACACATTGAAAAACATGAAAAGAAACCAACTCACTAGTCAACCCACAACTGACTGTGTAAAGCACGCAGCATTAGACGTCGAAATACTACAAAATAGATAACCAACTTGCTTTTTTTTTAAACACAAGTACTAACTGTTTTCCTTTTCTTTCATTTCTTGAGCAACAAATCAGCATATTAGAATGATTTCTGAAGGAGCATGTCTGTTGATCACAGGAATACATTACACTTTATGATATATTCACAAAGAATAAAGCTATAATAATATTTCCCAATGTTACTGATTTGACATAATCATGTGTTCGTGTTCATAATCTATCATTAAAAACATTTAGGTTGTGGTGGATGCAACAGACTACCACAATCTGGCATGCTTACTGGGATCCCAACGTTTTAATTGGCTCTCTAAAATGCAAAAGGTGTGCATGATTGCAAAGCATGTCTAAATAGATATGTTATAACACTGTTATCCACAATTTAAGGTACAATATATAATAAACTGACAAAACGGACTAAAAGGGTGTGTTTGTGCAGAAAAGAATGACAGTTTTTTTAATGCTGTGAATTTACTCACCCTCAGGCTATTGAAGATGCATGTGGCATTTAAGAAAAAATAAATAAGCATGTCAAGTAATAAAACAAAATCATATCTGTGGTTTTTGACGACACATTGAGGTCTTGTGAAGCAAAATAATCAGTCTGTGCAAGAAACTGAACACTATTTAGCCTCAGCAAGCAGGGCAATTAGATTATTTTTGCATGAACTAGTTCTTTCAAACAATACGTCTCAATGAATTATGTTACATGTCTATAGCCAGTTGTCTAAATCAACTCTCCTTTCTTCGTAAACCACGAGAAACCATAAAAAAACTGCGATTTTTTTAGAAAAGTGCTCTCTTCACATATCAGCGGCTCATCATTCTGCAGTCTGAGTTTCCAACTGTTTGCTCAGTTTAGTGACTGTTGGAGGACTGAATCATTATAGGATCAGATGCACCACTACGTTGGTTCATTTCGAGTCTCAGTGACCGTCAGGCATCTGAAAGTCACTTTTGATTGAGTATCTTGTAGATCTGTGCAGCTCGAGTCATGAGCTGTTTCAGACGCTTCAGTCTGATTTGATGAACTGATTCAACTAGTTAACCGGTTTAAAAGAATGATTCATTTGTGAACCGGACATCTGTCAAAGAGGCTCTGGATTGCAGGTAATAATGTTGTAAATAATGTACAGTTTCTTGCACAGACTGAACGTTTCGCTTCATAAGACTTCAATATATCGTCAGGAGCCACGGGGACTAATTTTGTGTTGCCTGTATGTGCTTTTTTGACTCTAAAGGGGCTGGTAGCTGTTGACTTGCATTTTATGAATCAGCTAAATGTGTCTTTACTGTTCTACCGAAGAAAAAAGTCACCTACATCCTGGATGGCCTGAGGGTGAGTAAATTAACAGCAAATTTAAATTGTTGTGTGAACTATCTCTTTAATTTAATTTAATATAATGGCTGTTTCCCAACCAGTTATAATAGTCAGTATATTTGACACATTCTATGTGATGACATAATTTGCTGTCACATGTAAAGCTCCCTGCGAGTCCTGTCGATCGCTGTGTGTGAGTCCTTGGGTTTCAGCAAGCTTCTCTTACAGGTGAGAGTGGTAGATTAAAGCTGGAGTCTGTCATTAGCACAAAGGCTTTATCACCATGCGCACAGAGCTCTCTCATTACGTGGCTCAGACAGATGCCTGTCATACACAGATCACCACAGTTGCTTTGGTTATGAACCTTACGACCACCATCTCCAGTTACGTGAACCGATCGCGAATCAACCGCAGTAACGGTGCCAGCAAATGAAATGCCTCATTACTGGATGGATGTGCAGTGTTGATACAAGGAGAAATGGTTGGTAGTTTGGGGTTTGGTTGGCCCCCTAATGATGTTGCCCCTTCTCGGAGGTTATGGCTCCATCTAGAACCCACAGTGGGGTTCCTGTCATTTTCATTTAGAGACGGATTGAGGCCCCTATGCAAATGAACGGGTCCAAATCAACAGCAAACAGCAGTTACGCAAGATTCTCCAGAATTGGGCCATGGACGTCCTCCCTATATGCCTCGAAATCTTTCCTTCCCCATGCACCGACTATAAACAGACTATACAATTAAAAAAAAATAAAAGACACATAACAAACTGTCTTCATCACAAAAACCTCCCGATTAATGGCATTTTGGCAAAGGTTCTGCAAAGTTTTGTTCTTCTAAAGTTAATTTCATAGCTGCCGTTTTATGTATCTAAAATCCGCATGATTACATATTATTTTTACAGTTTTAGCATAATTATAGCATTGTTTATTTTACATGTACTTGACATAATTAAATATTGTTTCCTCAGTTTTTGTATAATTTGTATAATGTTTTCCTGTGGCTCAGTGGTTGAGCATTGTGTTAGCAGCACAAAGGATGTGGGTTCAATTCACAGGGAACATACATACACACAAAAACTGTATAACCTGAATGCACTGTAAGTCGCTTTGGATAAAAGCGTCTGTTAAATGCATAAATGTAAATGTAAATAATTGTAGTAATATTTATCTTAATTTTTCTTGATTCTTCTTGATGTAATACAATATTATTATGACAGTTTTTGCATAATTGTATTTATCGTGATTGTTCTTGATGGAATTAAATATTAATTTCACAGTTTTCACATAATTGTAGAAATATGTATCTTTATTTTTCTTAATTTTTTCATGACATTTTTAAATTTAATTTTCACAGTTTTTGCTTAATATTCATCGTTATTTTTCTTTATGCAATTAAATATTATTTTAGCTGTTTTTGCATAGCTGTAATATTATATATATTGTTTTTTCTTGATGTAATTGTTTTCACATAATGGTAGTAATAGTTTCGATTATAGTTTTAAAAATATAATAATTAATATTTTATAATGGGTCATATGTCATCATCTAAAGTCTGCAACAAGCTTAAAACAATCAAATCAATTCATGTAAAGCACTGGAATATAGCATCTGCATTGAGCAACCCAACTTATGTCAGCTTAACCATATTAACTGTAAACTGTTTTGATGTTTTCTCCCATAGAGGTTATTTAGAGAACTGGTTTCAGTTTCTAGATTACCTGGTAAACATCAAACTCCTTTGCAAATGTCAGGTGATCAATGTGTCTGTCAGACATTTGAAGAATGTTTTTGCCACACACACTAAACATGTTTGTGTTTCTGTTTTTTTTTCTGTTTTCACAAGCTAATCTATCCCGTGTGAGGCAGAGCCGCAACGGATCAGGGCCTCTTCAAGTTCGAATGCATTCCTGTCAGTCTGGGCACAAAGTGACACACAGGTTAAAAAACAAATATATATACAGGTATATCTAAAACACTTTGAATATGGTGAAACAAGTTTATTGTAACTTATTTTAAAGAGTGAAACTTTCATATATTTTAGATTCATTGCATGTAAAGTTAAACACTTCAAAAGTTGTTTTATTTGTTTTAATTTTGATAATAACAATAATAATTCCTTACATTTATATAGCGCTTTTCTGGGTACTCAAAGTGTTTTACATAGAAGGGGGAATCACCTCGTCCACCACCAGTGTGCAGCATCCACCTGGATGATGCGACGGCAGCCATATTGCGCCAGAACGCCCACCACACACCAGCTTACTGGTGGAGAGGAGACAGTGATGAAGCCAATCAGTGTATGGGGGTGATTAGGAAGCCATGATGGTCAGATGCCAATGGGGAAATTTGGCCAGGATGCCGGGATTACACCCCTACTCTCTTTCGAAGGACATCCTGGAATTTTTAATGACCTCAGAGAGTCAGGACCTCGGTTTAACGTCTCATCCAAAAGACGGCGCTTTTTGACAGAATAGTGTCCCCGTCACTATACTGGGGCGTTAGGACCCACACAGGCTGCAGGGTGAGCACCCCCTGCTGGCCTCTCTAACACCTCTTCCAGAAGCAACCTTGTTTTTCCAGGAGGTCTCCCATCCAGGTACTGACCAGCTCAGCCCTGCTTAGCTTCAGTGGGCAACCAGTCTTGGGCTGTAGGGTGATATAGCTGCTGGCCAAATGTCATGATTAGAGCTTACAGCTAATGAAAGTCAAAAATCAGTATCGCTAAATATTAGAATGTTTACATTTGAGTTTCAATAAATGACCATCCATACAGTATAACTTGTGGGTATCTCTTGTTCTTTGAAACCACAATAATGTGGAACACTGCTGACTTGGCAATGGTCCAGAATACGATCATTGACACCCTCCACAAAGAGGGTAAGTCACAGAGGGTCATTACTGAAAGGGGTGGCTGTTCAAGGAGTGCTGTATCAAAGCATATTAAATGCAAATTTGACTGGAAGGAAGACATTGGGTAGGAAAATGTGCACAAGCAACAGGGATGACCACAAGCTTGAGAATACTGTCAAGAAAAGCCAATTCAAACACTTGGGAGAGCTTCACAAGGAGTGAACTGAAGCTGGAGTCAGTGCATCAAGAGTCACCACGCTCAGACATCTTCAGGAAAAGGGCTACCAAGCCACTTCTGAACCAGAAACATCGCCAGAAGCATCTTACCTGGGCTAAGGAGAAAAATAACTGGACTGTTGCTCAGTGGTCCAAAGTCCTTTTTTCAGATGAAAGTAAATTTTGCATTTCATTTGGAAATCAAGGTCCCAGAGTCTGGAGGAAGAGTGGAGAGGCACAGAATCCATGTTGCTTGAAGTCCAGTGTGAAGTTTCCACAGTTAGTGATGATTTGGGCTGCCATGTCATCTGCTGGTGTTGGTCCACTGTGTTTTCTGAAGTCCACAGTCAACGCAGCCATCTACCAGGACATCTTAGAGCACTTCATGCTTCCTTCTGCTGACAAGCTTTATGGAGATGCTGATTTCATTTTCCAGCAGGACTTGGCACTTGCCCACACTGCCAAAGGTACCAAAAGCTGGTTTAATGACCATGGTGTTACTGTGCTTGATTGGCCAGCAAACTCGCCTGACCTGAACCCTATAGAGAATTTATGGGATATTGTCAAGAGGAAGATGAGAGACACCAGACCCAACAATGCAGATGACCTGAAGGCCGCTATCAAAGCAACCTGGGCTTCATTACACCTGAGCAGTGCTACAGGCTGATTGCCTCCATGCCACGCCGCATTGATGCAGTAATTCATGCAAAAGGAGGCCCAACCAAGTATTGAGGTGACAGAGGTTGATCTTTGTTAAATTTGCTTTATGGAACCAAATCATTTGACTGTGAGTCAGACTAATTGAAATAAGCCTGGCCTATCTGGTAAGCTTGTTTTATGAAACAGGCCTCGAGGCGTTAGAAGTTAGAAGACACAAGTTAATTTATGATTTGCTGTCTGTCTGAACCAAGTAAATACAATCGATCATATTTTTTTCCATTGCATCGTATTATGTCGAATCGAAACGAAGTCGAATTGTACTGCATCGTAATAGGGGTGAATCGTATCGCATCGCTAGCTGCTTCATATGTATCTTCAATGTATCGTATCATTGGCTATGCATCAAGTTATGGAGTTATGGAGATGCACATTACTAATATATATATATATTAGTATATATATATGTGTCTACATATATTTGATATGTGTGTCTATAGTTCAACCCCCACCCCTCCATCTCTACAATGACGTGCGGGACAACACTCCCTACATTGTTTCCACTCCCGGACCTCACATCACAGGAATCAGGGTAGACTTGGCCCGGCCTCAGCAGAGAGTATGTCAATAAATCCACAGCCATCCGTTTGTCATGACCCACGGCCAACACCTCGATCACCACCTGCCTTATCCAGGTACACCCAAACTGGTTTTCTGTGTCTAGCTGCTGTTTGCTTGTCATTGTCAATGAGAAATGCCCCTTCATCTTTAGCTTTTCATCAATAAAGACAGCTGTGCGTGAGAGACTTTCACCTAGTCATGCTATATTTTGACTAATATGATTAATTACCTCAGTTTTATTGGTGTCTATTCAACGTGTGCATGTTCTGTGTGTCAATGATTTCAAAATCTCATGTAAACATAATTTTCTTGCATTGTCAGGTTTTTATGATCTGATAGTTATCAGCATTTTGTTGCACATGTACACACTCACTTCAAGTTTGTTGTGAAAAAAATCAGATTGGCAGCGATATTAGACAACAAGTGAGACCTTGCTGTGCTGTAGCATGTCTACAGTAAATGTGATGCTAGAATGTACTTGAAAAAACTTTTGAAACAATAGAAAAATAAATTTAAACGTGTCTAATCTTTAAACTAGACTACCTTTCAAAAGTTTAGAGATAGCAAATTTTTTGGAAAGAAATTATTACTTTTCTGCAACGATGCAATAAATTGGTGTAAAAAGGTATAAAAAGGTGAGAGTAAAGACATTGCTAAAAAAATAAAAAAAATCCTGAAAAAAGTTTCATGGTTATACAAAAAATATTACACAGCAACTGTTTAGATAGATCGATAATGAGCAGCATTAAGACTGGAGTAATAATAAAATGCCACTCTAAAATGTGCTGTTTACTGTATTGGGGGGGGGGGGGGGGGTCCCGAAAACCAGTCAGTATCTGGTGTGACCACCATTTGCCTCATGCAGCACAACACATCTCCTTCACATAGAGTTGATCAGGTTGTTGATTGTGGCCTGGTGAATGTTGGTCCACTCCTCTTCAATGGCAGTGCGACGTTGCTGGATATTGGCAGGAACTGGAACACGCTGTCGTATACGCCGATCCAGAGCATCCCAAACATGCTCAATGGGTGACATGTCCGGTGAGTATGCTGGCCATGAAAGAACTGGGATGTTTTCAGCTTCCAGGAATTGTGTACAGATCCTTGCAACATGGGGCCGTGCATTATCATGCTGCAACATGAGGTGATGGTCGTGGATGAATGGCACAACAATGGGCCTCAGGATCTCGTCACGGTATCTCTGTGCATTCAAAATGCCATCAATAAACCTGTATTGCACCTGCACCTGTGTTCGTTGTCCATAACATATGCCTGCCCATACCATAACCCCACCGCCACCATTGTCCACTCGATCCACAACGTTGACATCAGCAAACCGCTCACCCACACGACGCCATACATGCTGTCTGCCATCTGCCCTGTACAGTGAAAACCGGGATTCATCCGTGAAGAGAACACCTCTCCAAAGTGCCAGACGCCATCGAATGTGAGCATTTGCAAGTCGGTTACGATGACGAACTACAGTCAGGTCGAGTCCCCGATGAGGACGACGAGCATGAAGATGAGCTTCCCTGAGACGGTTTCTGATAGTTTGTGCAGAAATTCTTTGGTTATGCAAACTGATTGTTGCAGCAGCTGTCCGGGTGGCTGGTCTCAGACGATCTTGGAGGTGAAGATGCTGGATGTGGAGGTCCTGGGCTGGTGTGGTTAAACATGGTTTGCGGTTGTGAGGCCGGTTGGATATACTGCCAAATTCTCTGAAACGCCTTTGGAGATGGTTTATGTTAGAGAAATGAACATTCAATTCACAGGCAACAGCTTTGGTGGACATTCCTGCAGTCAGCATGCCAATTGCACGCTCCCTCAAAACTTGTGACATCTGTGGCATTGTGCTGTGTGATAAAACTGCACATTTTAGAGTGGCCTTTTATTGTGGCCAGCCTAAGGCACACCTGTGCAATAATCATGCTGTCTAATCAGCATCTTGATATGCCACACCTGTGAGGTGGATGGATTATCTCGGCAAAGGAGAAGAGCTCACTAACACAGATTTAGACAGATTTGTGAACAATATTTGAGAGAAATAGGCCTTTTGTGTACACAGAAAAAGTCTGATATTTGAGTTCACCTCATGAAAAATGGGGGTAAAAACATATAATTTTTTACTTTGTTTATAATTTTGTTCAGTGTATATATATATACATAATAAATATACACAGTACACACAAATATATTATGTGAACAAAAAAGTTTATTTCTGATGCGATTAATCGCGATTAATAATTTGACAGTACTATTACATTCATAAATATAATATCAATCCCAAACGTTTAAACATTAGTCTATGTATATAGGCAACCCTCATATATTCAAGATTCAAGATTCTTGAAGTCCACATCTGTATCAATATCTACTCTCTACTAATTAAAGTGAAAAAATGAGGAATTTTGTGAAATACTTGATCTGAATTAAATTTGCCGGCATTCTCACACATTTTATTTCCAAATCACCATCGATCTGTTCAAAGAACGATGCTCTGAGCTGTTTTTATTGTTGGCAAGTGATCAATTTATTGTACCAATTCAAGTAAATTCAGTTGACATATCTTCATTTGTTTCAGATATTGATGGCTGTGTGCAGGGCCGTCGCTAGTGGGGTGAAAGGTGGTGATGATTATAGGGGCCCACGGCTGAGGGGGGCCCCCTGGCGATCTCAACAGACTGGCTGAGGCCAGCCTAAAAAGACGCTCAGGACAGTTGACGGGCCACTGCTGTGTGTCGTCATGAAAGCTTATCATTTGCACGTTTTTTTAAGCCTCACCAATTTAAACATTCAAAAGAATGTAAAGCGTTCAATCAAAAGATGCGGAAAATTTCAAATGAGTACTTATGAGCCGTGTTCGGTGCACACGCAGAGAGCCGCGTCTCACGGACAGCAAAGACCGAACCAAGCTCTCCTTTACTTCCTCCTGCACCAGAACAAATAGAAATCGCAGTTTAAACATGCAGTACCGCCGCTACCTCTACGCAGAGTACACAGTCTGCGTAGGGCACTAACTCCCAGGGGGGCACCATCCCACTTGCTAAAATATATATTTTTTTAAAACATTACGCGCAGTACCGCATTCGGACCGCTCGCCCCTTATGATTGCAGCTGAATGCTAATTATCACAATTGATCCGGCGCCGAGAAAAACTTTAATAAAAAAAGATGAAGCCCGTGCATCACTTTCAGTCTCATTCATAGTCCTGTGAAACTTTTTTTGGCTGTTGACGTTAATTAAGTGTTTTAATGTTGGTAATAATTTCACCACCAATGACACATCTAATAGCCTATTCCATGTTCCCTTACGAAA
Source organism: Ptychobarbus kaznakovi (assembly GCA_027422405.1). NCBI lineage: Eukaryota > Metazoa > Chordata > Actinopteri > Cypriniformes > Cyprinidae > Ptychobarbus > Ptychobarbus kaznakovi. Next base: position 16,077,293 of record CM049815.1, read on the forward strand.
ATTAGCCATGGTCTTTAACTCGAATAAAACCACAAATTGTGGTTCTTGTAGTCATGGTAACAGCAAATTAATGGTTTTGTAACTTCAAATAATAATTTACAAAGAAGTATTAAGATAATATATTTTTTTTGTGATTTCTGAATGCTTGAGACTATAAAATCAAACAGACAACTGTATTAATAAAATAATAGCCATGGGTAACTGTCTTGAGCTACAATTGTAATTTGTATATAATACAATTTAATTACAATTTACTTTTAGATTTTATTAAAGTTCCATGTTGACCCTTATAGTAGACTGTGTTTTTTTTACTTCCATAATATTTGGGAGAGGGGGCACAGCAATACAATCCTGCGTAGGGCACCCGTTTGGCCAGCAGCGGCCCTGTAAACATGCAAACAGAAAAAAAGATGTGAAAGAGCCCCAATTCAGCACCAGCACGCAGAGAGACGCGTCTCAAAGCGCTTCGACACTGAATTTGCCTCTTCTTGCTCTTGTAGCGACATACAATTATGTCAAAATACCCGTCTTGGAGAGCATCCTCGAAAAAAAAAACTGTTGGTTATGTCTTAAGTGGAAGTATGAAGTAATCAGTTGAGACAGAAATTGGATGTGCTTCATTATTTTGGATGTATTGTCTCTTAAAGTGACCGCGCTTAATTTACTATCTGCTGTCGGTGACCTTCATTCAAGAGTCAAGATTCAAGATTTGTATTCGTCACATACACAATTATACAGAATATAACTAGCAGTGAAATGTAAGTGAAGTTACATTAATGCTAATCCAAGAAAACGAAAGAATCACTGCTCTTGACTGAATTACTTTGTAGTTTTAACAATAATTAATCCACAGTCAAACCAAAAATTATTCAGACACCAGATCTAATATTTTGATATTATTTTACTAGTGGGTGCAGGACACTATAGTTAATTTATGTAAGTGAGGATAGAAAAATAATGTAAACTGTGACTTATTTTAACCCAAAATTCTGCAAACAGTGGACTACCAGTAAAATTATTTAAAAAAAAAATGGGACCAAAAATTACTCAGACACTTTGCCCTGACCGTGTTTTGTTTAAGTGTTTCTTCTTTAATTGCTAATGCAACCTTTTTACAGACTGAACAAAATGAAGCATTGCTTGGTAATTGGTCAACAAAGTATTGATAGTTGTGTAAATATTTTCCTACTAACAGTTGTCTGAGTTTTTGGTTGTTGTAATCCACTACATGCCTTTCTATCAAAGTTATCTGACAAAAAATCCCCTTACAGTGTGTCATAATTTCAAAATACATTTCAAGTGATTCCATATTTGCAAAGGCATCTTAGCCATACACTGTTTACACAACACCTGTTAGCATTCAGATACGGCTGGACATGAAAACTTCTTCAGCATTCCTTTTTCCAGGCAAAATAATTTTCTGCCAACTCCCTGAACAAACCCTCGCACAGGTGTGCGTAAACACACGCAACTGTGCTGACTGGGATTTAGATTTCATCAGGATGCTAAATAACAATCTGAAATCCGAGGAACCTCTTGAACTTTTCTGCTAATTCAATAATTACAGCTGTGGGCCAAGTTTGAGCCTGTTACGTAAGCTGGATTTGGAGGTGGAAGTTTAACACCTGAGTTCTGGATCTAATTAGCACGTACGGGTTACTTTTGTAAGCCTGGGATCTTACGTAGAGTTCCCAGAGTTTCGTCCGAATTGTGCTGTTAGGTAGTGGTTCTCAACTGGTTTTGCTTCAGGAACCAAATTTGACAGTGAAACAACATCCTCAAAAAAAGGCATGTCCAAAGATGTCCCAAACACTGTAGTGTACCACTGAAAACAGAGCGACATTATTGGTATGTCGCCCAAATTAAAACTAAACCTAAAATCTGATTGTTGACAGCAGTGCTGTTCTACACTGTCTGAAAGGATATGTTCATAATTTGTACCTTCAGCTTGTCACTGGGGCTATAGCCGTAAATGTACACCTGCTGTACCTTTTAAGACGTTAATTTGTACCACCTAGGTCAGGGGTATCAAACTCAGCTCCTGGAGGGCCATATTTTAGCTCCAACCCTACTTAAACACACCTGAATTAGCAAATCAAGGTCTTCCGACTCACTAGAAACTTCCAGACAGTTGTTTTTGAGTTGGTTGGAGCTAAACTCTGCAGGACAGTGGCCCTCCAGGATCCGAGTTAACACCTAGGTCTTCAGCTGTGCTCCTGGAGACCCATTGTCCTGCAAAGTTTCCAACCTGCTTCAACACACCTGCCTGTGATCCTGAATACCTGGATGAGCTGGTTCAGGTGTGTTTGATTGGGGTTGAAGCTAAACTCTGCAGGGAAACGGGTCTCAGGGAGTAGGAAGATCGCTGATTTACCTCTCAATGGTACACATTCAAAATGTGTCCAATCCTGCTCCTGGAGAGCCACTGTCCTGCAGAGTTTAGCTCCAACCCCAATTAAACCCATTTCAACCAGCTAATCAAGATCTTGCTTGACACACTAGAAATTTCCAGGCAAGTGTGTTGAGGCAAGTTGAAGCTAAACTCTGCAGGACAGGTTTGAGTTTGGACATCCCTGCCTTAAGCTATAACTATGACCCAATGGGGGTGCAATAACAGTAGTAGTACTCTGAAGGCTTTTTTAAACAGACATGGTTGGGGTGCGGGTTCTGAGCTAGTCCCAATTCCCGAACCTCTCAGCGTGATTCCACCACAGAAAATCAGGTTTTTGTCCGGGAAGATTGGTTCAACTCAGACTCTGAAAACTTGCTGATCTTGAATGCTGGAATCACTCTTGAACTGTAAAAAGCTCAATATAAGTGCTGCACTGCTTGCACAAACAACAGGACATGCAGTGATTGTTTTAACATTGGTTACAGTCATGTAAACAACACAAAGCAGCATTATTTTATCGTTTGTGTCTCAAATCAGTGGAAACACACTGTTGGTTTGTGACAAGCTCCAGTTTGCCTGGCCAAGAACAGGCTCTGGTGCCAGAATACAAAGAGGTATATGTGATCCCAAATAGACACCCAACTGTACCCGATTTTGGTGGGATGTTGATCAAGGAACATAGAAACTTCCAGTTTCATTTTCTCAAGCGGCACTTCAAAGTTTTGAGTTAAATTTTGCATAATATGATTGAGTTGCATAACTGATAGGAATCGTGAGTTTCTAATTATTTTATTTATTATACCATTGTTTTGTGTTATTTTAAGATTTCCTGCTAGGAATGTTGTCAAAAGACACACAGTGTCCCCAAAAACAGGCAGATGCAGTCATTGTGGCAGCATGAATGGCAATCAAATGGGATACACAAGCAGCCGTGATGTGTAGCTCGTGGAAACCCAAACAGAAGATGTAGTATGATAAGAGATGATGCTGATTGTGTAACTGAAACCTCTATGTCTCCACAAATTCTGACCTCACCGGTTTTTGCTCCGCAGGGCAAAGGAACAAATTAAGATTATTATGTTTGTGGACTTTTGAGCAATATTTGAATTTGGAGCAATTTATATTGTGTGTTAAACTCGAAGGGGCAACATTTCACAGAAAACTAGATTTTCAAGTCATGTCAAGGTTTATTTATCAACTGCGCACAGCATGTCGCAATTGTTGGCTATGAAATGTTGTAAGCTAAGATGATTTGTCTTTGCGTGAGCATGGATTTTCATTGCTAATTTGAAATAAAAGAGCTGTAAGGAGATACTTTCAGAAATCTGAACTTCCTCCCTGGTCACACCAGACAGATTTTTTATGGAAAGTTGTTTCCGCCTCAGAGTAAAAATTCAAAAAAATAATTTAAAGAGATACATTCTCAATAAACCAGATGAAAGTAAAGTTGCAATTATTGGAAATAAGGTCGTAATTACAAACTATATTGTACTGTAACATTGCAAGATATAGTCATGATCCTAAGAAAAAAGTTACAATTGTCATTTATAAAGTAACATTGAGCTAACATCGTCTCAATTACAAGAAACAAAGTTGTGATTTTAAGATATAAAGTCACTTTACAAGATGCAAAGATTCTAGTTACTATACATAAGCATGTAATTATAAGAAATAAAGTCACAATTACATGAAATAAAGTAGTAATTGCAAGTTTTAAAGTAACATTGCAATATATAGGGCCTCATTTATAAGATGATGCACAGAAACCATCCTAAATTTGAACTTACGATCATTTCTCAAATAGGCCTGCAAGTGATTCACAGAATAAAAGTGCGCACAGAAAATGCACGTACGCCTCTCTTTCAGATGTGAAATCTATCAATCGTAAATTATCTTGAACTTGCACACAACTGAATTGTTTCAGCTCACTCCCTTGTAAACAACTCATAATTAATGTCATTAACATATAAAGGATCATAAGTCATCATCCAAATCCTTTGATTTAAATCAGCGAGCTGCAAGAACAGCTTACATTTCCAAAAAACCTCCAGCACTCCGACAAGAAAAAGCATGTATGTCTGCTCAGACCTGACGTGACACTAAGCACTTTTCCACGTCAAAGACAGTTTTTACAAATATGAGCGTTGGCGTGGATTTAAGAGTACACACACTCGAAGATAAAATATATATCACTTTATAAACGAGGCCCACAATGTCTCAATTATGAGAAAAAACTAAATGCAAGACATAAAGTCACCTGAGGGATACAAAACTGCAATTACGAAACAAAAAGTAGCAATCGTAAGAAATCATGTAATTATGTCCCAATTACGGAAAACAAAGCTTTAACTGAGAGATATAAATTCACCTGGAAGACGAAAAGCTGCAATTATTGATGACCAATACACTTAACCAATCATATCATATTTAAATCTAGAAGTCTTAAAAGGTACAGTACAGTCACAAAGATTTAAATATTCTCAGAGATCATTTACATAAAGAAGTCTTTTTAAAGGTGCAGTAACAAAAGTTCTAATTCCAAACAGCAGTGAGAAACTCTCCCCAGCCCTCCCAAGCTTGCACCACTGGCTGATGTAATCATCAAGGCTAAAGTCCAGCGGCTGAAGGCATTCCCCGGATCCCCCAGACCCCCAACATCTCCACTGGAACGTCCCTCTAACCGCCACATCTCACTGTATGTCTGGATACAGCTGTGGTAAGTGGATGGGACGGGAGGGGGGTGGGGGCTGCTGCACCCCAGCAGAGAGCTGTCACTGGGCATCTGCGTGTGAGTGTGTCACCAGCGCAGCCTGTCAGAACCCCTCAGCCCCCTCGGTGTGCGCTGACAGCTGCTCTGCCTGAGCAGGGGAGAAGGTTCGCCCATGCCCACGCCGGTCACGTTACAGCTGGAATCACACGTCTGCGGTCGCTCATTAGGCATTTGCTCGCCCGTCTGCACCGTGGGAAGTGTGCCACCCATCAACTTGTTGATTGAGGAAGGAAGTCGCTTAGTTTAACTTTTAGTTTTCTTCAGTTAACTACTATTCAAATCTTTTTGCATGCTGTCTTTCTGAGCAATTTATGCTATATTAGGAGGGGTGTAAAATGCAAAGTATGAAATTTAAATGTAACGCATGTACAAGTATGTATTAAGCACACACGCAAACAAACAATATATTGTCATGTGTTGCTGGGAGCAATGAGCGAGGAGACGAGGAGCACAATATAATGAAGATCAACACAGGGAAACATGGAGCACAGGTAAGACGAACAATAACGGACCTTAGACACGGGGAAAACCAAAGCTTAAGAATACTGGGAAACTAATCAAACATAGCTGGGAAGAATCATAATCAATGAACATAATGGGAACAGGAAACATGAAAAACCATATATGGACATAAGAGCGAGGGAAACACAGGACATGGGGACACAAGACTCACAAAAGTTACTCCCCCCTCCCGGAAGGCGTGCAACATCCAACGGGGAGGGGGGTGGGTGCTCTGGAGGCCTCAAGGGACATGGAGACTGGACAGAAGGCCTCCAGGGCAGCGCCCGTTCCAGGACCCATGGCGGAGCAGGGAGCTCGGGCGGCCATGGCGAATTCGGGGATTCGAGAGGCCATGGCAGGTCTGCCTCTGAGGCCGCGGCCCCAGCCCCCGCCCCGGCCTCTACGGCTGGAGCCCTACTACCCCCCCAAAACAAATTCCTTGGGGGAAGTAGAGGCTGGTTCAGTCTGGCTCTCAGGAGGAGCGGGCACTTTGGGGCGCTCAGGAGGAGCGGGCACCTCGGGGCACTCTGGAAAAACTTTGAACATATGTATAAAACAACTTAGCCTACAGCTAAAGTGTTCAGTTTGTTGGCTAATTATTAGAATTGTTCCTCCAGGTACAACTGTGCCTTTCCCACAAATATTTTTTTGTTCAACATTTTTTAATCTTACCAATTTAAATGTTAAATCCCACAAATAAGATTAAGATTTCAGAAACACCCACATTTCCTGTTCTTGTTTAATACCGTCTTGTGTTTCTGGCACCTTCATCAGTGGATTTAGTTTCTTCCTAACACATCCAATACCTCCTGTCCACTTTCCAGCCAATTAGGTAGCAGGACACATCCTCCTACATCTGACAGGGCCTGTCAAACAGATAAGATCTTCACCAGAATTAAGGCAAGGTGAAAGGTCAATCTCTTATGGCCATCTTTCAGCGATTAACATCAAGATAATTATTAGTTGTGTGACTGTTGGAAATGAGGCCAGATTGACTGAAGCCCTGAAGCTCAAAATTTGAACAGCCAGTACAGACTTCAGCAACGCATATGAAACATTATCATTTTGTTACTCTTGTTTCGTATTTATTATTTTGACATGACAATAATCGCATGACAAGTGTCGCATCTCTCACATGACATGACATCTACCCTTGTTGAACGCTGTCTGTCTGTGTGTTTGGCATGACCGGTTTTAAGCATTAGATTTACATGTGTCAACACCTTATCAGTCATCTTTAACAGAGCTTTCTGCTCAATATATTTTAAGGCCTTCACTTCATGTGAAAATGACTTGAGTGGATCCCAGAATACATTGCAACTAACTCAAAAAGTGATAGTTCATCAATTTGCTGAACAAAAAAAAATAGTTTAATGTAATTATAAACTGTTTTATCCAATATTTGTGTATTTGTGGTATTCATAGAGTGTCATATTGTAAGCACTTTGCTAATGTCAGACTCTATTATAATTAGTTTTGTGTTGAGTCTCTCTTCAGCTCTCTTCAGTGAGGATTATTGTACTCCATAATAATCATATTTGAAAGATTCCGTTTAAATTAAGTTCTAAATGCTAGCTTGCTTATTTTTCCTCAATAGTATGAAGTCCACATCATACTAATCAACGGCTGTAGTTTCAACCACAGAAGTTTGCAATGCTATTAGCAAATATTTATCGGAACTATTGTTTCAGGAAACTGAATCGTTGAACTATGTTGGCTAACAATATTTTTGAAAACCTTCAAACCCGAGGAATGCTCAAACATATGTTTCTATCCAAAGTGGAACATTTTACTTGTGCGCAAAATTATAATATTGCATAAAATATTTGCTAATAAAGCACATTTTCCATTCCATGAGTTCAAGAGATTTAAATCACCACTTCCTGAGAAACTGGCGCAAATTATCAGTAATAAAAATGAAAGCTGCTGTGGATTTTTTATCCTACATTATAAACAGTGTTGGGAGTGATTACTGACTTTCAAAATCCTTTGTCACTTTAAGATTATAAGAATTTAATTTTAAAGCTCAGCCTCCACAAAATCAGACTTTAGCACCTTTTTTTTTTAGTTTGATGGAGGTTAAATGCTGATTAAAAATCATATCAAGGTATAGCTTAATAGCTATGCTACTGTCTTGTTGTTGTCCTAAACTCTTGAATCATTGGTGTCTATGCAAGAGCAGTCAATGCAATCTGGGAAAGAAATCTCTCTCTCTCTCTCTCTCTCTCTCTCTCTCTCTCTCTCTCTCTCTCTCTCTCTCTCTCTCTCTCTCTCTCTCTCTCTCTCTCTATCTCTCTCTCTCTGTGTGTAACCCCCTCTGTAATCGTTCACATTTTCATAAGGGTCTCACTTAATATTAGGCCTTAACCACTATGTACTTGCATTAAAAAATAAGTACAATGTACTTCTTGTGTTCATACTATATTGCAAAACACTTTTGCTGCTATTGAGGTGGGATACAGCTAAGGTGTGTCAACAGTGTAATAATAAATGTAATTACAGATATAATTACATGAATGTATTTTTGTTAATATAAGTACAATGTAAAAGCATGTATGTACACAATAAGTGCATTGTATCAAATTATTAATTTAAATGTAAGAGCATTAGTTGTATGAAGTGGGGCCTTCATAAGTAACTGTTTACACATTTTTTTCTCAGCAACTCTAATATATTTCAGTTACATTTATTTTGTAATTAAATTACGTAACGCCATTGTAACAAGTTACTACCCAACACTGATAATAAATGATCTTCAGGTAATCTTGCATTTGGATGCCCAATGTTTGGGAACACAATCATGTGAGACAGTTATGGGAGGGGATTTTACTGAAAATGGCGTGCTGGTTAGTTCATTTATCCAATTCTATGATACGTTGAGGCAAAGTCGCATGACTTTTTCATGCCCATTGAGAAATTGATTTGGTAACTGCGTTTCTATTGTAGTTTATTTGCATGTTTTCTTATTGCATAAGAAACTGCATTGCCACAGTGTTTACCTAAAAAAAATGTATTGGGATTCAGCCTACGAAAGACTAACTTTTGATTGACTAAGCCTATCAAACTGGAATAAGTGAAAGTATTTTAATATCAAATAAAAATACACGCATCAGCTTTATTCCTGAGAATGATCAAACAATCATGCAATCGTCCCACATGCATCAAGTAGCATCTTGTCATTAGTTTGACTTTACACACCTCCATCCAGCAAGGTGGTTCTTAGATTGAAGCGATTGCATATGCAAAAACATTCCCAGTCGCCAAAGCCTGCGATAAAGGCTAGGGTTATTTAGTGGGTGTTCTCTTGTTTAGTCCTGGTCTGTTGGTAAAGCTAGAGTAGTCGACTGGCTCGACCAGTCGCTCCGCAGTCTGCAGCAGTGCGAAAAAACATCCGATGGCTCACAAAACAGCAGCTGAAGATAAAGGACGGTTAGTGTGTGTGTGTGTGTCTGCGGAGGGATAGATCCAGCTGCCTGCATCATACGGCATAAAATGAACAGCAGAGGAAATCCCTGTCCATGTTTTTACCTTAATTAAGCATTCGATAAGTGATGTAGAAGGAATTTAGAAGAGCTCGGCTGCATTCTTCTGGGCGGCAACATGCTGGAAAGTTTGCTATGTGCCCACACAACAGTCCTGGGGCGTTTCCTTTCCAGTCAACCATGTCCACGTGTGTGTGTGTGTGTGTGTGTGTGTGCACGCCTGGACAGACGTGGTCTCAGACGGCAGGTGAGAGGAGAACACACATGCAGACGTGTGTTTCTGCTGTGGGGGAGCAGATACCTGCACCTTTTGACCCCAGACACATTACAAAGAATGCTGTTAGCTAATGCATTTATCATTACCTCATATTTGAAGGTTTACTTAAAGGAATGTTCCGGGTTCAAGACGAGTTAAAGGGATGTCATTTGTGGCATAATGTCAGTTAGCATGGACAATAACTATGACATTTTATGTGGCATACATTGGTTTAAAAGCATAAATATTAAACTCATCTTTTTTATGAATTAGTGGGTGGACAACATTTATAATTTGACTATTTTCATGATGGATAAGTTTATGTCCATCAATGCAATTCTTGGATACGTCCTTATGTAAGCAGCCCCTTTCTGGTTTGTTCACATGTATTGTGTGAAAGTTCCCTTGTAGACTTGAAATATTACTTCAGAACTTTGCACAGACAAGGTTTTATCACAGTGATATCTAGTTTGTGTGTTTTTAAGTCTTGTGGCTATGCGTTTAAATGTGTATTCTTGTGTACTGTGTTGCTCCATAGACGTCTATTGTAAGTGCATTCATTTCCCCCATCACACTGCAGTATGCAGTCAACTGCAAGTAAGCTATTTATTGGGTGATTTCCCTGAAAAATTGTACAAATATGCCTGATCTCTTCAGAAAATGTAAAAATTGTAGGAGGGGGTGATTTTGTATGAAATTAAATAGAAAATTGGAAACGTACGAAAAAAAAGTAAGCTTGAAGTTCCACCCTTAAATCTAAACATCAGCGGGGCATAAGTCACTCATGTTGTTCAGCCATGGGATTAAACAAACTAAAATTTTAAATAAATAAGCTAATACTTTAATACTACTTAACACTCGCAATTAGCAGTTTACATCTCACAAATCAGTTTTTTTTTTGTTCCCGTCAAATTCTGACCTTTTTTCTCGCAATTGAGTTCATCTCACAGTACACTTTTCTTCTCAGAATTGTGAGATATCTTGCAATTACAAGAAAAAAACAACTTGGAGTTATGCTGTTTATATCTTGGAATTCTGAACTGCGATAAAAAAAGATTGAATTTGGGATAAATAAAAATAGAATTGCATAGAAAAAATCTCCTGTAAGATAAAAAGTCCCATTAAAAAAAACAGAATTGGAATATATTAACTCTAAATTCTGAATTCTGAATTTTCTAAATTTTGAGAAAACTTAAATTGTGAGATAAAAGTTGAAATTACAAATTGTATATCTTCCTTTCTTATTTATTTATTTATTTGTTTAATCATCATCATTTTCAGTGTAACTTGAGTAAAAAAGTGATTTTTTAATATTGAATATTACATTACATTAATGTTACGTAAACATTAAATAAAAACAAATCTGAAAAAAAGTGTAACAAAAGCTTACTTGATATGTCATAGTTATTTTGTGATGGGTTGTTTGTTTGGTCACTTTGGTGCCAGTGATTAATCCATTAGCTGGGATTCTGTATTGACTCATTGGAGTTTATTTTATTTTTTATCCACCACATAGTGTAAAGGACTATTTTTCACATTGGTTTCAGGCTGTTTGCATGCACAAGTACCTTAAATTATCAATCCTTTTGGATTTTTTTATTTAATTTTCCCCACTGCTCTGCTCAAGTGTACAACAAAACAAACTACAGGATTTACAAGTCCCTTGGATCACTTCACTTCCGAGTTATTTTTTTTATTCTGTCAAGTTTTAAAACACTCCACATGAAGTTCATAGATCTTGTCACAAAATTAAAGTGCATATGTGCCACAGCTATGTAATTATAGCGCACATCATTTAAGAGGCTTGTAATATAACGCTTATTATTTAAGATGATAGCCATTGATAAATAAACCCCTCGTTAAATATAAAGTTTGTGAATCACGAAACACGTAAATATTCCACTGAAATCCATTTAAAATAATCCACACCATGGCAAATGAAAAGATCCATTATAAAATCATCAGCTTGAGGATTTTTTGCTTACGCTGTAATTTAAGTGTGTGTCAGCGTGTGCGACTCATGTGCTATTTATACTAATTTGCATGCCTTTTTAAATTTGAGTAGAACTGACATCATTAATAAAGCGGTAATCCAGAGGGAAAAAATAAACAGATCGCAACTCCATTAAGAGACTAAATTTGTGTATAATGCCGGATGATCTATTTGAGGATGGATGAAACTGATCCAAAATGTGGTGGAGAAAGCGGGCAAAGTGAAGGGGAATGCTGGATAATTCCGTTAAGAAACATATAATTACTTTTAGTACTGAAGTGAAGTTAGAGGAGACGGCTTGCATTTCAGTCTCGCAGTGTGTGTGTGTGTGTGTGTGTGTGTGTGTGTGTGTGTGTGTGTGTGTGTGTGTGTGTGTGTGTGTGTGTGTGTGTGTGTGTGTGTGTGTGTGTGTGTGTGTGTGTGTGTGTGTGTGTGTGTGTGTGTGTGTGTGTGTGTGTGTGTGTGCTGGGAGGCCTCGGCACAGGCCTTGTTTGAGGAAAGATTATCTTGACAAATTGGATAAACATCTTCTGCATGACAGGATGCTGACGGAAGATCGGCTCTATGCGTGCACACCTGGTGGTAGTTTGCTTAGTGTGGGAGCGTGGTGTGTAGCGACGAACTCCTGCTCAGCCTGCCATGGGGTTTGTTTATCTGAAACAGGTAACAACAGGCATGAGAGGCCTAGAGCTTTCCAAAACACCCCGTGCAGGTTTTCAGGTGGCTTGGTCAGCCCTGCCGTGATATTTGTCAGACAGACAGGTTTAGGCCAGGGTTTAGTGAGCATCCAAAAGAGAAAAGGATTGAAATGGAATATACTGTAAAAAATACACATACTAGGAAAAGTGAATTACTTGAAAGTGCATGGAAAACCCAATGGTAGACCGGCTAGTCAAACACAGCTGTCTGAAAAAAGGATTTTAAATTGAAGTTCCCAGCATGCACTGCAGCGTGAATAAATTATGTGGTTACTGTTATAGGATTATGGCTGCCGCTGTTTGACTTTTGGTAAACTGTTGTTGTTGTTTTGTCATTATTGTTAGTTATTTGTTGTGGTGTGGTGTTGAGAGCTGTTCTTCTTTCATGTGTTGATTTTTGCTGTTCTTGAGGTTTGTGTTTAGGGCCGTAGCTGGGGTTTGATGGTGAACACCAGTGGGCCCTGTTTGATATTGTTTAATTTGTATGTTCGTTCTATTTATGTATTTGTGCTATTTACACAACGTTTACGTTTTTTCAAGTTTGTAGGTCTCCAGGTACAGAAACTGAATAATCAAATGTAAAATAGTACTGCATAGTCTTTACTGTAAAAAAGAAATATACAGTCAAACAAAAATGTATTCAGACACCTTCAACATTTCTCACATTATGACAGTTCATTTGCTATAGTTTAGAAAATGGTAATAATATATGACAAGAACTCAAGAGTTAAACTGTGTCAGAACAAATTCACCTTGATAATGTCAGATAACTTTGATAGAAAGGCATGTAGTGGATTACATCAACCAAAAACTCAGACAACTGTTAGTATGACAATATTTACACAATTATCAATACTTTGTTGACTGGGGATTAATTATTGTTAAAACTACAAAGTAATTCAGTCAAGAGCAGTGATTCTTTCTTTCGTTTTCTTTGATTAACATTAATGTAACTTCACTTACATTTCACTGCTAGTTATATTCTGTATAATTGTGTATGTGACGAATACAAATCTTGAATCTTGACTCTTGAATGAAGGTCACCGACAGCAGATAGTAAATTAAGCGCGGTCACTTTAAGAGACAATACATCCAAAATAATGAAGCACATCCAATTTCTGTCTCAACTGATTACTTCATACTTCCACTTAAGACATAACCAACAGTTTTTTTTTCGAGGATGCTCTCCAAGGCGGGTATTTTGGCATAATTGTATATGTCGCTACAAGAGCAAGAAGAGGCAAATTCGGTGTCGAAGCGCTTTGAGACGCGTCTCTCTGCGTGCTGGTGCTGAATTGGTGCTCTTTCACATCTTTTCTTCTGTTTGCATGTTTACAGGGCCGCTGCTGGCCAAACGGGTGCCCTACGCAGGATTGTATTGCTGTGCCCCCTCTCCCAAATATTGGGAGTAAAAAAAAAACACAGTCTACTATAAGGATCAACATAAGACTTTAAGTAAATAAATAAATTGTAATTAAATTGTATTATCTACAAATTACAATTGTAGCTCTAAACAGTAACCTATGGCTATTAATTTATTAATACAGTTGTCTGATTGATTTTATAGTCTCAAGCATTCAGAGATCACAGTTAATTCAGCAGTATATTTTTTTAAGAGTTGTGATGTTCACATGTTTTTTAGTTGAAGAAATGATAGAGGTTGTGTCATCTATTGCAAAAAGGTGGTTAAAAAACGAAAAACTAAGTGGATATTTGAATTTAATGTGTGGTCAATATTAAACAAGGATATGATCGTCCTGTAACTGTAACAGCAGCAATTACCAGGCCTCTGGCTGGCCTCTTAGGCTGGCCTCAGCCAGTCGGTTGAGATCGCCAGGGGCCCCCCTCAGTTGTGGGCCCCTATAATCGTCACCACCTTTCACCCCACTAACGACGGCCCTGTTTGTGTGTGTAATGGCTGCTGGAAATTAAGCTTTGCATAATAAAGTATGGAATAAATTATATTTTTTCAAATTTATTAAAATAGAAAACTGTTATTTCACAATTGTACTGTTTTACTGTATTTTTCGTTACATAAATGCACATTTGGTGAGCAAAACAGACACACATGCTAGAAAAAAATAACAAAATAAAATAATAAACTTCATTATTACTTTCTGACCCTGCAAAAACATATTGTTAAAATAGCCCATGAGACATCAGTGGTTGAATTTTATGACTCATAGTAAAAGTATAGTTAACAAAATGATTGAGATCAATTTATTGTTTTATAACTGGCAATTTGCTAAATAAGAATTATGTAGCTGTCACAATAAATGTATTAGCTGAATGAGTTGAAAACAAACAAACAATGAATGAACGAATTAATTAATTAATTAATCTGAATTTGCTTTTATTTGTAATAATTTTTATTTTTGTACATACATTTTTACCATGTCCAACACACACACACACACACACACACACACACACACACACACACACACACACACACACACACACACACACACACACACACACACACACACACACACACACACACACACACACACACACACACACACACACACACACACACACACACACACACACACACACCATTTTTTTCACAGTCTGCTGACTTGTGTTGTTGTTTTGTCACTATTGATAGTTATTTGTTGTGTTATGATGTTAAGAGCTCATCTCTTTACATTTGTTGGCTGTCAGTCAGTCTTGAGATTTGTGCAGAAGTTATGTAAAAACTTTTGTTGTATGTAAAAATACGGTTCTTCGTTACACGTTATATTAGGTGGCCTTAACTACTATGTGCTTACATCAAAAAGTAAGTACAATGTACTTATTTTGGTCATATTGTATTGTAAAACACTTTTGCTGTTATTGAGGTGGGATATGGGTAAGTTTAGGGACTGGTTAAGTGGTATGGGTAGGTTTAAGGGTGGGTTAAGGTGTAAGGGATGGGTCAACAGTGTAATTATAAATATAATTACAGAAATGAATTACTGATGTAATTACATAAAGGTATTATTAACAATATAAGTGCAATGTAAGAACATGTATGTACACAATAAGTGCATTGTATCAAATTATTAATTTAAATGTAAGTGCACAGTAGTTAAGGCCACCTAATCTAAAGTGAGACCCAGTTATTTTACAATTTAAAGCGTCCTATAATATCATATATACACTAATAATATATTTATACCAAAAATACATGTATACCAAAATTGATCTATCAGGATTTATTTGATAGTAAATGAAAAGGTACTGCTATTATTGTACTAGTATACTATACTATACAGTAAATACTGTATGCGCTTGTTGTTTTGTAAAACCTATGTGAGTGTGAATCAGTTTATTTTGTTGTTTTAAATTGCTGAGAGTGGGCGGCAGATGAAGTCAAATGTGATAGGTGAGAGAACAGGTGAACTTTCCCCTCCTCTCCCCCATGTGTCTCTCTCTCTCTCTCTTCCTCTCTCGCTCAACCTGGCCTGTTTCCACGCTTATCCATCAGCACAGGTGAACCGGGTGAGCATGAAACACTATCGTGGGACTGATTGTGTTGAAAATCCAGCCACTTACTCAGACTCAGACTGGGTCTCATTTCCAAAACAGAACACCTTTGCACCTCCAGCTCACTGAGAAAAACAACAAAAGAAGACGAGTATGTATATATGTATATATATTAAGCTGTATAAAAGCATGTATGCTTCTTATATAGCCTAACTCCACTCTCCATCCAAAGTTGTAAACACGTATTATTTTGCAAACATCACTCAAAGTTGCGTAAAGGCAATCAGTCAATCATATTAGCGATCTAGATCAAGAAAATGATCACGCAATGATTTTTCACAGTCAGAGAATGAATTGCAGGCGTGCCGTCTGAGGCTTAAACTAGCCTAACCACAATCATAATAACATCATAACAGACATACCACATTAAGAAAATATATATACTTCTTGTGAGATCTGTCTTGATATGCTGAACTGATTACTTCTATTCACATACTATTATTCTCTATTCAAATAGATATTTTATGAAGCTACGTACTGTACAATATGTAAACATGTAAATACATGCACTACCATTCAAATGTTGGAAGTCAGTAAGATTTATTTTTTAAAGGGTACATTAAATTGATCAAAAGTGACAGTAAACACATTTACAAAAGATTTATATTTCAAATGTGTGTTCGTTTCAACAAAACTACGATGCAGAACAACTGTTTTCAACATTGATAACAATAAGAAATGTTTCTTGAGCAGAAATTTGCATGCTAGACTGAATTCTGAAGGATCATGACACTGAAGACAGGAGTAATGATGCTAAAAATTCAGCTTTGATCACAGGAATAAATTACATTTTACAACATATTCAAATAGAAAATGGTTGTTTTAAATGGTATGTGGTAAATTATTATTTTATTTCATTTTGTTTTCTTTTCATTCCAGAACATTCCTTGAACATTCTATGTTGCATATAGATAAGTATTGTATTCTTCCATCGTGATGAGGAATAGCAGTTGGGTGTAAAGTCTGTCCTATGCTCACACAGAAAGTGTTACCGTATCTTGATGAGTGAGACAGGTGGATGGACCTTTCTATTCTGTCCTGAGGGAACTGTCTGTGTGTGATTGATCATGTCTAGTGTCTCACCTCTCCTTCTTTGTAGTTGAGAAATCACTGGAAGCAGATTCCATTACCAGCATTCACTCATCGCTCTCAAACAATGAGCCCCGTACAGTGAGCTTCACATGGACTCGAGCAGTGTTCATCACAGCCGTCACGAGAAGGTTCATTTATTTAATACTCCTCGTGAGATTTCATTTTGACAGGTCTGCCATTTTGGTCACTTTTACACTGGATTTAGTGGTTTGATATCTATAGTTTTATATCCCGAGTCTCTAGAGGGAGTAATTTGATCATACTTAACGGATTTAGAGTTGAGGTTTCTTAATTAACTATGTAACCCTTGTGTACAGCCAATCCATCGACATAGCTTTAAGCTTAAGCATTCAAGCTTTAAGCCTTAGCTTAAGCATTTTCTGTAGCAGTAAAAGGTTAAAGGGAAAGTTCATCCAAAAATGAAATCCAAAAACTGTGAACCATCCTTAAGTTATCAGTGAAAAATGAGTGCTGGCCAAACCAGTTGACATTGGTTTGAATCCCACTCGGAGCAGTACAAGTAGGACCAGTTAAACTGGTGTTGTGATCTTAATAGTAGTGAGCTTTAGGGGACTGAGTGTAACCAAGGCAAGTTAGTAAGAGCTTTAAAGGTAAGGGGCACTAGCGACAAACAATAGAGGGCGCATCTTTGTTACTCTCATTATTGGAGTGCTCTGGTTTGAATGTCACTCTGAGCAAGTCTGAACAGTCACACTGGTGCCGTGACCCAGATGGTAGTGAGTTTTAGGGGTGTTGGTAATGGAAGCTAGCTGGAAAGAGCTGTGTGGGTAAGCCTCACTCCCCTGCCACTAGAGGGTGCTGTCTATAGTGCCCTTGTTAGTGTGCCCACCTTCCATAGTGGTTGACATTGGTTCGAATCCCTCTCAGAGTGATATGAGTAGGACTAGTGCTGTGCAGTGCTGTGATGTGACCCGGTTGGTAGTGGGGTTTAGGGGTGAGTGTAACTAATCCCAACTATTACGAGCTGTACAGGTAAACCTCAATCTTCTGCCCTCAAAAGGAACCCTGGCAACAAATGGCATATTATTGAATAACTACAATCTTTCGAATCCTGCTCTGAGCGGTGTAAGTAGGACCTGTTAGATTGGTGCCGTGACCCAGATTGAGTTTTGAGGGAGTGTAATAGATGTCAGCTAGTAAAAGTTGTGCAGGTAAACTGACCTCAAGAGGTGCATTATCGACGATAGAGGCTGCAATATTTAGCATCCATTTGAGCGCATCTTCCTCTAGAGTCATTTGATGTTGGTTTGAATTCCTCTCGGAGCGATGCAAGCAGGACCAGTTACATTGGTGCCGTGACCCGGAAGGTAGTGCAGTAAAGGGGGTTGAGTGTAAAGGAGATAGTAGGAGCTGAGTATGTAAAATTTCCTTCCCCTTGCCTCAAAAGGTTAATTAGTGATTTAATGCTATAGTTGTTGTCTTTAGCTTGTTAAAACATTCCTCATGCCAGCTGACCTGGTTTGAATCCAATTTGGAGTGATTTGAGTAGAACCAGTTAGGTGGCTTGAAGGAGACCAGCTACTAAGAGCTGTGCAGGTAAACTTCATTCCTCTTCTCTCAAGTGGTGCATTATCGACTGATGCCATAGGCTGCATCCTTGTTAGTGCATCTGCCTCTCCTACATGTTGACACTGGTTAAAAAATCCCACTCTCAGTAATGCAAGTAGGACCAGTGATGTTGGTGCTGTGACCCGGAAGGTAGTGCGGTTCAGGAGAGTAAGTTTAATGAAGCTAGTAGGAGCTGAGCAGGTAAAACTTAACTCCTCCAGCTTCAAGAGGACCACTAATGATTAATGCTAGAGGCTATGGTCTTTAGCTTGTTAGGATGCCATAATCTTTTTTTCATACCTTGCTTTTCTTTAAAGTACGTTAGGGTAGCTTGACGATCCCATAGTACATGGAGTATAGACCTTCAGATTTTACAAACAGGTTTTGGCGCATGCTTGTCTGTATTCCTAAATAGTTTGACACTATTCCAATACCCAGCCCAGTCCCAGTCACATTTCAGGGCAACACACCACTCCGCCACACAACAAACAATGCAGGCCAATTGGGCTTAACTAAAAAATAATCCCCAAGCAAATTGTGCTCTTTTTCACATCTGAGAATGTGTGAGAGGATCCACTAATCAAGTCACAAAGCGGCTAGAATACAAGTGTGGAGGAAACACAAGGCAGGCCTCATAAAAGCTCTTTGTACAATGCCCTGTTTCTCTTCTTCTCTCCGAGTGTATCATAGCTGACATTTCCACTCTCATTAGAGAGATTCCATGAATGGGAGCTCAAGGATGGCGTGGGTGAATGACAGGCAAGGATGGTGAGTGTTGTTCCCCGCATGGTTTACATCACAGGAACTCACAGCCACATTCTTCTCTAATAAACCTAAAAGTTCTGTTTGGGGTCGAGCCGACCCAGTTTGACCGTCATGGTGCTCAAGTCAATGCATGCAAGGCTTAAAACATGAAGATATGTCATGTTTGTCTTCTCACTCATGATGTTTGTTTGCCCAAAAATAAAAATACTGTATTTATTCATCCTTATGTCATTCTGAACTGAGGTTTAACATTAGTTGTTGTTTGAGCTTTATGTCGCCATATTTGAAGCGTGTAGATCTGTGTTTTGGTT
Source organism: Ptychobarbus kaznakovi (assembly GCA_027422405.1). Lineage (NCBI taxonomy): Eukaryota > Metazoa > Chordata > Actinopteri > Cypriniformes > Cyprinidae > Ptychobarbus > Ptychobarbus kaznakovi. Next base: position 16,096,653 of record CM049815.1, read on the forward strand.
TGATTTGAAAGTAATAAAGGCTTACATTTTAGTATTTTCTTCAAGTAAATAAATTATATGGATCAATTTCATGCTATCTTTCTAAGTTTCTTCATCTTTCCTAAGTTTTGGTCCCGATAAATCAAAATATCTTATTTTGCGTTTTGCCGAATATAAAAATGCCTTAAAACTTGGACAAAATTAAAATAATAATTGATTGATGACAGAATTGTAATTTATGTTTAAAAGTACCAGGTTGCACATCAAGGAAACTGATGCTAATACTATGTGTTGGGATTCAAATTGATTTCAGTGGCAGTTGCTTGGCTTGCACATGAATCATGATTTATATGTTGCTTGAAAAATATGCAATTTTTTTCAGAATACACTTCTAACTTTGAATTTTGGAGAAAGAGCCTTTTTGTATCCAGATTAACTGCCATCTGGCCATGCTAACTAGCCAAATAAAAAAAATCAAGGTAGGCTGACACTTTAGATAGTCATTTCTAGATAAAGTGCATTTAATTCTTTACAGCTTCATTCATTTGAACACATTCACTGTCTTCCCAAGGTCTAGTGTACTTTCAGACAACAGAAGCCATTGTTATGGATGATATATTTGATAACTTACCATAACATTACACCTGCTGTTGTTTTTGGCACCAAGTCAGTGATCAAATTAAAGGGGGTGCCTGTTGCACGACCAAAAAGACACAATTTTTTTCCAGTATGTTTATTGTTGTTCCAAGAATATAATCCCATGTGATTCTGGGATTGAATGGGATGAGAATTGCAGATGCTGGATATGGTTATGTGGCCATATGTTTGCTGAATCACTCCCATGACTCTCTTTGAGAGCTTGGCTTGATCACACTTAATCAATCCTTATGTTTCCAAAATGTGCAAACTTGGCTCTTGGATTTTTTTTTCTTCTTTTTTTTCTGCATTTACAAAAAGAGCTTTGACTCCAACTGGGAAATCAAACAGAAATATGGAGCAAACCCAGTCCTGGCTGATGTGACCTTCCTCAAGGTGCTCGAAATACAAAGTAGATATATATGTTATAATTGTATTATAGTTTACTTGCAAACAGTGTTAGGTCTGTACAAACTGAAACATTCTAGATTTAAAAAAATGAAAAAAGACCATTTCGTAGAAGATTAACATCTTTCTTTCTTTCTTTCTTTCTTTCTTTCTTTCTTTCTTTCTTTCTTTCTTTCTTTCTTTCTTTCTTTCTTTCTTTCTTTCTTTCTTTCTTTCTTTCTTTCTTTCTTTCTTTCTTTCTTTCTTTCTTTCTTTCTTTCTTTCCCGAATTTCTGAATTAGACACATCAACAGACCCAGTATCTTAAAAATAGTGTTTACAGTGCAAAATGCAAATTCACTCAAAGTTATTAACTTTTAAAAAAGAGGGGAAAATGCATAAATAAAATGACAATAAAGCAAATTCTCATTAAAGTAATGCATCTGGTATTGTAGCACTGTTTTTTTACTCTAATTACTACTAATTAATATTCTCAGTGTACTTTTTTAGAATAAAAATGCTGTTTTTTTTCATTTTTAAATAAAATAATAAATGCTAAATGCATTATGCAGAAATACTTTAAAATATGAGAAAATTACGGTTTTATTATTTCATTACGCATATGAGTTTGTGAATAAAAAATCAATCACACACACACACACACACACACACACACACACACACACACACACACACACACACACACACACACACACACACACACACACACACACACACACACACACAATTATAATACAATTTAATCTTACACATTCTGTCAACTTAAGTAAAAAAGTAAATATGTTTTATTAAATAATAATTAAAATATAATTGTTTCAATAGAGTGACAGTGTGAAACCAATTATTTAATATTGTAAAATATTTCATGTTATTTAATATTTTGAGAATATATAGTTCATTACAATGAATTATAATAATTTGGGTGCTTTTCCATGCAAATTTTGATGTATGCAATTAATCGTATTGTTTTACTAAAAATGTAACAATAATTCACTAAATAATTTGTTTTAATGCACTGACAGTGTACAAACCATTGATTTAATCTCGTAATTAAAAAAATATATATATATATATATATATATATATATATATATGTTTATATTGTGAATATATAGTTTGTTTTATTGAATTGTATTGGATAATTTGAGTGTTTTTCTCTGCAAATTTGATGTTAAAATTAATTGTGTTTAATTCAATTGGCATTTGATATTGGCACATCCTTTAATTTATTAATCTGGTTATCATTTTGAATCAATTTACGGCTCTAGTTAAAGTGTGGCTACTTGTTAGTAGTTACTGCCCACCACAGTTTTCAGGGGCACAAGCAGAGTTTCTGGATGACTTGCTGCTGTTGTCCATTTGGAGTTCAAATTACTGGATCAGAGTCCAGACATCCTCCATTCATACAGTTTGTATGGCCACACCAGAAGGCAAGTAGTTCTCTGCAGCCCAGATATCATCTAGCGACTACAAAGATTCCTGTGACATGACTCTCTCTAAGCGACCGATTTAACCGTCTCCAGGGAGGACGACACAATGCCAATACTGAGAGAACGATACCTTGACCTACCAAAACAGGCTTCATTTCTGCGAGTTTTGTATTTGAAATGTTATGAACATTTAAACACAAACAATTAAAACTGTCCGTGTCCAGCACCAGAACCTGAAAGAGACATTCATTACTGTCAAAGGCAAAAGCATTAGTGCTTACAAACAACGAATCAAATCTCGGCTGGCAGTGATATTACAGTTTGCTGCTGTGAGAGTTTTCATAGAATGAACAATTCCTCTGTCAAGCGCAGACAGTCATCTTGTGTGGGCTCTTATGAAGTCTGCACTGTTCACGTCGTCCTACCCCACGGTGCCCATAAGAATATGCCCAGTCATCACGCCACAGAATCAGTCCATAGCCGCCCCTCCATGCCGTTCAAATGGCACTGGGGCCACTGCTGCGGGATGGTGTGTTTGTTTGTTTGTCCTGCAATCAAGAAAGTCATCTTATGATCAGTTATTCTTCAGTCAGTTAGTGGGATTCAGTGTTTCACTGGTTTTTGCTTTTGCTTTTGCTTCCAGTTTTACCAACTGTAACTATAAATAACTATGCATATATATCTGAAATGTGTGTGTGTGTGTGTGTGTGTGTGTGTGTGTGTGTGTGTGTGTGTGTGTGTGTGTGTGTGTGTGTGTGTGTGTGTGTGTGTGTGTGTGTGTGTGTGTGTGTGTGTGTGTGTGTGTGTGTGTGTGTGTGTGTGTGTGTGTGAAATGTGTATGTAATGCATTAACTAACATTAGCTAACATTGAACTATATTTTTGCAGTATTTACAACCTTAGTTAATTAAAATGTTCATGTTAGTTCAGAGTACATTAACTCTTGTTAACATGAGGCAGCACAACTCTTTTCATTGTTAAATCAGAAATGATCATGTGACACTGACAACTGGAGTAATGATGCTGAAAACACAGCTTTGATCACAGGAATGAATTTTATTTTACAATATATTTGCATAGAAAATTATGATTTTAAATTGTTAATGATATTTCATAATATTACATTTTTGTATTTATTTTAAATCTTAAATTTACAAATTACAATTTGACATAATTTACCATATTATATTACATACACATGAATATACACAATATAACACACATTTTAGTACAACAAAATAACTTGCCTAAATCAAAACGTACAATTATTTAATTGTGTTGTCTTTAAAATATCACACGTAAAGCTGCAGTCCATAAGTTTTGCCTCTTTGTCGCCATCTCTGTTTGAAAACGTGGAATTGCAGCTGCTTGCGGCATTATCTTTCTTGTGTGGGTTGTACTCCGGGCTGGCTTCAGCGCGGATTAATCTAATGTTTTGAGGTGAATGTGCAGCTGTCAGTCGCCGCACTGGTGTGGATACTGTACTTCACAATCACAGAGTAAGTGTGTTGTGTGTGTGTGTGTGTGTGACCAACTGAGGAAAATAGCATTAGCATAAATCGCGCTACCAAATGTGATTAAATCCAAAGATCGATTAACTCATATCACATCTAACTGTGCAAATTATTATTATTGGTATACTTTATTCTCAAATTACCAACATCAATATTGCATGACTATGAGTATAGTGTGTATTAGCGTGTATATTTCAATTTCTGAAACGTTACAGTCTAATCTAATCGTCATGCCATTCAAATTTCATATTAATACATTCTTTTAACCCAAAAAGCTAATTATGCTCCCTTTGAACTGGTTTTCTTTAAAATACAAACATTGTGTAAACTCAGGCTATCTGTAATCAGAAGCACATTTAAAACTGGAATATAAAATTTAATTCACATGTATTTCATAAACACATAATCCTTTCTGGATGACAAGCCGCCATCAAAATGATAAGTTTAATTATTCTAGCTGCTGTGAGAAAAGGCTATAAATGATCTGCAGGATCTTCACATGAGATAGTCTACTAGCCGGGACACCTTTATGTTTACAGACGTGACGTAATGACGCAGTGCCATGCTTGAATCTCCCGCGGAAACATACCCGTACCACTCAAATTAGAAAACATTATTATAAGCTAACCGTTGAATCGGGCTAAAGTAAGGCGATAGTTTTGAACACTGGCTGGTTATGTACTTGCTCAGATATTGATTTCGGATCATTTTTAACCCCAAATAGAAGTTACGGACTGCAGCTTTAAATTCTAGGTATAAACATTTTGTTTTATATATGAAACATATAGCTTCCAATTCCTAATATTTAATTAAAATGCTAGCGATTTTTGGGTCTATTCCAAAACCTCTAGTGTGGTTTGAAAGCAATCCAAGGTAAATTGTGGAAATGAACCATTATTAATGACATATGATTTGCCTATAATAATGCCATGCATTTCCATTGCTGTAAGTCATGTTAAAGTTGAAGCAATTCCTTCTTCTGGCAGACAGATGCATTGATTTCTGTGCGTGTTCTAATGAAACAAAAAAAACATGTAAGCTGGCATCTTCTCCACATGAGTCTTTACCTAGTAACAGTGGTAAACAACTGCCAGTAATATTCACATTAATAACATAATTGTGCCATGCTACGGTATCAAATAATAAACTACAAAAGCTGTCGCTGGGGCAGGACATTTAGTACCCCGACAAATAGCATATTAGTACCTTGAAGGTACATATTAGTAACTAGTACCTTTGGAAAGAGTTCTGGCCCAGTGAGAGCTTTTGTACCTTTATTTCTGAGAGCGTATGAATCACATTCAGGGTTGGAACAAGAGTGAAAATAGTCCAAGCTTAAGAACAAAGTCTCCTAAGCTATCTGGGAAATAAACTTGTTCTCTGGATGTTCCTGCAAGTTTTTTTCCATCAAACCTTCTGTGGGAGAGATAATTTAACTCCTGCCGTCTTGTTGACACAATAAAAGAATGAAAGTGTTTCAAGGGATCCTTCAAAACTCTGCTGTTCTCACATTGAAAGAGACGAGATGAACAGCAGGGCCAATCCCCTTCCCCCGTTGCAGGCCTACAGCTCAGGGACTCCATCTACGGAGAAGGCACCTATCAGTTCCCTGCTCATTTGTATAATGTCGGGTCATGGATGAAATTGAGTCTTACATAGGGATTGAAGTTTTAATTCAGGCGCTGTGCTTTGGGGCTTCAACCCGGCCTTTTCCGCCCACTCGACACCCAATCAATTACCGGAGCCCTGTCTCCTGAAGTCTGCCCGTCACAACGGAGAACATGTACCGTCACCTTCCAGCTGTTGTTTGCTTGTGTTTAAATATGGATGATATACCTGTGAAACGCTGTAGATAACAAACATTCGCAGTCACATCACAGATGTATGCTAAGTAGGATTAGCAGCACGAATCTAATTTTGCATAACTGTCCGTAATGCACACAACACGTTTCTGTGGTATCTGTGGCCTGAGGCTACAGGATCAGATGTTTTTCGACATACTGCGCATCTGTCTACTAGCGCTAACCACCTCTGACTATCCCCCACATGCGCCAGAGCAATTCGCGCCTCGGGGGACTGACGGTAAATGAAGTCAGCAACTTTGAGCCATGCCTGAGGGAGATGGCAAAATAACAGCACCATAACATACGGACAACATAAAGCCAACATGATGGGTGGCCCGTGGCGGATATGTTAGAGCGAACACTGCTCTTCTCTGAATGCTAGATGACTTTGACTTCAATAAATGTACCTTCAGAAGTGATGATTCACTTAAAGATCCCATATTGTCAAAACTGAAATTTCCTGGCTTTTTACATGATAACAGGGGTCTACGGGCTATGTAACTACCATATAAGTTTCAAAACAGTCAGTCCACAATAAAGTGCTGTGCCTTTTCACAAGCCCTTGTGACTTCCGTAAAAATGTGACGTCCGAACTACTCAGTCACCGCCTTCAGTCACCATCCCGAGCACCGCCCACCGTCCTTTTGTCAAAATCGCGTCCAAGCCATTGCTGAGCAACAACACAGAAACATGTCGAAAAGGTTAACTTTAACGGACGCAACCAGATCGGCCGACCTGTAACTTTACACTCTCACTCAAAGGATGGACGATCTGACTGGATTGTTACTATGAGGTGGATCACGTCTAACATGTATAGCAGTGGCGTTCCGTCCATATAAGCTGCAAATGCACCACTTACCCAGGCCGTTGAAAGGAGTTCACAGGCTAATTAATATAAACACGATTATAAGTTGATACCTTATCATTTAAGAAGTGACTTAAAGCTTAATGAAGCGTTGGGAATATGTACGTTAAATTATTTATGAAAAACAGCAGTAATTTTCTGTAAATCTACGTCAGTGATGGGAGCTTGTGCCGCTTACAGTTAAAGTCTTTCTCAGATTTCATTGTTGTTTGCAAAGTTACTTGTCAATATTTTAGATTTTAGAAATATATTATTATTATTTTTTGTTGAGGTGGTGTGTGGGGGGGGGGTTGCATGGTCTATTATTGTCACCCGGTTGGGAGTTGAATAGGAGTGAGGGAATAAAAAAAAAATAATGAAAGTAAATTAAACAATATAATTCAGTTGATGCAGAGATGTATAGACCGGGGGAATTCCCCCATCTCCCCCACGCTCTGAATATTACGTATATAGCGTAACTACGTGTAAACTTATTTGGCGGTTTAAACTTGGAAATCAGCTATTTTCTAGGATTTGAATAACCATAGATACACCTAAGGGTTGGAGATTAATTTCATTTACAAATAGCCTACGGTAGGTGTGTGCATACTTTTAAATCGACACCTGCCACGGAGTTTTCCTTTTTGAGTCCTAAAAGTGATGAGGAGAGGGGGGGGGGGGGGGGGGGGGTCTTAATTAGTACTCAGCATACCCGGTTAAAAAAGTCACCGCTCGCCACTGGTGTATAGTAAAGACAAACTCACCGTGTCTATCTAGTCATGATGAAGATGTAAATACATTTCAATTTCAGCAGGCAACTATTTTTAAAGCTACATTATTATTCCAGCCACAATTAATCACAACAATGTATCTACATTTACAAATGATTATAAATAATTCGTCAATTTGTTGTTTTACACACATGCACACAGACATTATTTCATACACAACATAGTCCTGAGATTCAAGAAACCTTCAGACGTGCCCATAACAACAAAAGACAATACTTTATTGAACCTTTTCTGATAAGGAGCGTGCGCCGCATTTTTGACGATCGTTTCTGTCCAGGCCACTCGTTTTATCTCATTCAACCACAGCTGTCATCGTTTTTTTTTTGTCTGGCAGTGGTAGCAGGTATGCGATCAAATTTCTAATTCGAGGCTGTATTACGTTAATTCTGGCACCCAACATCACAATAAGATGTTATTTTAAGCTCCTTGTGTAGCCGAATCTGCGCTGGTTTGAATGGGCAGTTCTCCTTTTGTTCTTCTTCCAGTTTAGCGCGGTGACGTAATTGTGGCGTCGGCCCTACATGACCCTAGTTACCTGTGGTTGCCCTAGCCGTGCATCACTCAGAAAACAACAGGCCAATCAGAAGAGAGGCTCATGAATATTATTTAGACTGGACAAATCGAGCTCCTGAGAGAAGAGCTGTAAAAATGTATTGAGATGGTTATTGGTACTTATACTGCAAATATATATTTTTAAGGATATCAAAACCTAAAATAAAACTCCAGAAAGGTGTACAATATGGGACCTTTAAAGGTGTCACGGACATATTGGCATCATCAATTTCACAGGAAGAGATGACAACCTTAAGTATGCTTATTGAAAAAATATATAATTTTGCAAAACGTAACTATACGTAAAATTCACTGCAGTTTCCAGTTGAAATGAACACTAGGGGCAGTAAAAGTAAACTTTAATTTATGTTTACACAATTCATGATTACAAGGTTATTGAATAATAAACACTTATTTTCATTAAGTTCCTTGCCCAATATGTATGGCTTTTGTGACATAGTAAACTTGCTCAGTAGCGCATCTGGTACAGCATTATCAGGTTAACATTATCACGTTAACAATCGGTTTAGTGGAAGTGATTTTGAAACATGACAGAGCATTAGTTTTTAGCATCACTCAGCTTACTTTTCATTTCTGAACTGTGGCAATAAATACAACCAAAGCAATAAAACACTCTCATCTGTTCATCTGCTTCATATAAAACCCTCTAGCACTTACCAAACATTGAATTTCCTAGCTGCTGCAATACAACAGTCAGCGTAATAAAACATTGACAGATTCACTTGCATCTGTTTCAGATAAATCTGAAGGTGATTTTAGTGCCGTTGAACATTTAATTTATGAACAGTTGTGATAAAAACAAGAACCAACATAATCAAATACTGTCAGAATCATGTTTGTCGGTTTCTTCTTCGAATAAAACCAAACACACTTTTAGCGCCACCCACTGGAGATGCTAACTAGCCCAGATTTTTAATTTAGCAGATTTTTATATATTTTTTTATTTAATAGACATAATTTCCAAACTGCCATGATACGTACAACAACCAATGCAATAAGACGCTGCTAGATTTACATTCATATGCTTCGGATAAAACCAAACATACTTTTAGCACCACTCACAGAACATTTAATTTACGAACAACATTCAATGTAATAAAATACTGGCAGATTCACATCTGTTTCAAAATAAATATGAACGTGCTTTTAGCACCACTCACCCGACATTTAATTTCTAAACTTCTGCGACACCTAAAACAAGCAACATAATTGAACTTTTCCAGATCTGCGTTCATCTGCTTCGGATAAAACCGAATACACTTTTAGCGCCAACCACTGGACATTTTATTTCTAAACTGCAGTGATGTGTACAACAACCAATGCAATAAAACGCTGCCAGATTCATATCCATCCGCTTCGCACAACACTAAATGCACTTGTATCGCCACTAACCGATTATAGTATTTCCGAAGTGCTGCAATACAACAGTCAGTGTAATAAAACCACATTTCACGTTTGTCTTTTCGGATTAATCTGAACATGCTTTTAGCACCACTGACTGGACATTTCATTTCCGAACTGCCGCAATGCATACAGTAGCTAACATAATAAAACGTTGTCGCAAAATGTGCAAGAAGCAACGTAATATTTTTTTTGGGCAGAAATGTCATCACAGCAATATATATCCCTTCCTTCCTTTGTTTGGCAAGAACTTCTGTGGTCAGAAGTGGCCAGGAACTGGATGTGTGTTGGGAGGGGTGTTTGGCTGGATTGTAACTGTGATTGACCCCTTGCCGGGCCTTGGCTAATGCAAGTGTGGGCTAGTGAATGGACCGAGGTCAGCACCCAGTGACACATGACCTGCCACGGTTAATTCCAGCCGAACAATGGATCCGGCCCTGCCGGGAGATCATCCCATTACACCTCCATGCCAAATTAATTGTTTGTTTTCATGGGCCGCTCTCGCGCTGACCCTGCGGTCAACTTGCTTTAATAACATTCAGTGTTAACCTGGGAAACATAGAGTCCAATACGGTCTAAACACGAATGGAGCTCAGGTTTGACAGGACCTTCTCCACTCTGTCCCAAATGGACTCTCGGTGCTTGCTCAAAAAACATTAATTACGTGAGGTAATATTCTTTTTCACCAATAGAACTTGAGAAGTGACCGCAAACACCAAAATGTGCCCAAATATAAATGCAAGTGGAGGTAAAAGGAAGCAGTGGAAGCTGATGGAGAGCAGCGTGTCACAGCACTTTGTGTTTAAATAAAGAGACTGTTGAATGCGGAGAGCACAGCGCTGGCCTGGGAGCTTCGAGAGCGAGAGAGACGGTAATGTGACAGAGTTTCAGCACTGCAGGGCTGCTGCATTGATACTGCATAAGAGTTCTACAGTTACACCTTCCCTTACTGTATTGTATTCCAATGGGACGCCCTATGCTAAGATTAATTATGACTCATATACCCATTTACACACAGTGCAGTAGAAGGCACAGGCATATACACTTCCTCTGCATTATTCAGAAGTTGTCTATTAATAAATGTTTTTAATGACTTGAATTTTAAGATTCTTAAACTTTCTGTATGTATTAATTTATTTAAAAATACATAGCACATTTGTATTCATGCACACAATTACTTAAATGCACCTTCACAGTAAATAATTTTCTCAGTCTAAAGTTATCTTCTTCTTTTTTGGGGGGGGGGGGGGGGGGTTAGAAATGTCAGGGTGATGCAACTGTTCTCCCGATATCATAAATTCCTCAAAGCAAACCCTGCTTAATTAATTTAACATAATTTATTATTATTTCTTAGAAAAACGATTGATTTATCAAACAGGAATTATGTGTGCTCAGAAATAACAAAAAGTTATCAGGTGCGTAGAACAAAAAGAAGACATTTTAGTCCAATAGTTATCTGAATTTGTCCGCACACTGCAAAAATTCAAACAGCCCAAAAAGGTCTACCAAAAATGTCGTTTTAAATTTTTCATATGCAAAAGTGAAAAAGTGCAAAGTGTATTAAAAACAAACCAGAGAGCAGACGTTTCAGCCCATGCTTTCTTCAGTGCTCATGAGGCAAACAAGCAACGCTACACTTCTTTAATACACTTTGCACTTTTTCACTTTTGCATATGAAAAATAAAAAAGACATTTTTGGTAGACCTTTTTGGGCTGTTTGAATTTTTTGCAGTGTGCGGACACATTCAGCTACCTATTAAAAAAATGACAAGAATGCTTTACTGCCTATTAATAATTGAAAACTTCTGTCATGTGGTGCAACCAACATATGTATAAAAAGATATAAATAAAATATATATAAAACCAAATTATGTTAACAAATCTTTCAAAATAACAGATATTTTGGTAATTTTAGGATAAGACAGGTTAGTTCAGGTTGTACAATGCATATGGTGTGATTTCCCCAACAAATGTAATGACGTTTATTATTAGTTCATGATATTTGGGGGGGGGGGCTTACCTCAAAAAATAGAACAAAAAAAATATATGTGTGTATTCACATGTACTCATAAGGGGTGCTTTATAATACTTTTTACTTAATGGTCATACCACATGATTTTTTATTTTTAGAATCATAACATTTAAATATTTATTTGTATACAAGTGTGCAAAGCCTTGTAAAACCAACATACATGCCAAAAGTAGATTATTAAAAGAGTTTTCAATTTGTATAATACATTTTAATGTAATTACTTACATTACATGCCATAGTTAATTGCGTATATCAATATTTGCAAAGATTAAGACAATTAAGGAAAAACACAATCCAAATATTGTGATAAGTAAAACAACCAAACAATGAATTGACATTAATATAATTTCCATATCATTGAACATAAGTCACTGACCTACAGTTCACAGCAATACATTTTTTTAATATGAGTATTACTAAAAACTAACAAATACATTTTCAACCAGTAGCGTGACAAAGCAACTTTTCTCACATTGTTTCACATGCAAAGCTTCACAGACACATGGGCCAATCAACGACTCTCTTAATTAATCTGGCTTAAAGTGCAGCTGATTTCAGTCAATCAGTTAATTTGCTTGTTTCATTTCAATCAATCAATTCAAATAAATGACTCACTGACTCATTAGAATCCCGTATTTTTAGTTTCAAAATATGTAGTTGAAAGCTTCTGTGTCGTCAATTTGTTCTTTAAAATAATCTATTTACAGTAGTTTAAAACTGTAGTAGTGTACTTATTTACTCCACTTTTTCTAGGGAAACTTGACTGAAGTCCAGCATGTGAGTGTACTGAGAGGTCAAAATTGATGCTCGAAGTTTGCAGACACCAATGTCCCCAGATCTGGTCCTCGGCGAGACGACGGATCAGGAGAATTCAGCCCCACAGGTTTGGACAGAACCTGCAAAAGCTAAAACAAATACTGCGATTAGGAATTTGAGCGGCTCTGAGAGTGATGGAGCTGCTATCTCTACCTATCACTTCAGTTATTTGCGTTTAAAAGGCTATGGTTTAGACTGCAAACACTAGTTTGGGTCCAATCTTCCTGAAGGAGAGGGGGTCAGTTGGTCAAAGTGACGGATGTTGTGTGTGTAAATGATCACAAACAATTATCATTTATTTAGTAATTTAACTTAAAGCCACCCTAAAGGAATTCAGTTCAACGGGGAGTCTATCTTACCCCTCAAATGACTCTCTCTGGAGTGTGTTTAGTAAATTACAGAGCCTGGACGTTTCTCATAATTGGCCATTTTATCATTTTGTTACAGAGAGCTTATTCTGAAGGGGCTCCCAATATGGTTTATGAAATACAATTAAGCGTGAATTCTTTCAGCGCCTCATTGTTGGGCAGCAGCATGGCGCGTATCTGCCGCACTACATTGAAATAATATGTAAATACCATTAAGTAATTGGAAAAAAAATAGTCATGGCCAGGAAGAACATGTGACCGAGAAGGGAAAATTATCGGTGGATTGTGGATTTATTCCCCCCTCCCAATAAACATCCCAAGGGCTTCCCTCCCATCATCTCTATTTTTAAAGTGGAGAGCGAAACAGTCTCCAACTGATAGAGAAACTCATTTCGTAGAGCGTGTTCAAAGAGATACGCCTGCTGCGGAGATTGAACGCTCTCCATGAGCCAGTTCCTCTTTGTCAAACAAAAGACGCTAATGGCGTTGAACTCTTTCCAGGCCAAATTGCTTAGTTAAGATTACCACATTTTTGGTTGGTCAGAAAAGGACTTTTAATTTCAGTGTAGCTATAAACAGTATGTTAATATTGCACACAAATAATCAGTGAGAAAAGAATGTAATCATTTCATAGGAATTAAATGAAAGTCGAGCCATTTTTATTCTGTTATTACTGGAGTTTGCTAAAGTATGCATATAGCAATACATATCGCACAAGGTTCTATCTTCAACTTAACTCATCCTGCAACAGACATGAATGATAACCACTCATAACACCTTAGCAACCGCATAATAAATGACCTAGTAACGACCCACAACACCCTAGTATGGTAGTAAGAAGTTGATCTCACACACACATTTACATTGATATACTATTAAAGCTTTGATAAAATTATATTTTTACAATTAGGCTCTGAAAAATATTTTTGTCTTGTGACAAAGTATCGTACACGCACAACAGCCATCCAAGAGAGAGAAGACAGTTATAAACTACAGTTTTGTTCACTTTTCTCTCTCTCTTCCTCCTCTAGTAATATGGAGGCAACGCCTTGAGGCTTTCCAGTCCCCATTGTGAGGACTGCCAGTTCTTGTTTGGGCTCATTGTTCTCGTCTAATCAGCCGTGGCAAATGTGGAGCCCTCCAGCTCATTACGTATTCGCACTCAGAAGTGACCATGGGAAGTTTTCGGAGGCCCAGTCCTGGCATGGGCTGATGAATTACCTGCCTAGACGACATCTAGTGAATCCGCTCAGTTGCCGTGGCAGTGCTTTCTGACGGGATCGTCGACCCATCGCTCATCCCTGGTGGTCAAACAAGTGCCCCCCCTCCTTCCCCTGCTCCAACCAGCTTGAGTTTCACTATTGCCGTCTCGTCTTTCAGCACCTCTGCCCCCCTTCCACTCACTCTACTCTCTGTTTACAAACTCCTGCTAACGATGGCCGCCCTGACGAGCTTATACAAGGCCTGTTGGCAGTAGTGTCCGACATTTATCCTTCGTGCACCAAGACCGAATGTGACATCAAACACTAAAGGATACTATATTCCTTAGACTTTCTTAACAGATAGAAGTTAATCTTGCGTAAAAGCTCATCTACCGGCTTATCTACAGCAGTGGCTCTCAACTGGATGGTTGGGACCTTAAATGGGTCACAAGGGTTTTGTGATGGCAGACAGGAGGGGAACAATGCTAAATGCAAATAATAAAATGCATCTAGCTACGTAATTGTGAGTGGTTAGCATAAATAAAAGAAAAGATAAGAGAAAACACTTTCCTTATCTTTTGTTGTTGATGCAAATTGTTGAGGTTGTTGGGTCAGTAATGGATCAATAACATACAACAGTGTCTGTGATAAAGAAACTATTAAAAATCTAGTTTCAAATGCATATGCCATGTTCTTTCAAATGTACTGTATTCATTTTGGTTTCATGTTATTCTATTTTAACCAAATTTATACTATTTGCAAGAAAACATTACATTCAAATGACTCTAAAATGGCATGTAGTGCAACCATTAAATAAGCATAATAACAGTTTCTTTACATCTTGAATACACCAGTGTACAGATATTAGTCATTATTTTCAAAATATTTGTTATTATTTTTCAAGGTAAAGAGATTTATGAAGGCTTATTTCTAATACATAACTTCCTGATTAATGTTGTTGTTGTTTCTGCATGTTGGTTTTTGGTTCACTTTTTTTCTAAGAAATATGAATAAACAATTATGCCAAACTACTTAATAAGGTATTACAATAGTAATTTTTATTTTATTGTAATTTAACTGGAATATGCATCACCTTATTTTACTTTATAGTAAGTCATTGTATGTATGAATTGCATGTTTAATGCATTTTGTTTTTATAGATAGGACAAACACATATTAGTCATGTCATTGAGCCTAATGCCAGCATGAAAATACAGTACAACCCACACAACATTAAAAATGTGTACCTTTAGGCGAACAACAGCATGTCACTGGAGAAGAACCCTTAAAAGGGCAACTTTGTACATTATTTACCACAAAAACGTGCATATTAGTTCCTTGGACTAGTAATATGTACCCTTAAAGTGCTACTATGAACCTTATAGGAGTAGATACGGTACATATTTGTGCATATAAGGGTACTGGGACCCTTTTTCTGAGAATGTAGAAATCAACAGTTTACTTTTATATAATAAACAATGTTGGAACTTAGTGGCTTTTGAAGCAAAACCAATTGAGAACCACCTATTTCCTACACCAGCTTTAGCAAATCACCTGTATGTTTGTGGCTCTAGAGGTAGTTCAGAAGTTGGACAGGTTCTGTGGCCACTGGGACCTTATTTTAGTGAGTAGTAGGGGGTGGCGGCTGCCAGTTGTATGGGTTAACGTGAAAATAATTTGAGTTGACTCACCCATCCCATTCTCTAATCCCCTGGATATACTGCACTCATACAGGTGTCCACACAATCCAATTATCACCGCCATGCTTGAGTCGAAAAAAATACTAGAAAAAAAAAGAGGAGGGACAAATCAACTTAAACATCTACTGTTATTCAACTTTGCCAAGTATGCATGTGAAGTAGTATTACTGTAGAGGCGTGTCTACAGTTGTTTTGAAATATGTTATTGTATATTTACATTCTTGCCGTAATTTATGAATGGCTAGTCTGGTAATCGAGCAGCTAGCTAGTTTTTCGGATCTGTGCTTTGAGTAAATCAACTTTCCTTTGAACACCATACTTGTGGCACACTTTTGTGTACAGGTGAAACTGACACCAACTTCTCTTTCGTTTTATTGCCTCGTTTGCATTACCGATATGTGACACTCAAAAAAAAAACACAACAATGCAGGGAGCCACAATCGCAGGTGCATTCACGAAATCCGTGATGTGAGCCGAGGAAAATCTCATCCACCCATCTCTCGACTCGTGACCTGTAGAGCACGTCTGAAAGCGACAGTGTCCCCCCGCTGGTTTGGTAACTAAAATAATGGCAGCAGGCTGATTTTCAAGCATGTAATGTGCTTTCTTTCTCCTCCTGCTGTTGTTGGAGGAGGGGGTGTGTGTTTCCTTCCCTGTAGGATCCCACTGTTCGCCCCCCGTAGGGACAAAGACCCTCAGATAGAGGCTATGCCTTTTGGTACACTCCCCCTTCGAGGATCATGTCGAGGACTGCGGGAGGAAGTGTGAGAGAGCTTCCTGAGCCAGCATCCAGCATGTGGGCTAAAGTCGGCTGGAAGACCCTCTCGGCAGATGGAGTCAATCCCACTTCCCCCTTGATTTCAATAATCCAACATTCTCCTAAAACTCTCCCCTCAAACTTATTCCTCAATGGGTCTTTGGATGGGATTCAGGAGTGAAGCTGCTCTCTCGTGTTGACTTTTATCCTGACCTTCTAAAGTTAGTCATTTGTCATTAGAGCCTTGTGTGTTTGAATTGTGGCTTACTATATATCTCTCCCATTCTTATAGCCGCCTTATACTCATATCCCCGTATAGTCCAGCGTAAACCAAAGTATCATTAATTATCAGGAAAACAATGGGATGTATGGCCCCAATCACAATGGTCCTTGGAGAAACTTAACAACTGTATAAGCAAATATGAGTCTTAATTGGTCTGTGCTAAACCGTCATGAGCTCAGTTAATGACAGCAAATATCCTTGTGGGAGTTCTTGTTGGAATCCCTGCAAAATTGGTATAAGTCTGCAAATATGATACCCACGTCTCTCCGGATGAGGTTTAGCTGCTTAGCTATAGCAAGTTGCTAAAAATTTACATTTTGTAAAGTGACACTAGGTTGGTTGGCAGCAGATTCCCAAAATGCCCATTTTATAGAATGACATTGTTTCTAGGGTATATTTACCCATGCACAGGGTCAATACTCCATCAGTTTAAAGGTTATAAAAATGAACTTTATAAAGCAACAAACAGTGGTTGAAAAAGAAAGGAAATAGTTCACAAGAACTTGTCACATTCCAAGAAGTTAGTACTTGCCCCCCTCAAACAGTTACTGACAGGAAGTTGAGAAGGACTTACAATGGCCCACCATGATCCAGCAAAACTCCCCAAACCGACAGGCTCCTACAGCCGTCACCCTAGAAATGCATTCAAATGTCAGCATACTCGAGGACATGTGTTCCTCTTAAAGCACCTCTGGAATTCACTCAACTGTACGAAAAATTCACTCAACTGTTGAAAAATGTGTGGTTGAGGAATTGGAGAGCTTCTATTCACGGATTCCTCAATGCGGCTGGTTTGTGTGGCTCTAGAGGAGAGAATGTAAGAATTCAGTGATGAGGAGGCCATTGTATTGTAGGTGCGAGTTAGATACGAGAACAGGGAAGTACTAACTATTATGATAGGTTATGGGTAAAGTAACAAGTCTGACAACCATAAGGTTTTGATAGAAACAGAGCTTTTTCATGTTCACTGGCTGGTCAAATTGCTTCTTTTTGGTCACCTCCCGTTGGCCTTATAAGGTGAATCTCACAAAATAATATATACACAATATCATTCAGAAGTTTGGGGACAACAAGTTTGTCCATGTTTTTGAACAAAGTATGTTGTGCTCGCTGTAAACAATAAAAACAATAAATGAAAAAATAACTGTTCTCTTTGTGAACATATTGTAAAATGGACTTTAATATATATTATGTATTATATTTACCTTACTTAACCCAAAGTGTGTGTGTGTGCGTGTGTGTGTGTGTGTGTGTGTGTGTGTGTGTGTGTGTGTTTGTGTATACACACACACACACACACAGTATATACTATAGCATTAATAGAATAAAGTCTATTTATTCTATTTTCTTTTTTGATATTGTTCTAAGTTTCCATTCGTGGCATTATTTGACAATTACATGAAAGTTAATGAAAGGCCGTTTAAAAAACAATCAGCATAAATTGAAGGCCATTAAACTAATTTTTCATGGTGTATAAAATTGACAATTTAAATAATTATGGATAATTAATATATATTTGTGGACAATATCCTTTACAAGTTTGGTCAGCTTTATGACCAACTATTGCTGCAAATTATGCAGCCTGACTTTTAGGCAAAAAGTGAAGCATCACAACAACCCTCTGTTTGTTTTCCAGTTGACATAACTGGAACTAGCCTAAAAAAGAATCTATATCAGTTTTTGCTGCCCCTCTTGAACAGCCTATTTTTCATTATTTAGTCAAAAGGAAGCCCTTGTTTGCTCCCCCAAGACAAACCTCTATTGGAATCTCTGTTGAATCACAGAGCGCCTCGTAGACAGTTTCGCCTTTTGACAAAGTTTGGGGCCGCAGAGAAAGAGCCGCCTTGTGTGAGGCTTCACAGTACAGCTGGCCTCCTTTGCTCCAGTAGTTTATTAGACACGGGCTCTTAATGAATGAGAGCTGCTGTTACAGTAAGTGACAATTACTCGACTTATCTTGCTCGCCACCAGCGATCTCACATATCCAACATGGCCATCATAATTCCTGCAATCATAAAGAGGGCTTGTTGGGCACTGGCAGCATCCACAATACCCGTCCTTCAGAGTCAGTTCATGCCATCTCTGACTGTGTTTTCTGGGTTTATTGGGGTACAGTAGCGTGAGGCTTCATCGTGGATGGGCGAAACTCACAGAGAGATGCAAATAAACAGGTCCGAGTAGGGTTAAGCCCTTTACAAATGACATGAGCGGAAACTGCACAGCCCTGGCACTCCTACACCGGCCATCTCTTGTTTCTAATTGCTTAGAAAAAAAGAACAGGAATGAAATGCAACCGGTAAACATTGCGACGGCATGAGTCAATCAGGTCTGGGTAGGTCTCTAGGTCTACCGGGTTGCTGCTGTGATATTGTTATACCTCTAGTATTAAAATGCTTGATATATTGTAAAGATGATCCCTTATTGTTATTCAAATCTGCATTTAATCGCACAAACAAATGATGCCATTATGTATCACCCCTCGTGTTTATCAATCCCGTATGCTGTTATGCAAGTTTGCAAGTTCATGACTATGTCAAGCTCCAATAATGACAAAAAATAAATACATGTTATTTTTAAATTTTGTTTAGTCTAAGCATGCACTGGAAAAGAAATGGTGTCAATTTTCCCCTCAGAAATCGCTAGTGAATTTATCTAACAATTACTGAGATATGCAAGTAACACACTGAAATAAACATTAGAGTTTAAAGTAGAAACACAGAAATTGTATTCTCTTGTCAAATGTAGTCAACTAACTTGAGTATTTATTAATATTTAATAATTTATTATTTATTTTTATTTATTTATATGATTTTATTTATTTTTATATTTTCCTGAGCAGATATATATATATATATATATATATAAATTATATTATGTAGCAAACCACTCAAGTAATCTTCAAAAATTAACTTTTTACAGTGTACGTTTATGGTCACTATTAACTGTTTTTGTATGGAAAAGAACTGCGTAATAAGTTTTCAAAGATTTTCTTATTCATTTCAAATAGTAACAGTGCACAGGTTTGGGTGAGTAAATTTCATTTTCATGCTTAACTATTCCTGTAAAGCGAACTCTTAATGGATTTGAGGAAACGTTCCTGTAAATCTGCCGCTGGTCTGCCGGCATATTAACTGTAATTCTGCCTTCTCACCATTAGAAATCTTCATTCAGTGTGTAATCCTGATTTGCAAGTTAAAACATGAGAGGCGTTGGTGTGTCAGAACGGCAGTATTAGACAAACAAAGATGTGTGTGTGTGTGTGTGTGTGTGTGTGTCACATTTGAATTCACAAATTCTGTTGACGTTTTAACCTGCGGATGAGAAATTAATAAAAGGCACGCATATCCATCTACGATGACATAACACCTGTGTTTTTGATTTAGTTTTTACATTGTATTTTCAAAGGAGTAGAATAGTTTGTACCCGACGTTACGTTCCAACATAATGAGCAGTGAATACGCTTGCGTCATGGGGTCAGCAGGGCCGAATCCCCCGCCTCTCTCTCTTACAAATTTCACCTGTTTCTTTTCTGATAAATGGGAAAAGCCTGTGTTGTTGAAGACCTTAACCTAATTTTTATCTAATATGAATTATTTTATTTAATCCCTGAGTTAACCAAACTACAATAGGTTATGCTAATTAAAGTTATTCTAACCTAGTAAATCTACTGACATTTGAAATAATAATGAGAAACAAATTATCTCGAAATACTGAGAATTCTCTCTAAATAAATAAATTTGGTTGGTTGGATGATTGATTGATTGATTGATTGGTTGATGATTGATTGATTGATTGATTGATTGATTGATTGATTGATTGATTGATTGATTGATTGATTGAGCCTGTAAATCCTGACAAGTTTGAACAGTTTATCCTAGCTTAGCAGGCTACTTACATAAAACAGATATTAATATCTGTTATCATTCTTTATTTTTTCATTATGTGTGAGATGCTATTTAAATGCTTAGTTTTATGATCAAAGCTCTGTAGTGTTAAAACATTAAAATCAATGCAACACATTGATGATTAAGCGATGTACAAATATAAACGTTCCTCAGAAGCCTTAATGACCTTGTCTGATATTCACATTTGAACATGATTTTTCAAACAAATATGAATAATCAAGTAAACACGTTTCTTCAGTCCAGTAAGGGTTTACCTTGAAATATTATTAATAATATCAAAGTTATTCTTACTGCAAAAATACACATGAAGCTGAAGGGGATGTTTGTACAATCATAATAAAAGACATTGTATTTGCTAAAAATAAATCAATAAATACATTTCAAGTAGAGACAGAAGGCAGGTATTAGATTGTGTGCAACAGGTGTTTCAGCAAAGTTTTGATCATGTTGATCATTTAAATGGCTACAAATCAAATATGATACATTAGCTTCATACAGTTAAAGGCCATATTAGGTATCAGAAATTCTAACATCTACACTTTATTTCACATTTTACATTGTACCATTCAAAGTCAGGATTTTTCACGTTTTGCAAATAGACAGAGAAATGTGTTATAATAAATGATTACTCATGAGCTACCAGTCTGCAATCATTGAACCGCTGCCTATGAACACATGAAAACACACACAGGCTTAGAAGAGAAAGTGTGTTGATGTTGCTGAGAGACACTGCAGCAGTGGTGTGTGTGTGTGTGTGTGTGTGTGTGTGTGTGTGTGTGTGTGTGTGTGTGTGTGTGTGTGTGTGTGTGTGTGTGTGTGTGTGTGTGTGTGTGTGTGTGTGTGTGTGTGTGTGCCCGAACGCTCTGGTATGTTTGTCCCCGTGAAAAGAAGGCCTGTGTTCAGCCCAGCCTGGGCCCCTGTAATGCTGCAAACAGCACGGATTTGGACTTGTCTTTTGTTGTCCTGTGTGCTGACATCACACACTGCTGATGGGCTAAAATCCCTCTTTCTCCAGCACCAGCACTTTTGAAACAAAACTGCCATGGCACTGATGAGTAATGCCAACTTGCCAAAAATACCTCATCAATCATCACACTAGCACACACACACGCAAATAGCCCAACACAACCAAAAGAGAACCCAAAAATACAAGCCCACAGCCGGTACTTACTCTGATTTAAAATGGTCAAATAAATAAATAAATAGATACATGCTAAAATACACAATAAAATAACATGACATGTTACATCCACTTACCAGCTGTATATATACACAACAGTATATATATATATATATATAAAACATTACATTTTAACCTTATAAAGCTACACAAAATTAAAATCCATATACAGTGGTGGCCAAATTATTAGAAACCTAACAGATATTGATGTTTTTTACCTCCAAAACATGATTTAATTTCATAATGTTCATAAAACATACAAATGATTGCTCAGAGCACACGAAATATCAGATGAAGTGAGTCGTACTGTTTTTATCCACTTTTAACTTTAATATTTGGCATGTCCACTTTTTGCAGCAGTTGGTACAGCAGCACATCTCTCTGGCATAGTGTCAGTATATTTCCTGAGAACTTCTACACTAATGTTATCCCATACCTTCTGCAACTCAAGCCAAAGACTTTCCTTTGAATGTAGAATAGATCTGTCCAGTTTATTTTCCAACGTGGCCCAAATTTGCTCGATGGGGTTGAGGTCTTGACTTTGAGGGGGTCAGTCGATCCTTTTCAATGTCCAGCAGATTCCTCCCGTCGCAGGTAGATCTGGCAATAGTTTGTTTTATGGTTATTGTAATGGCCAATTAAACAAAAAACAACTGAAACCATTTAAATATGCCAAGTGTTCTAACAATTCTAACACTTTTGACAAGTTCTAACACCACTGTGTGTATGCATGTACATAATCTTAACTATTTCCAAAGCAATATATAAAAGTTACCTTAACTGATCTTTAAAAGAAACTAAGATAAACATTTTACCACCCAATCAATTCCTATTGGATAAAATCAAGTCTTTCATTGTCTTACACGACTGTTACACACTGGTTCGTCCTTACTTTTAGTCTGACGATTGCACAGGGCCACTTTTTGAGCAATGTAGCTGGAACACTTTTCCATTGAGAATGGTTCACAAATTTGGCTACACTTTATTTTAAGGTGTCCTTGTTACAGTGTACATTTAAGTACTGAGTAATATTAATTAATAACATGTACTAGCTATAAGGTTAGGGTTAGGATTAGGGTTTGGTTTAGGGTTAATTGCATGTAATTATGCATCATTTATTGTAATTATAATAGTAAGTACATGTAACATGTAACAAGGACACCTTAAAATAAACTGTTACCATACATTTCAATCTGGATACTTTAGATCAGTTGTGGGCCCTGTGTCTCATCTGGTTGCCTGTTGATGGCAACATTAACTAAATTTGCCCAGCAACATTGCTCGAAAATTTGCCCAATGTATCATCAGCCTTAGAGTTTCCGAAAACTTTTCCATC
Organism: Ptychobarbus kaznakovi; assembly: GCA_027422405.1. Lineage (NCBI taxonomy): Eukaryota > Metazoa > Chordata > Actinopteri > Cypriniformes > Cyprinidae > Ptychobarbus > Ptychobarbus kaznakovi. The sequence continues at coordinate 16,119,651 of CM049815.1, forward strand.
GCTGTTCGCCTGAACTCAGATCAGTCATAATGGCTGTAAAAACGGAATCTCAGCTATATTAATGTTTGTAATATTTTCACAGACATTGAGGTGTGAAAATGGAAGGCCACATTTCCATTTACTCACAACCTTGGAGAAATGTTTACATGAAACACTTTCACCCTGAAAATGTGCCAACGAAGGCCACGCGGCGAAACGTGAGTTTTACTCTATAGGCACGGCTAATGAATCTAAAAACGGTGGCGAAGGTGACATTATGCTGAAGTAAACAAGCCTATATACTCACACACCCAGCAAACATTCTGTCACTCACTTCAGCCACGAACGAGTGTGACGGTGTAATAACAGCTTGAACTCCTAACAGGAGTAAAGACAAGCGTGCACCCGCGCTATGAGTATATCACCGTTTCACTTCTGTCATAACAACACTGACAATCACACACTCAGGCCCTTCTTTGAGTATTATCTCCTCTCCTGATAGCAGAAAGGCCTTTTTTCTCCATGATTTTTCTAAGGGGTCCAAAGTTTCAGAGCAGTGTTTCCCGTTGTTTTTTCCAGCATTGATGTGACAAGAGTGGGATGATACCAGCTCTTAGACCCATCGTCGAAGCTGCACTCAAATGCAATCAAATACAATCAGCACCAATCTGGCAGGAGTTTGCCGCACTCTCTCGCTGAGTGGCCAGCAGACAGCCTCAGTCTGTTAAACGTGACAGATGGAATCGGCCCCCGAGAGAAGAGCCCGGGCTCTGATCTGCGTGGTGAGTCAGTCCTTTGATCACACCGTCTCCCCTGTGACCGGCCCAAATCATTTCAAATCGCCCAACAGGTTGACTCAGATTTTCAGGGCCACATGTAGTTTGGCCTTGTTGAAAGTGAGTAGGCTTGAGCCCTCCGTCTCGATGTGAGATCATGTTGGATATGTTATGTTGAGCTGTGTTGTGTTACGTTATGTTACGCAATACCTGTTGCCACTATTCAAACTTAAAGGGATAGTTCACCCAAAAATTACAATTCTGTCATCATTTACTCACGCTCAAGTAGTTCCAAACCTGTATGAATGTGTTTGTTCAGCTGAACACAAAGGAAGATATTTTGAAGAAAGTTTGTAACCAGGCTGTTTTGGGACACCATTGACTTCCATAGTAGGAAAACAAATTAGGAGATTCATACAGGTTTGGAACTACTTGAGGGTGAGTAAATTAACAGAATTTTCATTTTAAGCCGTTACCTTCTTAGAGTTCAATAGACGTTAGTCAGGGCAGCCATTTTTTTTTCGGCGGGAATAAGAACGAGGCTGTGAGGGACTGAAGTATGGTGTGTTCAATGGATTTAGCTGTTGTTCAACAACGTATCGATTCAGAAAAAAACTTTCAACAAGACAAAAACTTCATAAAATAGTTTTGAAAGTTGTGATTTGCTAAAATGACAGGATCTAAGGATCTTTATACAGTGCGTACCTTTGTAAAGACTGCAAGACTGCACCGTTTTCGACTAAAAGTTGACTTTTTATGCGTTTTGGCCGTTCATGGGCGACAGTGGTGTTTTGGGGGCCTAAAAACGCAAACTTTTGAAAACTGGATTTGAAAGTTAAAGTTTTTGATAATGATACCATTATCATCTCTGTGTAAACTATGAAAACATTAATTTGTGAAAACATGTGCATGCGTATTATGCGTTCGCGTAGATTTTCTTCACAAAGTGGCATCGCCACCGACTGGTCTGGCAGAAGCAATACAGGGTTGGGGGGGGGGGTCGGATCCGTGTGAACGGCGATCATTTTGATAACATTGTCATCTGTAAGCGAGACTTTTAAAAATGCAAAGGAAAACTTTCCGTTGACATGCAAATGTACCCTAAGTATATCCATCCATATTTCATCTGCATTAAACTCAATATACCATCTAACCTGACTGAGGTCTATTGGAAAAACTCTACACCTTTCATAAAACCACCTAAAGTGGTTTTAAATCAAACATCATGTTAAATTAATTAACACTATGCTGTGCTAAAACTAAGACATTGTGGTTTAATGAATGAACTCGCCGAGTTGGGTTATAAAGTCATTCTCGCATATTTTTTCGAGTGTTAGGTGTTATGCTGGCATGGCAACAAAGTTGTAAAACTAGATATAAAGTTGCACATAAAAGGTAAGTAAGCACTTGTCCACACTAAAATCATGTTAACATATATTGTTTATGTCTTGTGCCTATACTGTTGAGTGAGTATTTTTACATGAATGGACCCTGAAAACCTGATTTTTTTTAAAGAGAAGAAGGCATAAGCCATAATTAATTTATGTGCCGTTTAACTTGAACTGAACCCAGAAGATTCCCTTAAGCACTGCAGTTTGAAACTCATAACTGTTGTATAGTCAATTTCACAATTTCATAACAACGACTAGACACAAACCCCAACGTAACATATCAAATCTTTTGTATTTGAACAACTTGTGCTTTTCAAACTATCGGCTATACACATGTCCACCGGCTCTTCTCCAAACCGTTCCAGCTTTTAATAAGGTTTTAATGACCACTTCTAAAATGCAGCCCATCGCTGAAGAGACGCTTTCTCCACCCGCCCCCTCTCAGAACCCCAAATCTGTCAGGCCCAGCTAAATTCTCACCCAGGTTGTCAACCGTGCGTCTCCAAGACAGGGTCACAGGGTTAAAATCGATTTCACAGGCCACCTGGAGAGCCTAGGCCGCAAACTGACTCAAAAAATGTATATCAGTCTTAGAATTGCCTACCACCCAGGGTTAGGTTGAGCTAGCGCTCCCCCAAAAAGTCCCAGTCTCAACAGAAGTTGGCACAGGCAGAGGCTGGGGTTGTTGACCCTGCAAGCTGACCTCTTCAAACTTCAGCTGAATTGTTCTGGCAGTTTCCACGGTGACAGGCCACTCCAAGCTTATCCTGCTTAGGCTCAAAAGGGGCGCAAACTTTACTATAATCTGCCGAGCCATGAGACTAAAAACATCAATGATTTAAAACATTGTATTTCCATGACACGAATTACAGAATACAGCACATATCAGGTTTTTCCGAACCTCTCCAATTTTGGTATTCGAAACTTGGTGAATCATTCACCAAAAATTGGGCTATTCAGATCATATTTCAGCGATCACCGTGAGCTTTATTTCTTCTCCCAGCCGGATCATTTTTATTTACACATGCACCTTTATTGAGAACTGAGACGAGATTAAGTACATTTCCTGTTTCATGGAATCTTAACCTATGCATGGGCATTCATTAACCCTGCGACAAAGCCTTAATTAATGTCTCGCCTCTTGAGCTGTCATGAAATGGACCATGAATTCATCTAATATACAGTTGCACTGATTCCATGTTAAGAGGAAGCCACACAAAATACACAATTATTGATTCATGAATTTGAGTCGACGTGTCAGTTCACATATCTAGCTGGAATCATTATCTATAAGATGGATGGTGTGATATGTTATAGTAAAACTGCACAGCACAAGCTGTCATTATGCGTTAATCCTTTGAGTTATGAACTTCATGATGTGTTGCTAATCTGTCACGTCATGTTCAGTTTATGTTCAGAAAGCAATAGAACATAAATGACTCTGACACGTAAATCAATACAAAGATTTCTGCTGTCTTGATTTACCTGTCATTCGTGGTTTGTCCTCTTATAGATCAGACAGATAAATACTGAATGTGCAACACAATTGATCTTGCTTTTTATTGTTTTATGTTTGATTCAATTCATTGTATTTATTTATTTAACACACAAATATTTCGGTAACACTTCGGTAAAGCTTTTAGCATTTTTAATGCATTACTTATGCCTTGTAATGCACCTAATAATGCATTGTATGCTCTCGTGAATAATTATAACCCCAGTTATGAGCAATTATAATATGTACCAATTCATTGTTACACCTTTAGAAAGTATCATGCATTAAAACAAACCTTCAAATATTATAATGGATTTTATCTTTGGTTACAGTTATTTGTGAGAGATTATAATGCAATATAATGGTGGCGTGTTTATGCGAGTCAAATATATTATTTAATATCCCTAAAACAAACTAGCTAATTCATATCAATAAATCTAAATCTTATTTAAATCAAGTATTTATGTTAACAAATTCAGGTCACAGCTGTTAGTAATACAGTGAAATAATTGTTAGCTTACTGTGTAATTAATTAGGCTATAGATATGAACAGTAAGTATTGAATTATACTAATAAGCAAGCTATTCAATTATCATATGCAATTATTTCTGGATTTGCACACAGTTGTACTTATTGATAAAGTCATTAGTTATGTATTAACTGAGTGTAACATGCAAAGCGCTACCGATAAATCAATCACAAATAAAGTGATAATTCTGGCTTTGTTGGGATGCAATCGCCCAGAGGGAACCCAGCAATCGGGTTGTTGGCAGATAATGCCATAACTGCCCACCAACTGTTGCGTGTTTTAATGGGACTCGCTGTGTTTCTTATGTTAATTGCGCGGGCTGAGCGCAAAGACAGTGAAATCTCATCCTGGCCTTTCAGAGGGAGATGTCATTTGGCTGAGCTCTGATCTCCTCGATAGCGAGATAGGCACCTGATTCAAATGCTTTGCCTGTTCCCTCTAGTCACTCGATCGGCGTGTGAACTCTCTTATTTACAACCAAATGCCCTGACCGGGCAACACACACTTCAGCATCTCCCGTGTCACTCCATCTGCGTACCAGCAACAGCACCCTCTTTTAGCTCACTCCACGCGCTTGATCACACCACCTTATTGGTTGGATTTCTATATGATAACCATTGTGGGAAACTTTAAACGTAGGCTACATTGAAAGTTGCTTCTCGTTAAATTTGGGGTCAGAGCCTTATTTAGATACATTAAATATAGTTATGACTTGACGCTATTTTTGTGTGAGTAGGCTCTTCAGCATTACGTAGAAATGCATTGCATGCGAAAATGACTTAAATACACGTGTTTTTCTAATGACTAATGATATAATTTCTAATGACGAGAGAGAGCGAGAGAGAGAGAGAGAGAGAGAGAGAGAGAGAGAGAGAGAGAGAGAGAGAGAGAGAGAGAGAGAGAGAGAGAGAGTTGTGATAAGTTGGACATGTATGTGGCGAGAGAGATAGAGAGAATAAAGCTCATTTGAGATGAGAGAGAGAGAGAGAGAGAGAGAGAGAGAGAGTGTTAAATAAAATTAAAACGGTGAAGCGATTTTGATTTAAGATATATTGTAATCATTTACCGTGGTATATCAACATACAATAAGCCAGTATTGCTATTGTCAGAGTACAACAAATTACTTACATTTACATTTATGCATTTAGCGACTTACAGTGCATTCAGGTATACATTTTTTGTCAATATGTGTTCCCTGGGAATTGAACCCACAACCTTTTGCGCTGCTAACGCAATGCTCCAACCACTGAGCCACAGGAACACTGTTAAAAAAATCATAATATGTTTTTAAAAATGCCGTGAAAATATATTCTAAAACATAATTAGGAAATAAGTGTCAGGTCTTGTACGCTCACGTGTATTCGAGGTGCAAAGCGATTTTAGTTGCTTGACGGTTACACCACTTGACATTTTTTACAGTCATTCAAATCACATTTGTTTTAGAACATCGTTTAAACCTTTTTCAACAATGTATTTCTATTTTTCATAATCTCGGACAACCTTGATTGTCATTGGCCAATATGCAGAATGCATTACATTCGTTTCAGGCCCCTCTGATTATTCGTTCGAAATGAACGAAACCACGCCTAAAAAAATAATCTGCGTAATTTGGGAATGTCCTTTGGTCGCAGTGCTTTTGTTTGCTCCAAACGTGTGTCCTGTTTAAAGCATTACATTCCGTCACTTACAGGGAATGCTCGAGTAGCTCTTAGAGTCTGAATGAATGAAGACAAAAAGCTTTATATTCCAGCAGGGTCTCTGACGTGAGCACAGGGGCCATTCAAAGATTTAGACCCACTAACCACACTTAAGAATTAATTAGACTCATGCAAGGCGTTGGGTTTTATTTTCATTGTTTAGGTCTGGATTGGCATCATATAGACACATGTAAGAACTGTGGCTCATTCATGCATATCAAGATTACAACTATGAACCAATTAAAATGTAAAATTAAGAATGCACTATGTCCAAAATGCCCTTTTCGATTCCTTATACCCCTATTTAAAAGTAAAAAGTGTGATCGCTATTAAATGGCTAATTGTATCAGCATTGAAATATAACGTTTAAATTGTGTGTTTTAGTGACTTATCGTTCAAACAATGAGATCCTTAAATATGTTCTTGATAAAAGCCTAATTATGGAATTGAATCGAATGGGCTATGCAGACTCAAAAGTGAAAGTCTTGGGGGTTCACGACATGTAGATAGCTTCAGGGCAGGAAGAGCCACAGAGATGTGAACATTTTGAGAAAATGAGTTGTCAACAAGCCCACGCGTTCCGTTCAGATGACACGGGGGTGACCCGAGAAACCCAATGGGCCGGTTGAGGGGCTCATTCAACGTCCAGACAAACCCTTTCTTCTGAAAGCACACATACGTCTGGTTGATCCAAAACTGAGAAGAGAAATGAACATCCCAAAACATTCCTTTCCTTGTCCAATCCATGATTTCGTCCCTCCACTTCAGATCCTCAATATTTCCAGCTTCTGTCTAAATCAAGGCTAACTTTGTCAACAAATACCAGATTGAAATAGTGTAGCTGATGATGCATATGATCATGTTAAGTAGGATGACCCATTGCTTTTAGTGTCATTAATCAACATATATGCTATGTTCAAGTGAAGCTTGAAATTGGCGGAATGAGGAGAAGCGGGGAACAATGCTGTGCTGTTTGTGGGGGTCAGCTAATAACAACCTCCCGACAGCCCCCAAAACCTAATGCTGGGAAACCAGCAAAAAAACAGATTCCACGTGCTGGAGATCCGCCATGCAAAGAGCGCGTCACAGATACACACTCACCTGATGGCATTTCTAGGAAATGGGAAACGCAACGAGTGGATTTTGAATAGGTCAGTGTGTTGATGAGGACTGAATAGAAACTTAAAGAAAGATTTGAATTGATGCGTTTCTTTTCCACGTCCCTAAAGTCGCGGTGCGATCGCATATCGTTTACATTAAAAATAGCCGAATTATGGAATTCTAAATTTGAAGTCAAGCTTTATATTTACTAAACAATGTTTTCTGAGCTTTGAAAACGTCCCAAAACATTTTAACCAGAAGTAATTCCCCTTTTTTAATTAAGCGTGTTGTATAGCCTACTCGAGCAAAAAAACAAAGTAACTTATTTCGAAATCATGTTTTAAATCCGAACGAAATGAAACGAAATGCTCTGTTTAGAATTGTATAGCATATGCGATTTAAATAAGACGCGCATAAACGAGTCAAAATTGGTATATAGTTAGATTGCATTTAAATATATTTTGAACAAACACTTTCCTCCATTTCAAAATGAGCAGTGTATAAAATCTCCATCCTCGTCTATCTCAGTCAATGAGACGCAGTGGCGCATTAAAAGCGCACTGGATACGCATTGCTGTGACTGATCTGCTGAATAAAAGCAGAGATTGTTCCTCGCACCTCAGCTTTGCATATGGTCAAACTTGTTGCAGGAACACATGATGGATTGGGTTGCAGACTGACAGATATGAGCTGCTTGACTACATTGATCTGCATTGTCCGATCCGTTATCGGCGATTATAAAAGAAAAAGCGCACATCAATTGGTAAATTATAACAGCTCAGTGTTGAATTTTAATGTTTGTTGAGTCTCGCCCCCAAAAAAGCATGCCCAAATGCATGCCTTCATTGAGACATATAAAAACTGATTCGCATACGCTAAAGATGTGCGTTATTCTTTATATCTGTGGGATCCCATCCAGAGTTATTAATAAAGAGATGCTGGTTTACATTGATGTCTACAAAAAGGACCAATTATCCACGGTTCCACTGCCATTAATCAGCTCAAATTTCGAACAAAACAGGTTAATGCGCCATCAAAATCATTTTCCAGGTTTGATAAATGTAGCAAAGCAAAGCAGCTGATGCATAAACAAGCACCAGACAATACAAACAATTAAACATGTGAAGATATAATTGCATGCAAACAATAAAATAAACTTTGTACAGTGATAAAGCGTGTTATTGCATGAATATTTTTGAGAGAAAGCAAGTCTTACATTTGCAAACAAGAAGGATCTTACTGAAAAAGTAACTTTGCACAAGAAAGCTCTTGCATGCGTGAACATGATGACAAGCGGTTGTCAGAATTTGGTTGAATTGGAGTTGAGTGCCAAAGCCTTCCGCGGGATCTTGGGTAGACTTATGACAGACTGTACAGTGATATTAAACAAGAGTTATGTTTGAATCCCTTCGATTTCAAAACCATTCCTAAACAATAGACTCTCGTGCACACAAACAATAGCTGTATGAAATACTTGGTCTTGGTTGCAAGAGTTAAAATGCTTCGATTTTACATCATTTATTAAATCAACACGAACAAGCAATGACGACAAAAAAACTGCATTCACACTAGTCCTTTAATCGCACTTGTTGGACTCCAGAAAATCAATTAAATAGGCCTACATTAAAACCGAGGTGGGCTTTTGTCGGGCTCGGTTCGGGCCGGGAGAGGAGCGAGACTGATGTGGTGCTGGCTGACAGTGTGTGGTCTTATTGAGACCCCCATCCCCCTGTTTCCCTGCACCTGCACTGGATCATTCACCCAATGAGAGACATCTCTGACACTTCTCAATTCAGCCCATCTCACAATGCTCGGTGCCCCTCCATCACTGCCCCCCTCCCGCAAAAACCGCCGCAAGAAACAACGCATTACTTTCTCCGAATAGTCTGCGCCTTTCTCCACATTTAAGCGCCAGCAGACAGCAAATGACAAACACAAGGACACACGCTACGCGTTGATGTTTATAAGCAGTTCATATATTATATTCTTTATAGAATTAAAATGAGAATACCTGGAACATAATCTTAAACGCTAGTAATTGTTAACGTTAATAATGATTTAATAAAATGATAATAAGTTTTAGGCTAGCATTAATAACATATTTTATGAAGATTAGGTGATGTTACATTTTAATCAAATCAATAAATGTTTAATACGTTTATATGATCATTTCAATAACGATAGCTAATACTATAACCACATTTATATTTGTTATTATCATAGTTAATAGTAGGCAGTAGTCGTTGTTTGTCCTATTACATTTGAGGTTAATTATTTGGCTTCAATTGGTCAAACGGCCACATATCTATAATCCTCAATTCAACTAATATTTGCTCATATTATATTGAAAATTGGCATCAAGACTTGTTTTGCCATATTATTATGAATTGCATTTTGAAGGATGGATTAGTTTGGCGCTTTTTGAGGCCTAAATGGCAAAACTCTTTCTAAGTAAAAATAAAAAAGGTCTATGTTTCTGTAATCTGAGATGAAACCTTAAAAAAGTTCAGATTTGAGCCATACATTTTATTCAGCTTTCTGATGAAAGTTTCCTCTCATGGGTTAAACGTCCTCCAGCGCTTACCACCTGTTGCTCCACAGATATCTGCTGCTCTACAGCATCAGTTTCCAGGCCATCCCATACCCTCCAACGTGCAATTCAACAAAAACACTTTCAAATGAACCCCCAAAATAGATGTTTGTGCTGATTCGTTATCTAACCAGGCCATCCACGTGCATGGCAGCTAAAACGCGTTTTTTATAAAGAACTCAAAAAGTATAACATCTGATGATCTCGGTTATGTCATTAATAATTCGCGTCATTCGATGTCTTAGGTATCAATATAACCCCAAACACCGCGGCAGTTAAATCCCCCCCCCCATTTTTTGGTAAGTCACTAGGCCTATTTTTTCAGCTGTTAAGGGAAATAACTAAATAGCGGCAGATTGTGGTTCTGCAATAGCACAACCCTTCTGGCGTTAAATAGCTATTTGGGGGGGTTACACAAGAACATGTATATTTTTTAAAGTCCAGGTGTAAAGAACCTCAAACCTCAACCGAACGAACATTTCAGCAAACACTTCAATAAGGAAGGCTCCGCGGTGCGTGTCCAGTCCACTCACATCCATACTTAAACTCCCACTTTATCAAACAGATTCGGCCATTACAACCAATTCCTCCGCTTGTATAAATCATGGATTCAAGTAGTGCTCCCTGACCCTTTGAGAGTCCGGCAGGGAACGAGTCCTCGTCAAATATTAATTTAGCGCTAAATGTGAGCCCTTCTCCCCCGAGACCCGCTATAATAGATGCCTCGGCGCCTTGGCAAGAAACAGCATTAATATACCACCACAGAGCAGCAACATATCCCAACACACCTCAGATGTTAACCTCCATACATCCATACACTTCACCTCCATGATCTTATATGCAGCTTGATGACAAAACACCAGCAGCGTGTTCTCTAGCTGTCCAGCACTAAACCAGGATTTGAATGCGTTAATGCAAAGCCCGTGAAGCGCATTGCGCTTTATATTTTACTGTTATTTGTTTTTTCATTCTGCATAACGCCAAGTGTAATTTCAGCGACTCCAGCTGAGCTGCAAGCATTTTTTTGTTGTTGTTGATGATGAAAAAAATAAATATGTATCTGTATGTTAACATCTGAGATTATATGTTAACGAAAACATAACGAGGTAAATGTTATTTATTATTTTAGTTGCTATTAAGTTATAGACAATTTATAAAAAGCTACTTTTTATAATGAATCGTCATCTTTAAAAAAACAGAATATACATGAAATACTTGCACTTATTAAAATAGCTAATGAGAAGTTGAAGGGACTACCTTGACGTGCGTCTTCATTTGATTTGGGCGTTTTATCTCCCTCCCCAAGCAGAGCTTTACAGGCAAGAAACTCGTAGTCATAGTCCCTCGTTTCCACTAAAAAATAGAAACGATGTTAACTTAATGCTTACTGAATTTAAATAACATCTAACATGCCATTTGTTTGAATCAAACACAAGTGAACACACTGTCACAATTCAGTTCTGCACATGCAGTTATTCCTATATACTTACTTTAGAAGAGCTGCATCCATGTTTCTGTGTCATCTTGTTCAGATAAATGAATGCAATGTTTATGTAAAAAATGTGTTTGAGTTAGAGATTGTAAATGCATATTACACCGTCTGAATGACAATTAATTTGGAATGCATAAATGGGATAATTAGATAAGAAAACCAAACATCATATTCATACAGCAACCCAAAATGTTAAAATAAAATAAAAACCAGAAACAATTTCAAATATCCAAATTTCCAAAATTTATTCATTTCAAACTGCATATTGAAAAAACTCAGATTGTAATTGTTATAATGGTGTTATTAGTTAAAATATATACATGGAGCGTTGGCGACTGCGTACAGGCCACATTTTACAACTACGAAAATGAAAAACTTAAACTCGAAAACTTAAAATATCACAGAAAATGTACAGGAAATTTACAAACCATGAGAAAATAAAGAACACAAACTTCATATACCTAACAGATGAAGAGTGGGAGACCGAAAATCATCAGATAAAATAACCTAACCTGCGAGAGCGCCTCTGTTTGTTCTCTCATTTAGAATTTAATAATAATAATAAGAAGAACGGTTTATTACTATGCACCTTCACTGAGACACTCGTTTTATCCCGTTCTTTCATTTCAGCGTTTGCAGAAGAATTTTGAAGCATATACTGAAGTAAACATCAGTTGTGCCATCATTTTGCCTTTTATAAAAATGTAACTTCCCGCTGTTTACAAACATTACATCTGGTTGTTATTATGCGTCTTTGATAAATACTGTACAAAAGTCGATTGCAATAAAACATTTGATTCACTCTCCCCCGTTTCAGCTTTCTAAATCTCATACACCTTCTGGAATAAAAAAAATGAACAGAATAGAAAAGAAAAAAAAGAACAACAGAACGAAAAGCTGTGTGGAGTTCCTACCGTTCCATTTTTAAATAGAAAGCAAACGTTTGTGTTCTTTCCTTGAGCTCTATACAACTTTTCCCTCCCCAAAGTGTTCTGTACAAAAATAGTCCAGCAGTGTAGAAAAGTTAATTTACATATGGGATAAGGGAATGGTGCCGTTAATCGTCGTGCCGGGCACAGGTGCGCTCTGGTAGTGTTGGGACATGTGCAGTCTGCTCTGGGCACTCTGATCCTGGACCTCCGCGCCAGGCAGGTACATACTGATCATGTCCCGCAGGTCCCCCGTTTGACTCTGTCCGGCCCGGGAGTGAGAGGACGACGTGACCACCGGCGGACTCGAGCTGGACTCGGACTTGACCACCGAGCCCATGGAGGCCAGCGTCATTCCCGGCGCGCTTTGCTGCGAATAGGACATGCTGTAGGTGGGCGATCCGTTCATGTAGGTCTGAGAGTTGGTCATGGAGTTGTACTGGAGCGCACTCATGTCGTAGCGGTGCATGGGCTGCATCTGCGCCGTGTTGTGCGCGTTCAGTCCTGGGTGCTGCGGGTAACCCAGCTGCTCCTGCATCATGCCGTAGCCTCCGTTGGTCCAGCCGTTCATGTGGGCATAACTTTCCATCCTCTGGTTGACCCCGGCGCCCATGGCGTTGCCGCCCGGCGACAGAAGCCCACCCGGCAGGGTGTACTTGTCCTTCTTCATGAGAGTCTTGGTTTTCCTCCGGGGTCTGTATTTATAATCCGGGTGTTCCTTCATGTGGAGAGCCCTGAGGCGCTTGGCTTCGTCGATGAACGGCCGCTTCTCGCTCTCAGACAGAAGTTTCCACTCGGCCCCGAGTCGCTTGCTTATTTCCGAATTGTGCATTTTGGGGTTCTCCTGGGCCATTTTTCTCCGTTGGCCCCGCGACCACACCATGAAAGCGTTCATGGGTCTCTTGACCCGGTCCGGGCTGTTTTTCTGGTTGTTTCCCGAAGAGTTGGTGTTCCCCGTGCCACCCGTGTTCGGCTGATGCGCCGGGGGCTTCAGCTCGGTTTCCATCATGTTGTACATTTAAAGCGATTTCGTGAAAGTCTTCCCCACCAGAAGTAAATAGAAAAACACGCCAAAAGTCCAAAGTGGAGGCTGGAGAAGTTACCTTACCAGTTCTGGTAACTTTGCTGTGGAGGTAAGCGCTCTTAGGTCCTGTTGTGCCCACAAACTTCTTTTAGTCTTGAAGAATCAACACAAACTCGGTTTCCCTCCTCGCCAGAGCCCTTGTCAACTCCTGATACTTTTTGAACAAGTTAATAGACAACCATTCATTGAGCGACTGTCAGCGAATATAAATGGGTTTGTCGCTGACCAATCAGAGCGCGTCTGCTCCCTCAGCCAAGACTGTGTGTCTCTTGGATTTGCATAAAGGGGCGGGGTTACGGGTCAGCAGTGCAGCGCGAGCCACAGGCAGCACTTCTCCACCAATGAACACTGTGTGTGTGTGTGTGTGTGTGTGTGTGTGTGTGTGTGTGTGTGTGTGTGTGTGTGTGTGTGTGTGTGTGTGTGTGTGTGTGTGTGTGTGTGTGTGTGTGTGTGTGTGTGTGTGTGTGTGTGTGTGTGTGTGTGTGTGTGTGTGTGTGTGTGTGTGTGTGTGTGTTATCAGAGCAAGAACTTACTAAAGTGAGAATCTTTCACTCAAATGACTCTCTAATCAAACTCTATGACAAGGACATGATATTTTAGGATTCTAAATTCGAACATTGGAATACATTTGAACGTTCTGCTTTTGCTGTATCAAGCATTTGGATTAGTAGCTTTGTTTTTTTAAGTTAACGTCTGATTTAACAGTTTAACTGGAATGTTAAAACATCGAAGATATATTTAAAACACATTTTAGCAGCCATCACGTAGCCTATGTCTTATATCATTACAAGCTTTTGTTTCAATATTTCTCGTGAACCAAACGTTTAGGCTATAGGGAGTGTGTTAAATACAAATGCAAAATGATATTTCTTTCTGTTATTAAAGTTATTAATATCATTAGCATATGTTTACGCATTTATTAAACAATTCCTCGTTTGCGTAAAAAGCTACAGGTTATTATTTTGAAAAGTGTTATTTTATTTCTTATTTCTTGAAGCATAATCCAGAATGTATGGCAGCAGGGTTTCTCTGTTTATGAACCACACTTCAACCGGCTCAAGTTGAATGTGAATTAGAAAACGGAGAGCCGTCAATCATCACAAATAGGTCGTTTTGTTTCGGCTCTTGTCATTACATCACTGAACAAAAGCAGACTACGCTGACCATCTGAGATCGAAGGATTTGTGTTATTAGAATTCACTCCATGAAGACTGACAGGAGGATTTATTCAGCACAGCCTCCTTCAACAGAACAGCCTTATTATCATGCAATTTGATGAAATCCAATTGTTAAAAACAAATAGGCTTTTTTATAATAACTAAAGCACGCGCTTCCTTTTTTGCCAAATATAGTTTCCCAAAGAGTTACCATTTAAAGTTGACCATTCTTCTGCAGAAGTTGACAATAAAGCGACAAGATAAAGAAGTGGAACTAATATAGCCTACAAACAGGCTTAATGTCAGGAAAAACACGTCGGATCATTTCCCTCTGTAATGCACGAAAGCAGATCTTATTATGTTTCAACAGCGTCCTCTTGTGGTCATATTAATATAGCCCTACTAAGAAGAGTCCAGCTGCTTTAAAGTGGGATATTTCCCACCACATTTAGGCAGGATCGTTTTATGCATGGATTTTATAAAAAAAAAACTAAATCGTGAGGTGTTATACATTGTTATAATATACAATATGAATTATAAAACGCATGCACAAAATAAGATATAAGGCAATTGCTTATTTTAAATATTTTGGCATTTATTTTTTGAAGGATGCATTAATAAACAAACAGTCTCAACGTCATTTTAAAATTGCATTACGCGTGGATTTGAACTCTTTAGCACTGCAGAATGCGCCATTCTAATGCAACTCCAAACTGCTCTCTCTATCTGCATTTGAGAGTTTTATTCTGTTTATGGAAATGTGTAGAACAGCGGGGAATCTCTAACATCCCAGAGCGGCTCCTGCTTTGGCTGCAGTTCTAAATAATAGTGTGACGAAAATGCGTTTCTAAATATTACACTCAAAATGCATTATAATAACCTCGCTTGACTGGTTTTAGGACTTGTGTTTTAGAAATAAAGAATTGAACAACAACTGAAATGTTATAAACATTAAAAAAACGAATAACGGATGATAAATAGAACTAATGAGTAAAAAACACACATATATAAGTCAAAATAAGCGCAACATGGGAGCCCTTGGGCGATTTGAAACCGTACAAAAATCGTTTGCATGTTTTTCGAAATGTCTCCCTAATAGTGCATATTTAAATTAAAGTATGATCGAAATGAATAAACCAAAATATATGTGTTTGGGAACGATATCTCACATCAAATTCAGTGCACGCCAATAAATCTAGCTTTTAACCAACACAACAATTGCATAAAGCATTCTTTGAAAGTGAGAGTTAGAATTATTTAAGCATTAAGCCCTAAAATTAGGAGCTACAAATTAGTACGCAGTAGAGAGAGAGAGAGAGAGAGAGAGAGAGAGAGAGAGAGAGAGAGAGATAGATTTCTCCACCAGGGGCCGCGCTGACTGCAGATCAAAATATGACAAATAGCACTTAATATATCAACATTATAGGTGCTTATAATATTTCAGAAACAACGGCGGGAAAAATCAACAAAATGAAACATTAAAACAAAAACTGAATTTAGGCTAGGCCTACATAAAAAGTTTGACCTCATTTGAAATCTGACATGACAGTTTATCACAAATATCTTTAGAATTAATATAAGCATTTTCTTTTGTTTAAATCAATGTCTCAATTTTGCAGATAACGAACGCATATTTTTGCATGTTAACTGTACTTTTTATAACATGCGTTTTAAAGATTAAAAGCAATTAAAACACCCCCCAAAGTTTTCCAGACAGCCGCGAACTGTCAACAAGTAGACATCTACTGTACACGCCTATGTATATATAAAACAAACAAACAAAATATTGTATAGCTTGAATAAATACTGCAGCTTCCTAAAAACGCGTATTAAGTCAGCCACCGGTATTTTAAAATAACAAACATGCAACTCTCTATTTAAATCTTTAATTAATATCCTGTCCCAGCAGACAGACACGCACAGACGCCAGAGTTACTTACTCTGTTTGACTGACACATCCAGAGTTCCGTCAGCCTCCCGGGAGGATCCTCACATGCGCGCCCGGCGAGCAGGCGCTCTTCCCGGCTGCGCTCTCCTCCGGCGGCCGCTCTCGTGATCCATCAGCGTCCACTCGCTACGTGTGCCCGCTCAGAGTGCTCGCTGCGCGGCTGCTCTAACCCGCCTCAACCCCTCTACAGCTCCACGCCATCTGAAAAGGGGCCGATTGAAAAGAAGAAGAATGCATCAAGAACAACAAAAGTCACTTATAGCAAGTCTACAAACCCCCCCACCAAACATAATGAGAAAAGAGAAAGCTTTATATTTTTTCACTGGTTATTCAGAGATAATTTGAAGCCATTGTTTCTGGCACAGATGGCTCTTTTTTAATACAATAACACTGTGAGCTCCACCAACAATAAAAATCTAAAGCCTTCTCCTGAATAACAGTTTTTGTTCGCTCTTGTAAAGGGCCAACAAAAGCAGTCGTGAGGTAATGGGCTGGCTTTTTTCAAACGCAAAGAATGGCTATTTGATAAAGATTGTACTTCAGAAATACACTGCCATGGCATGTATAGCCGGGGAGCATTCAGTGCTTCCATAAATGTATCACAACAGCAACACGAAACCGATATATAAAATACATATGAATAAATATATACCAATAGTTCTTATTGTCAATATCATTTCCTCTTAATTATCAAGTCATGATATAATATAACGACAGCTGTACAAAAAAAACAATGACATAATCAATCAGTTTATAAATGTTATGCATTTATTAAATCATAATGACTGTTTTTCTACTAGAAGAAATCAATTCGACTTGCTTTGATCAATTTCAGTACTTATCAGTACAGTTTGCATGTACTTAAATGCATTGCTGAATTTGCAATTGCCATGTCTAATTATAATATGCTCTGAAATATCTAACAACAGAAGCTTGAATTGAAAACGATGCTTTGAAGCAAGGATCCCGGTTTTATTCGGTGTCGGTTTCACACTTTGGCTCGGGTTGGGTCAGAGCTCTTATGGGTTTTGACAGGGCTCTGGGATGGAGAGGAACAGGGGGAAGACAAAAGGCCTCAGCAAGTAAAGTTGGCGGCTGTGTTGTTTGTCTACCTTTCTATAGGAATGATGGGCCGCCTCGTCCTCTCTATAGTGACAGTAATCCGCTGCTGACTGTGGAGACTGACTATACAACACGGTTCAGTGTTAATCTCTACGGTGCTGCTACAAAAGAAAAGCATTAATGACTTCAGTCAAAATACTAGCCTGACTAATGAGCTTGCAAAGGTGCAGGCAAATAGAACAGTAATAATAATCATCATAAAATAACCAAACAAAAACAAGAGTGATAGTCGAACATCTTTTGTTTTTTAATGATTTGTCAAAAAGTAAATAATGTTAATAGGATTAACAATCCTTCGCTACAATCAAAGTCAGATGATGGGCCGATGCTTCAACGACCATTAAACGATGACAAAACAAACGGCGCAAATGACAGAACTGCAGTCAGATCGGCTGTCGTTCACTTCTGCGTAAAGCACTTCGTCGAATACTAATGCGTTTCAGATGGAGTCGGCCTGCATCGCTCATATATGAATGAATGGCCGTTAATTTCCATATGCATGAGAGTGTGTTCTCGCTGCTATTTTGTGCGCATTATGGTTACACAAGCCCATCTTAATGGGAGGATGACACTTTAGACCCCTGTGCTCTTCCTTTTGGGCCCCGCTGAATCTGTAATCAAGGGAAGCGTTTCAGGGTTCGAGACCTGTCAGTCACAGCCTGACTGAACCTGCGTGTGAACTTCTTCAAGAGCTGAATGAACAGAGCTCCAGTGGGACCAGGCGTGTTATTAATGTACCATAATAACATTTATGTTATTAAATTAGCTCGGTGTTGTGGCCATGTTACGTAAATTGCTTAATCTGACAAGAAAACTGGAGTACACCGCATTAATCCCATGTTCACATATCGTTCATTGAGCCATACAAGTGATCATATAAATGCATTCGTAATGTTGTCTACGTGTACAAATGTAAAAACAAAGCAACTATATATATATATGATATGAAAATATCTTAGGTTCCATTTCACCACAAAATTGCATGATTTTTTTCGCTTGCTTTTTTATTTTTATTTATTTATTTATACATACACACATGCATACTAAAAAAACTGCATAAACAAATACTACCATGATGCATAAATACTATATTTTATAATACCATCTATAATTAATCTGTAATACTTTATTTATTTATTGTTTGTGTGTTTGTTTGTAATATATATATATATGTGTGTGTGTGTGTGTGTGTGTGTGTGTGTGTGTGTGACATTTGAAACATTTTAAATTGTTGTGAAAATGCAATAAAAACATTCTTGAATTCATGCAAATCACAGTTAAAAAATATAATATGCATACTTAAATGTTCTATAATCAAATATAACTTTCTAAAAATGGCTATAATAAAAATATATAACTTGAATTTACTTTCAGTTGCTTCAAATAAAAAAACTAATTTGCCAAAACGCATATTTTGAGGTGAAATATAACTAATATAGATAATGTATTATATATCTATCCATCTATCTATCTATCTATCTATCTATCCATCCATCCATCCCATCCATCCGTGTGTGTGTGTGTGTGTGTGTGTGTGTGTGTGTGTGTGTGTGTGTGTGTGTGTGTGTGTGTGTGTGTGTGTGTGTGTGTGTGTGTGTGTGTGTGTGTGTGTGTGTGTGTGTGTGTGTGTGAGAGAGAGTGATTTCTTATACTGATCATAATCCACTCAAGATAAAGCTTCATCTTTCTGAATAAAATCTCAAGACAGTTTATTGGTCCTAATTTATGTGGGATGTTTCAAAGTGTCCACGCTTTCGTGGTGACAGCACTCTTCCAAATTAGTAAACTAAAACTCATCATGCTTAACGAAAGGCTTGTGATGTTTTGTGTGGGATGTTTTTACATTCATACGACAGAACATAAGTCATTCACTGAGATTATCGCTTCTCTGTGTGTGATCTACATAGACTAAACATCCTGAAAACAGCAGCCACGTCCTTAGTTAAAGGCACAAGCCAGGACCAAGTGATGAAAGCCTTGAGATTCATATAAGGTCAGGAGGAAATGCAGGCGCGGCATCAAAAAGTGTGGATGTGGTTCAGACTATCAGTATAGAGAAACGCTTTTGAGCCATAACTTCTTCATTTGATTATATGTATGTCCTCTAAGTGGGAAAAAAACTGTAACACCTTTATTAAGGAAGATCTCAAAGGTCAGATTCACAACACGACTGCAAAGACATTTTAAGAGCAGTGAATAGCTGGTCTATGTGTGCATATTAATTTTCTAGGTATTCTGAGGTCTCTTGGGACCTCAGGGTCTTCTTGCTTTTGAAATGTTTAATGAAAGGACTTTGCCTCATCATCAGGAAGATGAAAAACAGTTTACCCAACCTTCAGAACAACACAAAAGACATTATTCGAAATCACCACCTACAGCAAATAAGGTGCAAAGAACATATGGCTTATATTTACTCATCTTATCTCTCTCTAGTTGAATTAAATTAAAAGGCGTCTGACTTGGAAAATAGAGTGCCGTTACACTAAGCTGATACACTCTGGTGCCTTAAAATACACTGGATTTACCAACCAATCCCATCAAGTATTGATTAGATCACTGACACACAACCAAAGACTCCCTTGAGTGGCATCAACAACCCAGTGTCATAGCAGTTTGCGATATTTGAATAGCCGTCCATTGTCTTAACACAACAAATGAAGCACCATCAAGGTGTGAACAACTAACCCAATGAAACTTGTTTTAATCATTCTACAATGTTCTGAATGGCTGCCAGGGCGGTGCTATATGGCTGATAGGATTACCTTAATAGTTTATAGGGCATTTTCAGGGCCTTCTCTGTGGTTGCTAGTTGATTACATACATTGGTCTACATCAAAAGAGCATTGTCAAGGTGTGAACATTCATCCAAACTTGTTGTAATGGAGCTATTTGGTTACATATTGGTCTACATCATTAGAGCCACATTAAGGTGTGAACAACTAACCCATTGAAAACCAATTGAACTTACCGAAACGATGCTAGGACATTCTAGATACTTGACAATGAATTGCTATGTAATTTCTAGGGTGATCTCGATAGTTGCTAGGACATTCGGGGTGGTTTACTAGTTACTGGTCTACATCAAAAGAGCCACAACAAGGTGTGCACAACTAACCCAATCGAAACCATTTGAACTTGTCACAATGGCGCTCAAACGTTTTGGATAATTCCCAGGGCATTGCTATGTGGTTGCTAGGGTGATCTCAACAGTTGCTGGGGTATTTTCATTGATTTCTGGGTGGTTGATAGTTCGTTACATATTGGTCTGCATCATTAGAGCCACATTAATGTGTGAACGACTAACCCATTGAAAACCAATTGAACTTACCGAAACGATGCTAGGGCATTCTGGATGCTTGACAAATAATTGCTATGACATTTCTATGGTGATCTAGGCCATTCTAGGGCATTTTCTGGCTGGCTACTAGTTGGTTACATACTGGTCTACGTCAAAAGAGCCACATCAAGGTGAACAATTGACCCAATATAAACCAATTTAACTTGTTGCAATGAAGCTTGATTCTTCCGGGTGATTCCCAGGGCACTGTTGTTGCTAGGGTATTCCTGGTGGGTTTTAGGACATGTCCCCAGGGTGTTCTGCATGGTTGCTAGTTGTTTTCATACTGTTCTATGTAAAAATAAAAAGCCTACACTTAAAGTCAGGTGCCTCTTTCAATGTCCACCAGACTTAACTATATCCAGATGAGTATGTTTCTTCAATAAACCACATAAATCAAGTTATCATTTATGTCTGTAACACACATTTTAGGATAAGTTACTTATTTCATAGAGTTGTTCAAAATCCTTAACCCTAAATATAAGTTATACTAGTAGCAATGCTAGCCTCGAGTGCAAATAATTGTAACAGTAGTAAGAAATACATTTCAAGTTAATAAAATTGCTGCAAACAAATTGCCGAACACTTCTGACAGAGTCTCTATGAAGCCATGTGCCTGTTAATCAAAGTGCATAGACATAAAAAACACAAAAAACCAGATAGGGCTCTGTAGCACAGAGGAATCATATGGAAACAGAGCTCCAGCTACCCTCATATAATGAAGAGATAGATAACAGAACACTTGCTCACTGTAACGGCAATAATAGATCCGTATAAAATGCATGTGGTTGCTGATGCATTGACACTGTGCTTACTAGACAGATACTCCAACAGCAGACATACCGATGGGTTTTGTTTACTGGCCAATTTGAATTCAAATAAAGCTTTGCTTTCGCTGACTGCACATCATTATCCATGAGACTATAATCCCACCAGCAAATCCTACAGCTTCCAGAGGCAGACCTTTTGTTTGGGATTACTGGAAGCTTAGCCTATAACAAAGAGAAATGAGGCATTTCCCTCATCCTCCGTAATTAAGTGTGAAGAGTTGTTTCAAATCCAGATGAGAAACTGGACACACCACAGGATGATACCTCTTAGACTTTGGTGACTTGGGCGATGGCAGGTGTCCCTTGCATTTCCGCTTATGAATGTCATAAGATATAGGCTTAGAGAAAACATCATAAAAGCAAAATCCAACACTATGGACACCTTGGTTTTTATTGGTCCTTGATTGTGTCTTTTGTTCACCTTCTTACATTTGAACAGTAATATTTGTATTAAATATCTTCAAATGGTGAATTTGATTCCAGAAAAAAAGTTAAAAATGTATTATTCTCTATTCAGCTAATGGCACACTGATACATAAGCATTTGGCTTCTTGGGTTATTGAGTTGCTCAGGGTTCTTGAGCTCCTGTATTGTCATTTGAAGGTTTAATAAGCTCTTGCTGCACATGATGGGTTGTTCAGATTTAGAGTATTGCCTTTCGGGTTCATAAATGCACCATAGATGTTTTTCTGAAAAAAAGAGATTCAAAAGTTCTTTATGGAAACTCTGATTGGAGCCTCTATTTTTAAGAGTGCAGGGCAAAATAAAAAATCTCCTTACCAATGCTTTACTGAAACTCGTCCACAACCTTACTAAAAAACGCTTTCTCCTAAAAACTTCCCCTCAGACTCACACTGTTAATTGGAGAGTTGCCACACATCATAATGGACTTGGGGAGCATGTGATTCAGTCAGTCTCTGGCCTCGTTGAAGTGTTTGAATGGGCCGCTTGTTCCCAGTAGAGGAAACGCACAGTGTTCCAGCACTGGCAGGTTGTGCGGAGATATCTGTACGGACACTGGCTCTGGACCACCATCTGAGATGAGCAGAGACTGGGTTTGATGGCTGTCCAGTGCACCGGATCAATACAGCTATCTTGTGGACTTTTTCTCGAGCGAAGGGAAATCCAGCAAAAAATAAAGACCGGCCTTTTGTGAATAGAGGAAGATCAATGTGGTGTCGCCCCCCCCCCCCCTTCCAGATCACAGACAAAATGAGACAATGGACAGTTTTTGGAGATGCTATTAGGCTGTTCTAAATTACACTGAAAACACATTTATGTTGGAGTGGTTAGATGAGACAGCATCAGCATCTGAACAATATGCAGACTTTCGGTCAATTGTAGCTATATATATGCTCTTTATATCTGTTTTTTAATCAACCTTTTTCAGGAGATGTAAAAGTCTCAGTTTGTTCTTCCTTTACAGTAATCCCATTTCTGCCTAGGAAAGATGATTGAGGGTCTAAGAGTAATTGTCATTTTTCTTTCCCACAGGTTTGTTAACGATTCTGTAATTTTATTTTATTCCTAAGGAATTTATAACATTTAAGACACTAAGAACCCTAAATGTCTTTTGAGCAATGAAGAAGCAACCTCCGAGCAATAAACGTTCCTCTGGGGAGGTATGTATTTAGTGACAGATGCTAAGCTCACACGAAGGCTATAATTATTATCATAAAATAAAATGACTTCAAAGCTTCACCGGTTTTTCAGACACATTCAATATATAGTTCCTAAAACTCCAAATAGGCTTCCTTAATGAACTCAAGCTCCTAATTGGATTTTCAAAAGTTTCATACAGAAAAAAAAACACAATTAATTAAGCTTGAGCGCCTCCCGTGAGTAACATTCACTTCATGAGCACTTCATGACTGAACTACAGGGAGGTCTCGTGCTCAGACGGACTAGCCGTGACTCCACGCGCATTTCTCCATCCTGCGCTTTTCTTTCCCCCTTGTTTATACTGTAGTTGTAGAATTTCACAACTAGCCCATAAATACCACCAGCTCACGGGAAGATAAATCACAAGTGTTTGCTTGTGTGTGAAAAGCAAAGAAAATGTGAGTTGTGGAGGCATAGGAACGTCCACCCCGCTGTGGGATATGGCCTACGTTACGACACTCTCCTTAAAAATGGCATCATAAAGCACACACTCGCTGACAAGTGCACGCAACAGTTTGCAGCATCTGTGTGTGTGTGTGTGTGTAAGCTGTTTCATCACCTCCCACTGTTAACATCTGCTCCGTTTAACGCTGCCATGTAACTCTGCCACACTGATACATGCTAATAGAATCAAATGAATCACGCTGCCAGCTCTTATCACGTTACATGCTCTGCTCATGCGCTGATAGATGGCATTAACACAGCTCAAGCGGAGAGAGGGTGCATTGACATGAAGAGTTTACTAAGGAAAACTAGTGCAGCACAAAAAAGATGAGCATTTTGCTTTTTAAGACACTAACAGATCTGCAGTCAAAGGTAATTGTTTTGACAAATGACAATGTTCCCAGGTTTTTGTCATTTTAATATATTCTGCTTCTATCATATAACAGACTTATTGCTCATACAAGCATCACCTTTTTCACAAATGTTTCTCCTGAAGTTCCTTAAGAGAATTTAGACACAGATGAGACAATCCTTGACATACAGCACACATATTGAGCTAAGATGGATCTTACAATATGTGTACAATAAGTCTCAGAGGAGGTCGTAGTGATGTCTCAAACTGTGCTTGGACAACTGTGCTGTCTGCAATCAAAATGGAAAAATCGCAAGATGGGAAACCAAATGCTTAATCCAATCCATAATATAAAACTATAGCTTTACACTCTTGCAGTATATTCTTAAAAAATATTTTTTTCTAAATGTGGTTTTCACAGCAATGCCATAGAAGAACCATTTTGGGATCTCCAAAAATATTTAAATGAGAAGTTCTTAAAATAATATTTTTTTCCTTAGTTTGAAGAACATTGTAAAAATATAAATAACTATCTTTGTTTTTCATTATGAAGTACCTTTTGCTATATAGAAAGGTTCCATGGATGTTAAAGATTCATAGATTCAATTAAAGTACCTTTATTTTTAAGAGTTTAACCATTCAGTGAACAGTTCTTAAATAAATCCATCAGAACATTTGTGCAATGGAAAGATTCCGTGGATCTTAAAGGGTTCTTCAAAGAACCATCAATGCCAGTAAAGACACTTTAAAGACTGTACGACTTTCTAAAGATAAATCTCTAGAAATATCTTAAGATATTTCTAAACTTAAATCCAACGCAAACGTACTTAAATATACTTAAATGACAGACAACTGAGAACTCCATCAAAACAAAGTCATCTTCTGAGAAATAAACCGTCCCGGTTGACATCTGTGCCGTTTTAGACATAGTCAAGCTCTCTTTTGAAACTCAAGTGAAATTACTAGGGTCTTTTCCTCAGGAAGATATCTATTCGTTTACATTTTATCTCTGTTTAATCTCATTGCAGTCTCTGATAAATAATGGTGATATTAAAGAGACTTTCAAAGAAAAATGTTGTATTGTTACAACCAAGATACAACTCTCAGGTCTGTTTTGGCAGCTCCTTCATTTTAGTCAGTCACAGAAGAGCCGTCACTGTCCTTTAGATGAGGAGATCTCCAGAACGAGATCGTCCATCAGCAGGAATAATAACAGCTGCCTGCATCTGACCCAGTATTGATGCAGCGGCATTTGGATCCCATCCTGACACACATCCAAGACACAAGGAGCACACGACCACCACAGTCCTGCATTGATGTTTGTGCAAAATCAATAAAAATGATCTCGGGAGTCCATATGCCATTTGGCAGCTCCGTTTTGTGATGTCTTCTTAAAGAATATAGGACGTGTACAATGGGCCAGCCGAGCGCATGTAATTTGGCAAGCTAATCTGCTGCAGTCTTACATTGATTTTTTTCCCTTTCTTTTCGGACTCCTTCGCCTCTGGTCATTACAGCACAAAAACTTACTTAATCATACAGTGTGTTAATGTACGGGTCACAATAACGTCCATTTTCTTGCCCTCTGGTAATTTCTTGGCTTTCTTCGCCTTTGCTCAAGAATCTTTTTATGGGTCAGTGTTCCTGTGCAGCTAATGTTGGGAAGATGCTCAGGACGGCCTGAGTTTGGACGAGTGCAAATGAGTGCATCTCAATATTTGTGCTAATATATATATATGTCAATAAATGGGATAAAATACACATAGTATGATTACATTTTGGGTGGAATTTTGACCACATAAATTAAGATTTCTGAATTACACCAACCCAATGAGCCTGATTATGTTTTAGTAAATCTTTGTAAATCCATTCTTGCATTAATTGCTGCTTTCACTTTAATGCCACAATTTGCGTAAGAATGGTTTGTGAAGGAAATTGGTTTCATGAATGAAACCCAATGATGTAGAAACCTTCTAAAGATCTACGCAAGTACATTTTAATGTTGATACTGCATTAAAATGCGTACACAATGGTTAATTCTGACTCTAAATTCAGAAAGTGGTTTCAAAGTGCCAGTAAATGTACACTAGTGACCGCAAGTGGAAACAGCATTTGGTTTGGCTAATGCACTTAATTAGCAGAGTTTAAAGGAATATGTTGGTCAAGCTCAGTTTTGACTTATTGTTGATTACAGCAACAAAAAAAATATTTCAGCTCATCCCTCATTTTCTTTAATTAAGCAAACATTTAAATTGAACTGTACAAAAAATACAAATCAGTAAGTTAAGATTTCAAGTTCATTTATTAGCTTATGATAGATTCAACTAGACAATCTAAGTTTATTATTATTATTATTAACTTAATATAAGGCAGCAACTAAATGTAAGTTGTTGTTTTTTTAAGTTGAAGTATATGCAAATGTTTACAATATAAGTAAATAGGTCAGATTTTTTCAGAATTTAATTTATTTATGTAAATTAAACCATGTATTATTTGAGTTGAAAAGGGGTTCAGGGTTTCATCATGACGACATTGAATCCTGCATATTGTTTACATATTGCGTCTATAACAGTGAGTATTTTATGTTTACGATGGGCTCCATTCACTTCTATTGTAAGTACCTTCAAGTTTTGCGCTGAAACACTTTTAATAAATGCACTAAAAAGGGTTTTATTAAAAACGAGCCTTGTGTTGTGGCTTAAACCACCCTTTACCTGTCTTGGCGTAGCGCTCGCTGCGGCGGCATTGACCACCAGTGCATTAAATGCATCTCTTAAGAGCGTGATAATGCAGCGAGACCCTAAACCCGGGCGGGTTTAGTGCAAAACACGGCATTACGCTTCTCCCGGCGTACTCAAGCATGCAGTTTCCATACCGGCGCAAACAGATGGGGAATTGTTACTATCTGGCATCTTTTTAAATAATCTAGGTATATCCATTGCACTTGGATGTTGCCGCTTTTGAATCTGTGTTTGTCCTGTTTGCCAAACCTATCATTTACACCAGGGCTCTTAAAGGAAGAAAAGCCCCCTCTTGTGGCATACGTGTCACCCTCTCTCTTTAAGGCTTTACCCCTTGTGCGCTTATCTGCTCCAGTCAAATGTATTTCTTATCGAGAGGGGAAAAAAGTCCGTGAAGCTGCCTGACAATACGGCGTTATCAAATTTCTTCAGCCCAGTCGGCGTGTCATTCAGTCAGTCAGATGGGCTCGGGTTTGATTGATGGATGGGCTTCGTGACAAATAAACCTGGATCAACAGCTTTGCACCTCTCTCCTCATCGGAGACCCGCGCGAAACATTCCTCCGTAACAAAGGCGGGATTACGGATGCATTAGCCCGCCATCGACCACAGGCCTTCTAGTGCTGTCAATACTTTGCACATAATAACCTGAAGCCACGATAAGGAAACAAAAGGAGGGGAGATAGGAGCAGCGAAAAGGAAAAATAAATCAATGGCCGAGTGGGGGAAAGTTTTTTCAAAGACACACATGCGCTGTCAGAGTGGTGGGATGAATTTTCCGCCGCCGCCACTGGATAATGGCCTCTGACACGAGGACAATGAGCCCAGAGGGTCCATCGGCGGTCAGTCGAGCGGCCGCGATGGGCTCCGATAAGGGCCAAGACGAGCGCCACATTCAATTACACCATTAATCTCTGCATTAGGAGCCACCGACTTGAGCGACTTTTATGTCTGGGTTCTGATGCGTCTCGGCACGCCTTCCAGATATATCCTTTCGTATGAATTAAATGGTATCCTTTCTGCTCGACGGCGGTGTACAACTCACTCCAAATCTTCCGCGCTTCTTCGGAAAAGTCGCGACAGCCGCGGTCTCGCCGCGTGGCGTGTCTGTAATGGCACTTCAAAGTAATCGGCGAAGGCTTCAGCAAATGACTGACTGAGAGGGGCCCGAGGTAATTGTTTCACCAATCCTAATTAATTAATTTCCTCCACCCTGTTTGCGCCGGCGTTCACACGGTTAGGGGCCGCCTCGGCAGGTAATAATAAATAACTGAAGGCAGGCACTGGAAAATTAATGAGAAAAGAGAAAAGAGGCCCTGCATGTTCTGTCTGCTGAGGACCGGCGCACAAAGACACAATAAACCAGGCGAACAAACAGTTCCTTGAAAAAAATCGCCCAGAAACAGTGAGCAAATTCAATTACAGAAGTAATTAGAAGATATAGGGCGAGACTCTCTTTTGGGACTGTGCCAGGAAACATGAATTAATAAGACAGAATGAGGAGGCCGTTGTAGTAATTAAGAGGCAATCACCTATGTCAATGAATACCTAAAAACAGGATGGAAAACTATTAATTCAGTGATCAAAAATATTTTGAAGATGATTAATACAGCAAATTCATTTAAAAAGACTAATTTCTAGAAAGATAGCAAGACAATTGTACATAATGTGCTCTTTCTGGCATTTATATTGCTAATTAATTTTTGATCATTTGCCGAGGCATTCTCGAATCTGTAAAACAGCACAGACAGCATTTGCCAAAACTGGTCTCAGCCACTAGCAGATAGGGTACATGGAAATGCAGTAGGCAGAGAATTTTCTTCATTTCATAAAAACAATAGTGTTTACTTTTTGAAATACAAATAATGAAATAATTCAAATAATTATACGCTGATAAAAATGAGTGTGCAATACAACAAAGGCATTAAAATAAAGATTCCAAACAGGGTTATTAATCTAAAACCAAAAAAAAGAATTAAAAATTAAATAAAATGGAAATATAGCTAATATATATGTATATATGTAAACTTACTGTATTTTTTATTTTAATTTTAGCTAGTTACCAGAGAAACATTTCTCATTTTAATTTAGTTTAACTTCAATAAAACAAACTATAACTAAAATAAAATAGATATTACAAAAACAATAATAATAACTTACAAAAACACACAAGAAAGTCACAAAAAATGAAGCTAAAATTCACACACACGCACACACACGCACGACACACACACACACACACACACACACACACACATAATTGTTATTTACAACTAATGATTTGAATGCTTGATATTACGGGGCAGGGCTTTGACAGCGAAGCGCCATAAGGCTCAAAGAACTGTACAAGCTGAAAGACTCTCGAGTGCACACTGACTTTGACTCACAACAGTAAAACACCTGACATGGTTGTTCACAAACACACACTTCACATTTGGAAAATTATGAACTGTACTAAACTACACACAATTGTACACTTGTGACAACACACTCACTGGCCACTTTATTACCTCGCTAGTAAAAAACTGCCACTCACATTCCTACCATGATAACAGTTGCTGCAGAACACATTTCCCGTTCCACCACATTACATGAGACACTCTCATGTTCACCACCTCATTACCCATCACACTCATGATGGACATGGTCAGCAACAATACTCTAGACTGTGGCATAATGCTCAATTGGTACTAAAGTTGTTTCTGAACCTAATCCACATGGCCAAATTCTGCTACATCTTCTAGACTCATCACAACACAACCCTACTTATCTCGGCATGTGTAACACTTCTGCATACATATCATCTTGGACACCTCAACAAGGCATTCCACACAACACTATATTCAGATCATTCTCGTAAACCCTGAAAACTCAGCACTGAAATACACCACACCACAACCATTCCACGTTCAGTCACACCCATTCAAACTTCAGCAATCACAATCACAAATGAATATGTGTAATAGATTAACTGTACACACTTGCACATTGACTTATAATTTATATTATGGTTGATTAAAATAAAATAATATGTGACTCAATAATAATAATAATAACAACATGAATAGCTGTACTTTTGACTCTAACTTGTTACTAAAGTTACAAAGTATATAACAGTGTTGTTTGCCCAATCAAAACATCATCACGACTATGGTTTTGTTGACAGCTATGCAAACAGTGTTGCATGGTTGCTAGGGTGATCTGTTTGGTGCACAAGCATTTCTTCACACACTCACAGCAAAACAGTGTCACACGAATCACACACACACACACACACACACACACACACACACAACACACACACACACACACACACACACACACACACACACACTCTCACACACACACACACACACAAAACAGTGCTTCAGCGATACTAAAAAGGAGTTTTGTAGTGATGCAACAGAAGAACCAATTCAAAGAACAGGTTTTTTTCTTAGTGTGAAGAACATTTTAATGATCTAAAGAACCTTTTTCAAACTATAAAGAACCTTTTGTGCATTGAAAAGGTTCCATGGATTTGAAAGGTTCTAAAGAAAAAGAAGCATGAAACAAATCCCAGAAATGAGGCCATGTAGCATGACATTTGAGTTTATGCCCTACATTAAAAAACTAATGCATCTAAAATGAATGCAGTTCAAAACATGATCAGAAACTAATACGACTCCAAGCCAGATGGTCTAATTTCGAGAGAAGATATTAAAGAAAATGCAATTTAGTCGTATTCAAATTCCTCCATCTAAAGGACAAAATAGATGCTAAATGCTTTAATTTTACCTTAAAGATCTTTAGGACGGATCAGTCATTCTTTCAGTAAAATGGAAGATTTCCCCACGCGACATTAACATATTCATATGCGTTAGTGGTTAAAGCCATTTTTGCAGATATGAGAGGCAAATTCCACTTAATATTATCAGAAGCCAGAATCTGACGGCATAAAAGGCCAATTGCCTGAGGGGAAGGGATAACACTAATATGCTTTCAAATTTCAGCGCAGTATTTACACCGCGAGGTATATCATTTACTGTGGCGTGCTGGATGGACACGAAGGGCCGTGCGGTTTAGCGACTTCAATTATCGCTTAAATAGACTTAATATTGAAGATCAAAACCACGAGCGTCGACTTGACTGAAGTCCAGAAGAGGCCTAATGCTCGGCCAGTCAGCAAAACAAACAGACTTAGCCGCGCGATTAGCACCGTACGCCCTCGTATCAGCGGCGATCAAACGCTCGCTCCATTTCCGCCAAAGTTTATGTGCACCATGTCAAAGCCTTAAATGGTTTATCCCGATTCGAGCCTTCGCCGAGATGCCTAATTTTCTATTCAAAGCTATTGGAGGCCCGTTCAGATAAATGAGAGTGATTAAAACCAAGATTGCAACAACATAAATTGTCGCTCAAGAAGATTCGAGGGACATCTGGTGTCACAGAGACCTGAGACAGTTAACAAGGAGATGAGAAGTTTCCCTCTTCACAGCCTGGCATCCAGTTGGCACGCGGCGAGGCTGCCATCTGTGTCCTTTAACCCTAAAGATGACAGATGTGGAGGCAGAGAGTGATTTGAGATTCAGCTCCGTAAATAAGAAGTGCTGCGACTCGCGAGCGTTTCCTGTCATTTTACAACCAGCCTAAATGAGCGCCATCAATTAGAAAAGTGCTCAAATTAAATCACTTTTCTCTTCAATACACAAGAAATTGTGGTGAGATTGAAACTCGAGGAGAACAAATGATGGGCCACCTCTGATTGGGATCTCACAGGAAACTACAATATACAGATTCGCTCACTTTCAAACACTTCTGTTATTTTTTTATTAATATTTAATACAGACACTATTGCTATTGCTTACTAATCCTAATCACCAAATCACCTAATCACCCAATGTGAGTTTTCCCTTGGCGGACGCTAAGACGGGTGAAGAAATCCTTTAAGCTTGAGCCAGTAAGCACCAAACAGATCACCCTAGCAACCATACCTTACCTTAGCAACACTCTAAAAACACCCAGAACACATTAGCAACTGCATAGCTGTCAACAAAACCATAGGATCGTGATGATGTTTTGATTGGGCAAACAACACTTACATTTTCCTCATTAAATAATAATCATATTAATAATGATTATTATACTTTGTTGTTGTTGTTGTTGTTTTTGTCAACTATAGTAACAATTATAATAACACGTATTAATATTAATAATTATTTTAAAATGAGTTAGAACAACAATAATACTACTACTACTACTACTACTACTACTACTAATAATAATAATAATAATAATGTCAAAAATAAAAATTATTTTAGTACAGCTATTCATGTTGTTATTATTATTATTATTGAACATGTCACATATTATTTTATTTTATTGTTCTTCTTGTGTGTTGTTGTTGTTTATCAACCATAATATAAATTATAAGTTATTAAAATTAATAATTATTAAATGATCAATAATATTAATATCTAACAACAACAATAATAAAGTTAATAATAATTATTATTATTATTTTGCAAGTGTAATTATTTTAGTACAGTTAATCTATTATTGTTGTTATTATAATTATTAAAAGTCACATATTCATTTGTTTTGATTGTTCTTGTTGTTTGTTGTTGTTGTTGAAGACGACTTGCTGAAGTTCAAACCGAGCATCAGAATGGGGAAGAAAGGGATTTAAGTGACTTTGAACGTGGAATGGTTGTTGGTGCAGACGGACTGGTCTGAATATTTCAGAAACTGCTGATCTACTGGGATTTTAACACACAACCATCTCTAGGGTTTACAGAGAATGATCTGAATAAGAGAAAATATCCAGTGAGCGGCAGTTGTGTGGAAGAAAATGCCTTGTTGATGTCAGAGGTCAGAGGAGACTGGTTAGAGATGATAGAAAGGCAACAGTAACTCAAATAACCACTCGTTACAACCAAGGTATGCAGAATACCATCTCTGAACACACAACACGTCGAACCCTGAAGCAGATGGGCTCCAGCAGCAGAAGACCACACCGGGTGCCGCTCCTGTCAGCTAAGAACAGGACACGGAGGCTACAATTCACACAGACTCACCAAAATTAGACAATAGAAGATTGAAAAACGTTGCCTGGTCTGATGAGTCTAGATTTCTGCTGCAACATTCAGATGGTAGAGTCAGAATTTGGCGTAAAGAACATGAAAGCATGGATCCATCCTGCCTTGTCTCAACGGTTCAGGCTGCTGGTGGTGGTGTAATGGTGTGGGGGATATTTTCTTGGCACACTTTGGGTCCCTTAGTACCAATTGAGCATCGTTTAAACGCCACAGCCTACCTGAGTATTGTTGCTGACCATGTCCATCCCTTTATGACTACAGTGTACCCATCTTCTGATGCTACTTCCAGCAGGATAATGCACCATGTCACAAAGCTCAAATCATCTCAGACTGGTTTCTTGAACATGACAATGAGTTCACTTTACTCAAATGGCCTCCACAGTCACCAGATCTCAATCCAATAGAGCACCTTTGGGATGTGGTGGAACGGGAGATTCACATCATGGATGTGCAGCCGACAAATCTGCAGCAACTGCGTGATGCTATCATGTCAATATGGACCAAAATCTCTGAGGAATGTTTCCAACACCTTGTTGAATCTATGCCACGAATAATTAAGGCACTTCTGAAGGCAAAAGGGGGTCCAACCCGGTTCTAGCAAGCTGTACCTAATAAAGTGGCCAGTGAGTGTATATATATATATTATTGTTATTATTAAACAAGTCACAAGTAATTATTAGTACAATTGTCACAACTGTAAGTATTAGTTTAGTACAGTTCATTTTGTTAATTTTCCAAATGAAATCTCAACAAACATTGAAGTTATGTGTTTTCATAAAACAGTTTGTATCGAACAACATATTTATGGGAGAATCATGGGAGACATCAGAATCTCAGACACTGTTTTACTGTTGAGTCCAAACTGAGTCAAAGTCAGTGTTCTTCTGCAGTGATATTGACTCGAGAGTCTTTGGGCACGGCTCAGCTCTGCCGACTCATTTTCCGTACCGTTCTGAGCACCTCGGCACAAAGCGTGAGGAAGGCCTTTGCCTTCTGATTACAGTCTCATCTGCGCTTCGCTGGCACCTCAAAGCCCTGCCAGGTAAAATTGCCGTCCCCCCCTTGGCCCCCCTTTTGTAATATCAAGCTCTGTATCCCAGCTCGGCTGCACCTCTCGCTGGCTCATTCTTTACCCAAATGACAGTGTTTTTGGCCCAGTAATGGCTCTCATTTTCTCAGCACCCAGCAGTAGCCTCACTTTTCATCAGGCTGGATCACTACAGCAGGTCTTCCTCTCAGTCGAGCACTAAAGAGCCCCGACACCCTCTACAAACAAATACATCATCTACATCATCATCTCACGCCCTACACAAATACCAGCATAGACACAGACTCAACAGCTAACACTCGCGTGTCACTTACACATATGGGACGAGTGAACAGTACCAGACAAAGTCTGTTGCTTTTGACCTTCTAGAAAAATACATAAACGATTAATGAAATAAATGTTATGAAATAAAAAAATCTATCTATCTATCTATCTATCTATCTATCTATCTATCTATCTATCTATCTATCTATCTATCTATCTATCTATCTATCTATCTATCTATCTATCTATCTATCTATACAATTATTTAAGATTTGAGTGAAAATTAATAGAAATCTGATCAATTTATGCATGGTATACCATGTATGGCAAACATTTAAATTGCATGTCACTTATTCAGAAAAATTATTTTTTTAACCTTTTGATGTCAAGTAAAAAAGCTAGAGCCCAGCACTCAACTTTCTAATATTTGTAAAGAAAATTCAAACTTAGTGTTTATTACATTGTAACTACATACATAGTACTATGTAATGACTAATGAATATCATTTATTAAATATATACCTATGTTCAGCAACTTCTAAGTAGTTTTTGTTCATGTTATTAGAATTATGATTAATTGTATTTGCATTAAACACATGAAACAATCACATTTTTGTATTTATTAAGTGACATTTTAGTAAAAAAAAATTAGGAAATATGATCAATTTCTACTGGTATACTGTGTATTTGTGGCATTTTCTTTGTAATTCCATGCACGCAAATATGATATCACAAAACAATAATACTATCAATCCTAAATTAAAACAACAATAAAATCAATCATAAATGATCATATCACAACATTAAAATTGGATATTAAATCAATTATATTTCACATAAAACCAGTAAAAGACTGGACTTGGGATTTTCTCAACGATAAATTCCACTCTTTCTTTCTCATTGTGTGACTAACCGTTGAACATTTGATTTATTGCATCACACATTCCATAAAAGTCTCATTTACTTGTTCCGACTCTGGGAAAAGCTCGACCCGCTAGATATCCACCAGAATGCCGACAAGACATGAATCAAATCCATACATCTTGATTTGGGTGACAGTCACGGCCTTCGAGATTTGAAAAGCTCAGCGGTTTCTTTTGCCTTTTGTGGAAGCTAAATTAAACAACTGTTGTTGACCCTCATTATATAAGAACACACAGCCAGTGTGCTGCGGCCGTACCCTGGGGACACACCATCCTGACCGGCATCCCCGGAGAGAGAGCGCCAGGAATCCCTGTAATCCCACAACACACACACACACACACACACACACACACACACACACACACACACACACACACACACACACACACACACACACACACACACACACACACACACACACACACACACACACACACACACACACACACACACACACACACACACATACACACACCACTACTACACCACACACCACACACCCTCACACACACTCACTCACACACACATGCACCCATACATCACACACACACATCACACACACACACACACACACACACACACGCACGCACACACACTCACACACACACACACACACACACACACACACACACACACTCACCTACACTCTACATGCAAACAACAGTGTATCGATTATTACTGCTCAATCAAATTATTCCATTTCAGTGTGCTTCCATTTAAACATATTAGAGTGAGACATAACATCATAAAGTCATACGTACAAAGAGAACATTGCAACGCAGATCTGTTTAATTATTATTGATTGTTTATTGGTTTTGCATATAAGCTAATTATAGATACACATACTGATTAGCAACTAATAAACCGCATGCTTTAAATTGAATTGTTTAGCAACTTCTAAATAGTTTTGTTAGTGTTATTTTAACTATTTTACATTAAATACATGAAACAACCAAATTGATGAAAACTCTCATCATCTATTTATTATAAAAATAATTTGATTTGTTTTTGAATGTCAAGTGAAAGCGCACCATTTTTTCACTTTTTTTGGAATATCATGCTCTCAGATGAGAGATGGATTATTCATTTTTTATCAAATTAAAACTCCACAGTGAGTGTTTATAACATTGTAATTACTAGTGTAAGTACTGTGTAATAACTAATGGACAACATGCACCAAACAGAATGTTCAGTAACTTCTAAATATTGTTTGTGAGTGTTTAATTTTGATTAGTTAAATTTACATTACACGAAACAACTAAATAACTGAAAACATTTCACAAATTCAGCAAGTATTTTTTTAATGCCAACTTTTTGTTGTTTCGTGCATAGGATCATTGTTTTAAAGTAAAAAAAAATAAGTACTTTGTAATAACTAATAAACAGCATGTATTCGTATATATATATTTATTCATATATAATTCTAAATAGGTTTTGTTAGTGTTTTTATACAATTCTATTGATTTTACTTACATTAAATACAAAACTACTGAAAACTACTGAAAAAATATTGTGTAATTCAGTAAAAAAGGCTAGATCCCAGCAAACCAACTTTTTGGGAGTATCATGCACTCAGATGAGCGATGCATGGTAATTGTTTTAAAGAAAATGCTAACTTTAAATTTGTGTTTATTACATAGTAATTACATATGTAAGTGCATAATACGTAACGAACAAAATAAAAAGTGAAAATTGTGTTGTAGATATCAAAACACTCTGTTAGTTTTATTCTGAATGTAATCATATTTTATACACACTACGTGTAACATTAATGTAGAATTCCAAGAACTCTAAAGAGATTCAATTCTAAGTAAAAAAAGACTACATCACAGCTTTTCACTTTTGGAGCGTGCAGCTCTCGTATTCTGATCCAACATTCTCTGAATAAAGGTATTGTTGTTCAATTAACTGCTTATATGATTTTCCCTCTAATCCGGTTTCTCTCTATCCTGTTCATGAGGGACGGTCTGAAGTGCTGGACGGCCTGTATTCCTGCGGCGCTCTCTGATATGCAGCGTTTGGCTGTGACAGGAAAGCTCAGATCAGGTCTTAACACTGCATTGTGTTCGGTTGAAGCAGATCTGCTCTATTATATCAACAGCAGTGCCTTCCCAGCATTCACAGCAGAGCGCTGAACGCAGGCCAAACAGGGTAACAGTCCATAAGTTCAGAAATATCTCTCAAAGTTTTCCGGTTTTATTCAGATTTTGAAAGTTTTTAAGTTTGACAATAGCACATTTATGTAATATTGATCATACATGTCTATGGGTAGAATGTATACAGTATAATGTGTAAAATATAGCTAAAAACATACACTTTTTACAGATATTTTGCTAGAAATACTCACTCAAGGAATGGAAAACAAAGCCATTTTGTTGATAATAAGCGTTAATAGTTTTAGGGTGTTTGTCTTAACAGCTATCTGCCATAAACTGTGAAATTGTAATAGGAAGTCAAGCAGATGTCAGAGAAGAGCCGCATATGTTTCAGACACCATCCACAAGCATCACGGACACATTTATATGAGCAAAAGGGCTGGCAAAATCAGCCGAATGCACACTCCCTCTTTGACATAGCTCTGGTTTCTTCCAGCACACATGCCGTCTGGTCGACGCTACAGAGTGAGCACCAGAACGACCAGTCAGGACACATGATGTCTGTATTGCATAGTGTTTTTGCATTTTGACATTTGCTATTTGTATATTTGTATAATTTGCACGTCAGATTCTGTTGTACACACTGTGAGCTTTGTTTCATAGTTTTTTCAATTTTGTAATTGCCAGGATTCTGTCATTCTGATTCAAAAGAACAGGTAAACAGGCTCATTCTGTAAGTTGAAAAGAACAGCAGGGAAAACAAAAGTGGCTGGAAAATAAAGCCAGTTCCTGGGAGTTTAGGCCAGAAGAGTAGCATGCCAGGGCAGGAAGACACGGATGGACACACAGCATTTCCCCCCCCCCCCCCTCGGCCTGAATGCTTTTGAGAGTGGCACGGCCAAGAGGAAATGGTGTGTGTGCTTACAAAGCAGGCATTATTAATGAAGGCAGTGCTTGAAATATTAACAGTTATAGGATGTGTATAGGGACTAGGGACCATTTAAGGCCTAAAAAATTAAATAACAAAAACCTTCTATGAGTATGATCTGTGTTGGTATATTTTGAAATATCTTGCATGTAAAGTCTAAATAAAAACAGCTGAAACTTAAATGGGAAAAAAAACTTTCTCTTTCTTGTAAAATGGATGAACTTGATATTTAAGAAAGTGTTTGATTTCACTAGCTTTAAAATAATTAATATGTTTTCTGAAGCTCGGTAATAAAGTCTTTATGTCAAAACAACCGTTTTGAAGTTCCTGTGATCAAAGTGACTGAATTACACAATTAAGCTGATCAGAAACCTCAATGAAAATAGGCTTAAAATAAAACGACAAACAAAAGTAAACAGAGAGGAGCTTAATATTACATTACAGCAAACGGCCCAATTTATGTTGCGAATGATATGTTGAAAGTGAATGCGACATAAAACATTGCAATTATGTTTTGATTCGCTTTAAAAGTGTCAATTTGCTAGCCATTTGGCTATTCTAATCATCAATCCCTTTAATACGAATAAAACATAATCAGATTGTTTACTATGCTTCATGTTTTTGTTTTGTTTTTCCCAGAAGCACTACTGACATTATTTCATTTTAAATAAATCACAATTGTTACCCGCCGTCTCAAACAATGTACTCAAAACCACACTCGGATATTAAATTTCACATAGTGGGTGTCTCGGACCACCCAGCCGCTTGGAGCTGGATTTTTTCCACTTGTGAGCTTACGGCCACATGTGCTCTTAGCCTGACTTAATGTCTACCTTTAAAACCAGGCATCCAAACAGAGTGCGATGATGCTTTATAGAACGCAACGCTCGCAAAAACATAAAAGATGGTGCATTTACTGTCCGCCAGGCTTACCATCACTGTACTACATTAACATCTCTTCCTTTTCAGAGATGTTGATTCCTTGCACAACCAACAACTTGCTCTTTTGTTGCGTTCACTCACTTAGAGTGCATGTAATGGCAGAAATGGATAATGAAGAGGCAGGGGAGGCGAAAACACACATGCACAAAAGGAGATCTCAGAAAAGGAACCCCGCCATGCGCTACTCTGCCGCGCCGAGCCGTGGGGCATTGGGAAGCATCTTTAGGGTGTACCCAAGCAGCACTAAACTCCAGTGTCCATGGGCAACCAAGGCCATTTTTTACAGCTGCTGGGGTCCAGCATCCCTGCCTTTACACTACAGTGGAAACTCTTTGTACTAATTGCTAGATTGTACCTGATTTTCTAGTTCAGTTCCAGCCTATAATTGACTGACAATGATGGGAATGGGGCGGGGGATTTCAGACTTGAGAGCATGGAGAAGGAGATCAGATGTTAGGGCAAGCAGGTAGCAAAGAGAAAGAGAGAGGGCAGTAGTGGGGTAGGAAAGGGGGTTGTCAGTGCTCTCATGTTTGCCATGACTGCAAACCCAAAAGTCCTTCGACCCATGCAATAATTTATTCTTCCAGTGTGACCAACAAATCCATCACAAAAATTAATATCTTTTCTACAAAAACTTTGAAGCAAGGTCCAAAAATAATGAGTTTAATTCCTCTGGAACGCATATACTGATAAAATGGAGCCATGGAGACTTGAATCTTGCAAATGCGTAAGTGTACCAACATGTGTATCAAAAGCAATAATTCAAACCCTTCAAATTCCCAAAACTCGAATGAAAACACACCATTGCATTCAAAAGCATTAGTCGTTTCTACCTATTTCACCTAATCAAATGAAGCCAAACAATACAAAATATTCACAATAAGTTGCGTCACAAAGGTCAGTTTGCAAAATAGCAGAATCTTCAGCATAGCTCAAGATAACACATCCCTAAATCCAACACAGCCCACCCCCATCAGGCGACTTTCTCTTGCATTGCATTCATTAATCCGTAAGGCACGATGGTAAGCACACAAGAGCCGGCCAAGAGCAACAAAGTACATATGTAGCATTCCTTTTTAATTAACGCATGGGAGACGTAATCTGCCTTAGTCTGCGACCCGAGGCACCTGCAAATCAAGGAGGGATAAAGGTACCAGCATGGATCTGTGTGTTTACAGGTGTTCACACCTCGCACACCACCGCAGATTCATAGAGACTCTCTAAGAGCCATTAGCAAGGGTCACGCGTTCCTAATGCCGACTAGACTCACCGCGTCTCAGGTTATACGCAATCTGTCTCCAACTCAAAACAACCAGCATGCTCCTTTTGGCAGCTTTTCACACACCACCCCACATGCACCAGCTGGCACACACACAGCTCATACATATACGTGATCCCACCTAAGCACAAGTTTCTGAACAAGGCCAAACATATGCCATAAGATAAAAAGACCGACATGGATTTCTGAGAGTCAGGTTACCTTGTCTTTTCGCATTCCCCTGCCTGCCTTTTCCAACAGGCCCAAGACCCAAATATATCCAGAGTTCCACCTGCTCACAGAGGAGAGCCGAGACCCAGCGTGTCTTCTCTCTGACTGTGTCTGTCTCTGTGTAAGGGGAGCTAGGAATGCACTGGCTATAGACTTTTGTCCAAGCTGTAGGTCTTTTTTAGTGAAGCAAGATTAGTTCATACAAAACTCAACAATACAGCACTGAAACCCATTGTTGATATTCAACATTTTTCACATAGCGGAACAGAATAGACAATACGGTAGCTAGGAAACCACGGGCTGGATCACAAGCTGATGATATCTCACGCTTTTCCACAGCCTGTAATCCTGTTCATTCAGCTCGCAGGCGATGCTAGATGTAAACCAAAATCAATATCAGTGGAAGTGGATAGGAAGTGTGTTGTGGGGAGGTGAGGGTGGGTTTGCCGGGGGCAGGATGTTTTCACATTGTAGCAGACTACAAAATAAACATTCTTTATTCAGCAAGGTCTTCTTTGAAGGGAGGGATTCAAATAGACACCACAAATCCACGGCTCTGCAACTAACTCCTGAATAGATGTCGGAAAGTTCAGTGTTTCCCTCAGAACTCCTTTTGCAATCCAACTGTAAAATAAGCAGCTGAACAATCTATAGCCTACTTCAGCATGAACATACAGTTTCGAACATCCCCGTGAGACTATTCAAAGTAAAGTGTTCCTGTGGCTCAGTGGTAGAGCATTGCGTTAGCAAAAAGTTGTGGGTTCAATTCCCAGGGAACACATATACTGACAAAAAAAGTATATCCTGAATGCACTGGATACATCATGGTCACTTTGGATAAAAGCGTCTGTTAAATACATAAATGAAAAAAACACAAGTCTAATTGCAATTCAGAAATGTCAAGTAAAGATTGTTGTAAACTGTCAGATTAATAAACAAGACATTTAAGGCCAAGGGTGGTCGACTAAATACAGGTAGCAAAAACTTATAAAAGTCTTACTAGGTCTGTACCTGTGATCCTGTTCCACTCTCTTAACCCATCCAGCTGCCATATTTTCCCCAAACTCCGAGTCCTCTAGGTAGCCAAAGAGGGGGAATTGTTCAAGCCCTTCCTTTTCATCACTTCGGCAATTGACCAATTGACAACTGATTGATGGTTATCCTTTCATACCTACAAAAGGCGGAAATTACCATCACTATAGCGACGTACTGTAAAAGCCTCAAGAGTAAATTACACGTTGCTAAAATTCCCCTTCACTCAGCCCTGTACAATAGCAAGCAAACAAAAAAAGTTTCCTTTTTGCCAGTTCTGTGGCACTGTAGATTTGGCCTTCCCTGCCAAGTGCAGAAAGAACTTGACAGCTTCTTTAAATGGTGTGGCACAAAAGCTCTTGAATGAGGGATGGTACCCGGGCAGGACTGCCATTCTGTAGAAACACAACCATTATTTGCATTGAAAACAGAGAGGCTTGAGAAGAACAGATAAGACATATCTGAATACGAGCTGGGACACTCCAACTAACCTTGGGAGGGGGTTTCTCTAGTCGAGCTTCTCAACAAATTGTAATTCATTCCAAATAAACAAGAGGGAAGAACTGGCCATTGGCGTACTGACAAATCCCAATGGTTTTTATGTTAAATGCTAATTGGAAGACGGCGCTCTTTGTCAGTAGATCCCATTTCTGATTTCAAGGACTCGAGGATTTGAGATTCACACAAACACTATGGCCATCCATATGAATCTTCACATTTAAAAATAACCAATCACACAAAAAGCCCAGTTGAGGCCTTCCTTGCAAACGTCAAAAGCATTTTTCTATTCCTCCTTTTTCATAAGCCTTCCTTCCTGAAAGGCCTGAGAAAGTAAGAATGGAATGGGAGGGGATGTCTAGGGCCTGTGTGTCTGCCCAGAGAACTCAGCTGCCAACAAGAGCCAGGGCTTTCTTTGGATATGGGAACAATCCAAAAAGAAAACCCTTTTCAAGGCCTTTCAATTGCAGCAGATGGGACCCAACCAAGAAGG
Organism: Ptychobarbus kaznakovi; assembly: GCA_027422405.1. NCBI lineage: Eukaryota > Metazoa > Chordata > Actinopteri > Cypriniformes > Cyprinidae > Ptychobarbus > Ptychobarbus kaznakovi. The sequence continues at coordinate 16,162,096 of CM049815.1, forward strand.
CATCAACTTTGGGAAAGAGTAGTCTATTCACGAACGACAGTGCAAGGGGGATTCTGTACTCGCCTTCCAACATTTAAGCGCATTACTGAAACAGAGGAGCTAATGTGGCCAACATATTTAAAGTCTTTCAAAGTGACCTACACGTCCTGGCGGACAGCAGAACAAACTTTGGCTCAAAGGGAAGACTTTCTCAAGTCTTGGAGAACTGTCCCATACATTCTACCTCCCTTCAAACCCAAGAAAAGCTAAATTGTCAATGTCGGCGATAACAAAATACACGTTGGCATTGTCCTGGAGGGTACAAAATACTGTGAATATCTAAGAAAGAAAACGCTTCAGGATTTTATTACAATTTGATCATTAAACTTACAATGTCAATATCCATTTAAACCATTCACCAAAGTTTCACATATGAATTTTAAAAGAGCTGACAAAAGGCTAAAACACTGAACGTGATTAAACATGATGATATTCAGATTAGATAATGTGCTCTTCCTCCAAAACATCTTTGATTTGTTTCATCTTTTGCACCGGAGGATGAGATGTTTTTCCCTATGTTTTATTAATGAATCTCAGTGGGGAACACTCAAATGGATATCAACAACTGGATAAGAGCAGAGGAGACCCCAGCGGTGTTGACACAAACCCCATGCTGGCTCCCATCTCTCATGTGCCAATCTGTGCACTTTAATTGTTCATTCGCTCAATGAATACATAAATAGGTCTCAGGATCTGGTCATGGTAATGAAGCTATTTTTAGACTCAAATTGCTGCTTCACATTTCCATGGAAATCTTCCACCATCTTTTTTTTTCATTTCATGTGCTCTCTAGTTTATCTGAAAACACGGATTTATATTATTGCAGTAGGTGGGGAATCACATTATGATTTAATGTGGTTTTATGCAATAAAGGTAGAATCATGAAACATGACTCTGATGTCAAGGCAGTACTGATTCAAAAGCTATTTTTGTACATATTGTCCGGCTCATGGCCGCCAATCAACAGATGAATCAGGGGTCAAACCCTTTCAGTCCCTGACCTGGGGTCAGATATAAGCCCGTCCACAAACACAAAGATACAATCTCCTCCATCTCTTCATATCCGCCAAATACAGCTAAAATAACCCTTCATGGCCATGACCACAAAATCTGCACTATAAGGGCATTCGGTTTCAGTACAATATTAATTTGCTAGCATTTAACCTCCATTCGTTGGGTCATGGAAAATAATCATGAATGTTTAAAGAAAAATAATGAATGTTTTTCCTGACTTACCAACAACCTGTTTTAACGGTGATGACATTTCACTTTGCACATATTAATGGGTAAATCACTTAAAACAGTCCTGGAAGCCCACTGATTTCTGTGTAGGGCTGGGTAGAGTTATACATCCTGAAAGTATTTAAATCACAAAATAATTGAAAAATATTGTTTGTAATATACACTACTGTCCACTTTTTATGTATTTGAAAGATGTCTATAATACTTACTGTGACATACTTTATTTGAGTAAAAACAGTAATGCTGTGAAGTATTATTGCAATTTAAAATAGTGTTTTCCATGTCAATTTTTATTGTAAAATTTAACTGATTGCTGTGATAAAAGCTGAATTTTCCGCATCATTGCTCCAGTCTTCAGTGTCACATGATCTTCAGAAATCAGTATAATAAACCGATTGCTGCTCAAGAAACATTTCTTATAATCAATGCTGAACAATACTTTGTGGAAACAGTGATGAATTTTATTTTTCAGGATTCTTTGATAGACAGAAAGTCCAAAAGGACAGCTTTTAATCTGAAATATTTTGTAACAATGTAGAAGTTGTTACTGTCACTTTTAATCAATTTAATGCATTCCTGCTAAACAAATGTATTTATAAAAAAAAAAAAATCATACTGTCCCCAATTTTCTGAACAGTACTGTATATGATAACAATCATCTATAAATTATGAAATCATCTATAAATTTAAATTTATAAATGTAAAATCACACTGAACAAATGCCACAGTGCACCTTATGCACAGTATAACTTATCTTCTTATACATAGATTTATTTTTGTGTTCCTGTAGATCTGTAGGTGTAGGACACTGTTATGACAAGGTTATGGGTTTGAATCCCAGGGGACAAATATACTGTTGTGACACAAATGCACTGTAAGTTTCTTTAGACCGGTTAAATTCACACGTGCACATTTTTATGTTTCTATAGACTTGTAGCTCAAGAACATTGTGATAGCAATGACAAGATTACGGGGTTGAATCCCAGGGAACACACATTTGTAAAATATACAATGTAAATGCTCTCTAGGTTTCTTTGGACCAGTCAAATTCACACATGCACATTTTTATGTTGCTATAGACTTATAGGTCTTGAATATTTTGATATCAGTCATAAGATTATTGGTTTGAATCTCAGAAAACACACATTTGTAAAATATACAATGTAAATGCTCTGTAGGTTTCTTTGGATCTGTCAAATTCACACATGCACATTTTATGTTCCTGTAGACTTGTAGGTCTTGAATATTGTGATAGCAAACATAAGGCTATGGGTTTGAATCCCAGGGAACTCGCCTTTGTAAAATGTAGAATTTAAAAGCACTAGTTGCTTTGGATCTGTCAAATTCAACACAATTTTACATAGCAACATCATCACTTTTATAAACGTGTAATTATTTTCTAGTAGTTACATAAACTGCCCCTAAATTAGCAATACTTTACAGTTACCTACCCCAAATCAACACTTCTTTGGTTACTATGTTCACTAATGTGCTTAGACATTAAATATGTGAAAATGCTCAAACTAATGCTATCTGTAAGTGTATTTGTGCATGATGAATGACAGGTTAGGCCTCTGTAGGTAGTGTGTGGGATCTCCACAGGTCCAGGACAGGGAGATGTGATTATCTGTGTGTGAACGAGGGCCTGCTGCTCCAGAGGAAAGCTCCTTACAGTTGAGAGGCACACTTTGACACCTCCTTTAAGCCTCTAGTCCAAACAAGCCGCTCGACAAGGTGAGGCAGGAGTTCTGCTTTTGTTTCACCCCAGCGGGAATTTGAACATCATTCATCACTCACGTCAAGACTTTCAGCACAAAACCATTGCGTGATTAGCATGTCAAGATCATTATCTCTGATAACATGGGGTGGTCGGGCGGCCGGTAGGGGCTCTGGCTAATCAATTAATCAAAACTTTATCTAAACACATGACAATTATAATGTTTGTAGTCGTGGAAATAATCACCAATGCTGATTTATGATACAGGTTAATCATTTCAGCTGACTAACATGTGCTCTTCTGGAAGTGACACATTGAAGCATTAAATTAAACTGCCATTAAAAATTTGAATTTGTAAACATTAAGGTGGTGATTTTTCGGTAACACTTTACTTAAAGCCTTTATATATAATGCATTATAAACTTAGTTGTAATGCTTTAATTTTGCCTTGCAATGCACCTTATAATGCACTGTACAATCTCATGAATAATTGTCACCACAGTTAATACATTACAACACTTATAAATTAATTGGTACATTATGCATTTTAAATTCAGTCATAATTATTTAGGAGAAGATATAATGTATTACAATGCCCGTTATTGCTATAAAAAACGGACAGACAGACAGACAGTGGTTCTCTGTGGTTCCTCCTGTGTGAACATGAAGGGAAACTAATTTCATCCATCCACTATAAAACACCTTGACACCTGCTAAATAAAAAAATGGCTCAGAAAAGGTAGATTTGAGGAATGATCAAATTATGGTTTGCAGATAATAATTGCTTTGACATTCAGATATTTTACAGTAAGTCTGACTTAAATGCACCAATAATTTAAGGGTCACTTCATTGTCATTATATCGATCATCGACCACCATTATGTACCTGAATCGGTTGTTTAAAAACTTTTTTCATTAAATAACCTACTTTCAGTATCAGAATCAATGGCAACACACGTCATACCTACGAGAAACACACTATATTATAGTTTATCTACATAAACAACGACTGTAAAGTCATTATAAGTGAGTGAGGAGTCTCTCTCTCTGTCCCCTGCTGAAGAGTAAACAGAGACTCCCGCTGTTAAACAGTAGCTCTGCAAGTATCTCTTCACACCCTGGTGAGTGAACAGCACCATAAAGCCTTCCCTGGGGAGGTGTGAGATCTCTCGCCGGCCTCAGCAGCGCTCGTCCTCCCCGGTGTCGCCCTGCAGCTGGAGGAAGGTGTTACTTCAATGAGGTGCTAATACTCACGCCCCCGAGGCTGCTGGACTTTATTTTCACGGGGCAAGTGCATGACCCAGCGGTCACGTTAAGTACACAACCATTAGCTTGATTGATGCCAAACTTAAAAATGCTGACATTTTCTGAAAATTCTGAAACCTAACATTTATTTATTTTTTCTTGAATAATATATCTGAGCGAAAAGCATTCATTAACTAAAACTAAAACTGAACTTATTAAAAACATGTTTGTTAATTGAAATAAAGCTAAGACGATATGGAAACATTATATGAAAAATTAAGTAAATTAAATATAGAAATGAAGCACTAAAATAGCTGTAAATGAGCTGTAAAATGGAAATAAAAAGCTGAAATTGAACAAACTAATTCTGAAATAAAAAGCAAAATAAGCCTAAATATAGTAATTACAATAGCACACATAACAATAGCTTAATATTGAGTACAAGATAACTGAAAATATAAATAACAATATATATATAATTATTTATATATAATAAAGCATACAAAATAGTTATAAAAAAATTGTATATAAATACTAATATATAACAAAGTTTTTCAAAACATATAATATATATATATATATATATATTACTGTGTTATATATAAACATAATAATAAGCATATTCTAGAATGAAATTTATGTAAAATATTAATGTGTTTACATATAAAATTTAATTGTATGCAAATACTAAAATAACACTGTAAAGGATTAAACACTCAGACCCCCTTACAATTTACAGTTTTCATCAATCATGTCACTGACACAAGCACCCCAATTGACAGCAACAACACAGAATACATAAAAAAGAAAACACAATTCATAATGACACTCATATATTTAAAATAATTTGCACTTCTACACTGTGTTTGATTATCAAATTAGGAAAGCCACACACCTGCATATATTTGAATATCAAATCTGGATTGCACTGTTTTAACCTTAAACTAATAAACATAATGCAATGAATATTTAACGAAGAACCCAAAGTCAGTTATATACGGGAGATGGGAGAAAGTTGTAGAAATTAAACTGCCGAGGGGCCCGAGAATTACATTTATGCTAAAAAACACCTAATAATGGCAAATAATTCTTGTTCTGTACCAATGAACTGCCTTAATTCTAAATGTGTGGGGAAGAAAACCAGGCATTTAAATGCACAATAATGCTGTGGGGGGGTGCAGGCTGCAGGGACAGGACGACTTTATATATTTATAATCTTATGTATTTGTTGAACCAAAAGCAAAGCAATCTCACATTTGGCCCAGCCAGAGCCCTAACTAATTTAATCTTGTTTACCATCCACCTATTACAGCAGGTGTGAAAAACTTATTTAAACTATGTTCACACTTTGTACACTATTTATGTATTTATATGGTGTTGTGCTTTGTGTATATATAAATAAAAAATATAAATATTTTCAGGGGGTCTACACTATTTATCATGATATAAATAAAAAATATAAATATTTTGATCTGCCAAATCAGGAGCAGGGTCAAAAATAATTGGACCTTTTTTGACATGCCAAGTTAGTTCAGTTGTAAAATGTCATGTGGTGCGACTCACCAAAAATGTTTTATGTATGTAGTATTTAAGGTGTAAAGAAAATATGTTATTACATATTACTTAAGTTGCTGGTGGATTGAGGTAATCTCCGTGAAAATCTCTACAACTAACAAAGCACCATTTCCTCTCCACAATCCCTTTCTTTGACGTACACCATTGTTGTGTTATTATCAGCATAGCCCAAACCAGTAATAAAGTTAAGATGCTTAGCCAATCCCATATTAGCTTTGGTTTTTTTTTCTATAGATCCTAATTAGTACAAATTGTTGCAGCGCTAAGTCACAGCAGAAGCCGCCAAATACTTACTAATCTCCCTCGGAGTGAGAACCTGTCAAGCAATTAGCTGAATTACCCCCAAAGCTACAAGTTTAAAACAAAAGCGGTCGTTGCTGCAGGGTGGAGAGTAGCAGTTGTATATAGATCTGCATGACAGTTCGGCCCATATTAGCACAGCAAAAAGGTCCGTTACTGCCATTGTTGTCTCATGCTGTGAGAGGAGCCTTGTGCTGCCCATCTGAAGAGCACTGTGGGACGGTTGGCACCTCGGCTCAATATTCCTCGGCATTGCTGCATCACAAAGAGAGGTGTGTGTTCTACCTTTGGGGGCTGAAGAATTTAGCACATTTAAAGAGCTTGTTTCCTAACAATGGCACTCCTCACGACATCAACGCGACTCCTTGAAAGTCAGACCGAGAGTAAATACAAAGGCCTTAATATCTAGGGAATAACTAACAAGGTTTTACAAAAGAACTAAGGTCATGTCTGGTGTAAGCTGATAACAATATGGACAACAGATGCTGTTGAACAGTATTTTGCAATCTTTCAAATGTTAAAGATAAAGAATTTGACGTCAAGCGGAGAAATACGGCCTACAATTGTGAATGCACTTTCACCATAGTAATGGGAGCAATTTAGTTTCATACATTACAACATGTTGCTTGTGTCCTGTGTAAACAATGTGATATGATGCTGAGTTTTTGAATGACACTATTATTACATTTAAAATAGTCATACTTTGGAGGATGTAAAGTCAAAAATGTCAGGGTGGTGCAACTGTCGTAATAATCATAATAATAATAGTAATAATTATAATGAAGAACAAGACTCGTTAAAAAAATAAAACTATAATTTTTTCAAAGTCAACATTGTTGTCATTTCTTTTGTCCGCCAAATTAAAGTCAGGTGGTGCAACCGACAAAATTACATCATAGAACAGATCCCCACAGACCCTGTGTCAAGGTTAATAACTCTTTTATGACAAGGATTGGTTTTATGGTTGTAAAATGTCATATGGTGCGACTCCAAAAAAACATATGAACATATGAATAAGCCGTGTTTTTGTAAATAAATAAATAAATATAAAAAAATATTTTCCCAAATTATCTTTTTACATTTATAATATTTAAGATACTTGGAAACTATACTTCATGGTTACACCAAATTACATTAAGTTTAAGAGTAATTACATTTAAACTTCTCTTGAAATTACTATAATTTCTTCAAAAATATATGAAACCAATTTGAATTCTAGAACATTCTATAACTTTGTACATGTGCAACTGTAGGTTATCGTAAATCAATATACTTAACTGATGTACCGTTACAAGTCATATAGATATAACACGTATATAAATAACAAGTATATAAATATATACACAAATGACGATGACTTAGTCATTTGAATAATCTTATTTTTTAATCATAACCATCAAGTTTCATATAAAATGTAATAAAATGTCACATTGAGATGGCATACCATTCAATTTTAAAGTATTAAAAATTTCAACAGGCTTTATTGAATGGTTAATATATACACATCTGTATATATACAAGTACACTACAAATACACATTCAATACATTTAAACACACTTCGTTCTCACAGTTGTATTCTTGCCATTATTAAGATTACTCACACAGAATGATATAGTATTTTGGTCACATCAGCCATCTCTACTTCAAAGAATTCAGACTTCCAGCTCTCCGTCAGCCGCTGTGCATTGAAGTACTGGCATGTCGGAAATACTCCAGCTAACACTTCCAACAAAATACTCACAAAATAAAGTATCAAAGAGTTCTCCAATAAAACAAAGCATGGTATTTTGACTACATCCCAACCACACTCACTTCCACGGCAGAGTTCATATGCCCCTAGTGACAGGTCATGGATGTACAATGCCACTGATTACGGCTGACAGATCTGATCAAAGACTAACGCTCACCGCAGCACGATCCCAGGAATCTAAACTAGAACCACAGCTGGGTACAGAGGCATCCGTCCACACGGACCCTATGACACACAAACCAGCTGTAACAAAATCAAGCCTGAATCCCAATATTGCCACAAAGAGTGAACGAGCCATTGCTAAACATGAGGGCGCTGATGAGAGGAAGAGCCTTTAAAGAATGTGCCTTTTGCTGGTGGAATTTATCCAGTTCATACATTAATTTGATATATTTCTAATTATTATTCTAAATATAATTGTATTTATTCAAAATGATTAATTTAATATTATATATATATATATGTGTGTGTGTGTGTTCGTGTGTGTGTGTGTGTGTGTGTGTGTGTGTGTGTGTGTGTGTGTGTGTGTGTGTGTGTGTGTGTGTGTGTGTGTGTGTGTGTGTGTGTGTGTGTGTGTGTGTGTGTGTGTGTGTGTGTGTGTGTGTGTGTGTGTGTGTGTGTGTGTGTGTGTGTGTGTGTGTGTGTGTGTGTGTGTGTGTGTGTGTGTTTTTATATTAAAGTTTTTTATTATGCATGACACTCTTTTTGTAAAAGAAAAACAAAATATTAAAACTATTAAAATATAATACATTTTCAGTATTTGAAATACAGCTGAAATAACATAAAATATAAACATTAGGTAAAGCTTACACTTAATGACTTTAAACATTTTAAAAATTTGAAATGTAGCCAACCAAAATAACTAAATTGTAGTTGAATTATTTAACTTACTAAAACTTTAAATAAATAAATAAATAAAACTTACTAATAAAATAAAAACACTTGCTATATTCACAAGGCCTCGGACCTTATTGCTATTTTTATATCATTTAAAAATACTTGAACATTTTAATGTTACATACTAAATAAAATACAAATGTTTAAAAAAATGTATACTAACAATTTAACAATTATTTACCTTAAGTTTTACATTGTCTTCCCTGACAGTGTGCAAATGTATATATATATAGATTATATATATACAAATGTTGTATAATACACAATGCTGCTGCTGCTTCAGTGTGTGTTTCATGTCATAGATGTTGTTGTCTGGTGTATTTTAGCACAGCTGATATTCTCCAGGCATCTTTAAGGAGCATTATATTCTGGAAATCACACTCCTGCAAAAGCGCTGCTGAATTCGCACCTATCATGCTACTGGTTACAATCGACGATTCGCAAAGATGCTGTTGCACTCTTGCTTCCGTGTCAAATAATGCTCAATAATCAATGAAAGCATTGGTCATCCCTAATGAAAGATCAATTGCATTAGCCTCCCAGTCAAGGGCTTCCACTAAAGCCGAGACAAACACAATCTTTGTATATACTGTCACAATGAAGGTTATCTCTGCGGGCAATGGCAACCCAGGTGACAGCTATTTCCCATGATGCTGCAAAAGCAGTCAAGCTGTCCATCTAGCTGTCAGCTGACCGCTGGTTCCCATGGTTCCCCCCGCTGCCACTCAACAGCGCTGAAAGCCTCTATTATCTGGCGGAGCTGGAAAGGAACTGCTCGGGCTTTGATAAGCTATCACCGGTCCCAGGTGAGAGCCGGCTAACAGCACATCAGGACAAAACAACGCCTGGCAATGAAATAGGCCGTCTTTATCAGCCAGCGGCGCACAGAGCCACTCTGGGTTCATCTCGCAGGTGCTCTTAACACATTTATATATGCGTATAATCTGAAGAGATCATTTATTGGAAATCCCAAAAATCTCTTTGGGCTTTTTCAAATTTCATTTCAGATTATTCAGACACATGTTCGGTTTACTTTTCAGTGTTTAGTTCTAAACAGGCCTAGCATTTTCCCAATTTAACCCCACAGTTAATTCATTTATTGATTATATATATATATATATATATATATATATATATATATATAATAAATTGTGAAGATTGTATTTACATGTTTATTAAATGTGACCCTCTCTGTAAAAACCAGGCTAAAGTCAAAAATTTTATTCTGAGATAAAAAGCATCAAAGTTTGATTACAAGCATTCGTTTCACTATGATTTCAATATTTGACATGGCCTTACTCAGTCAATATTAAATATACCAAGAATATAATTTCACAGAATGTTCTGTACAATATTTAGGATGATTTTATGCAGAAAAAAGTAAATGTCCAAAAAATGACTTTAGCTGGGTTTTCACAGAGAGAGAGGGTCACAAATGTTCCTGATTATTAAAATGTATAAATATATTAATATCATTTTTTTTTTTTTTGATAAATTCATATTTTATTCAGTATAATAGTATATTAAATGTTTCTGAATCTAAAAATATGATACATATATTAATACAAAAAGTAATATATTTTATTTTGTAAATAAATTTATATTTTTTCAGCATAATATTTATTATACTAAATGCTTTTGAATCTAAAAAAATATGATACATAAATATTTATATAAATTGGATGTTTTATTTTATTTTGTAAAACAAAATACTTTTTATTTATTAAGGATGCATTACATTTATCAATAGTAACAATAAAGACATTTATAGATATATATTACATGTAATATTAATTTACATGTATATTACAAAAGGATTTCTATTTCAAATAAACACTTTTTTTTAACTTTCTGCTCATTGAAAAATCTTGAGAAAAATGCATGAAACGGCAAAAATATTTGGCAGCACAGTTGTTTTCAACATTGTTAATAATCCAAAATGATTATTGAACAGCAAATCAGCATATTAGAATGATTTCTGAAGGGTCATGTGACACTGACGGATTGAGTCATGATGCTGAAAATACAGCTTTGAATGAAATATATGTGACATATAATGTGTGTGTGTGTGTGTGTGTGTGTGTGTGTGTGTGTGTGTGTGTGTGTGTGTGTGTGTGTGTGTGTGTGTGTGTGTGTGTGTGTGTGTTGTGTGTGTGTGTGTGTGTGTGTGTGTGTGTGTGTGTGTGTGTGTGTGTGTGTGTGTGTGTGTGTGTGTGTGTGTGTGTGTGTGTGTGTGTGTGTATGTGTGTGTGTGTGTGTGTGTGTGTGTGTGTGTGTGTGTGAGTGTGACACACACACACACACACATGCATTCAGAGTACATTTCAGCATCTATCTTTACATACGAATATCTTGTGAATACGAATGAGATCAACGCGGTGTATAATGATTCCTCTAACCCTGTGCTGCTTCCTCCCGGTGAAAATCTGACAGGGGTGTGACTGACTGTCATTCACTTACACGAGGCTGCCAGAAAAACATTTCATTTGATTTTAATTAGTTGTATTCACGGCCCTCAATCCCATAAAATAAGCGTAACTACCACCACCTTGTGTACAAACACCTCCCTGCAGAGCGCGTGAGGATCAGCCGGGATGGAAACATGACACCTAACAGCGTTAGCAGACCTGCTGAGGTGAGTTTACTTCATTCAGACCGCGGCATGAGCTTTTTATGTCAAAGCAAGCACTGCTTTTCTGACACACTAATACATTGAAGGTAGGCTGAGTACACCGTTTCATTACCCGAGCTGCCCGGGAGCATCTCGACGCAGCAAAAATGTCAGATTGTCTCAGTTCCGCCAAGCATTCGAATTATTGTCATCCAGGTTTTCTAATTCTTTTCAACAGCTTCGGTATTGTAACAGTTTCTGATCATTATAGAGTTGATTGCGCTCGGAAATTCTAGAAGCAGCCATCCAGAACCGCGAAAAAACCCGCCCCCGCTCTTGAGGAACGTATAAACATGAAACAATCCTTCGAACGAGTCACGCGCGGGAAATGAGGACAAAGCGCGAAATAAGGCGCTTCCCGCGTGCGAATCACAAAAGAAAAGGCGTCGAATAATTGATTTCATTTCCCTGTTTTTCTCCAGTGTGAAATTTCCTTTGGCTATCATCTAATCTAATCTCATATCTTCGCCACATTTCTGAATTACACTTTTTCCACTCTAGTTAGGCGGTGAACGGTTGTTTGTTCTGCTAATTAACTTTATTACCCTGATAGCTCCCTACAGCCTTTGCCGAAAACAATTACCATTCTTTATTTTTTTTTCTCCTCGCTGGCAGAAAGACTATTAATTAGAAACGGGCCCTGGTCTCTGCCATGCTCCCAAGCCCTCAAGCAGGATAGCATTACATTGTCAGTAGTAATTTAGCTCTCATCTGTCTCTGCTAATTATTGTCACATTCATCAAATTCATCAAGGAAAGTGCTCTCAGAAGGATTGCATATTTGCAGTTAATATAGCATAAACTGGTATTACCCATCACCACATTTGTGATGATGAGAGGGACACAACTTATTCAGCCCTAATTAGAGCAAGCTGGGTAATTAATTATACATTCCGCCTTATTACTTCTGAGTCCCAGATATTGTTTGTGGAAAAACTGGAGAGGGAGAGAGAGGAGATAGCGTGAGAAGCCAAGAGGCACGGCGAGGGGGGGGTTGATGTGTTTTGTCTGTAATTCCCACCTGACAAACGTCCGAAAATCAGGGGGAAATTGCAACTTGTCAGTCGCCGAATAACCTGCGTAATAACTGATTAATGAGCAGCACCTGTGACAGGTGCGCATTGGGAGACGTGCCGCGGCGAAAAACAACTCGCAAACATTTCCAAAAATATGCTTTACTAGAATTTAGCGCTTCGTCGGATTGCGTATTTCAAAAATCAAATGTTCACTGGGGTAAAAAAATGTGACAACTAGCCCCGGTGTCCTCCAAAACAGGACTAGGCTCACATCTGAATGAAACGCTAAAACTATTCCAGTCTATTTGCTTGTTACCAAACATATTTTACGTGACAAGCTCTTGTAATTGATAGTCTCCTCTGGTTTGGTGACACAAATCTCTGTGTGTATGTGTATGTGTGTGTGTGTGTGTGTGTGTGTGTGTGTGTGTGTGTGTGTGTGTGTGTGTGTGTGTGTGTGTGTGTGTGTGTGTGTGTGTGTGTGTGTGTGTGTGTGTGTGTGTGTGTGTGTGTGTGTGTGTGTGTGTGTGTGTGTGTGTGTGTGTGTGTGTGGAAGATTCACTGCCAAACCCCTGCGGGCCCTACAGGGACCTAGCATTGTCCTTCTTCCAAATCCCATCTGCACCTTTCCTGTGAGCGCTTCTCACCGTGCTACAATTACACATGACACATTTAATCACATCACACAGTGTCGTCCTGGGACCGTCTCTCATGGATCTGTGTTTACTCTTGAGGTCAAACCTGACCTGCTGACGGCTACTCTATCTGTCCTGAAAGGATGGAGGCTTTTTAGCGTGGCTTTCAGGGAAGGTAACGGCACGGATAGAGGTATAAACCATCCCGATATCAGATAACCAGATGAGGAAATACTGTATATAATACACTATACATTATCCTCACAAATAATAATGGATATGTAGGCTATAGGGCAAATGGCACAGTAGGGGTGTGCGATACTGCAAATTTTGGTATTGATCCGATACCGAGTAAATACAGGGCCAGTACCGCCGATACCGATTCCGATACTTGTCATTTAAAAAACATACATTTAAATGACCAACAACAATAAAAAAATTAACAATACTAATGTTGATATGACTAATATTCATATTCACCTATTCACCTAATATTATTTGCCTTTCTAAAAGGACTTTGCAGGCAGAGGAGCCCAGAACATGAAATCAATGCACAGTTTCATGTTAAGTATTTTCCTCCATATAGAAAACAGTTATCAAAATATTTAACGTGGCTTAATAAATTAAGAATGTAATATAAAAAGACAAAACTCAGTACCTTATCAATGTTGCAAACTAGATATACAAGTCAGCAGATGTGCCCAGAATATGAAAGCAACGCTAAAGGTTCACATTATGCATTTTCCTCCCATAGAAAAGCATTATAAAGAAAGTTTAACGTAAGTGGCGTATTGAATTAAAACAGTGATATGTCTACACTTTGTTGAATGTATTAAGCAATGTATTAAGTGTATAGGAGAAAAATTTACCTAAAGTATCAATCTTATCAGGCTAGTATCGATCCGATACCGACGTTGATATCGATATTATCGATATTTGGATCGATATTCCCACCCCTACTGCACGTCTCTTCTGACTGCATTTCAAGAAATAATGAATTAATATAGTCATCAGAACCTGCAAAATTGCTGTAATTGTTGAAACAACATCAACCCTGACGAATTATTAAATGTAATCACGAAACCACAAAAAATATTAAATTATGTCCATAATAACAACAATATAGCAACAGCTACAATTTTTTTTTAAACAATTGTATTTTATTTTCAAGTCTATTGTCAAAATATACACTTGCCATAAATAAAAGCTAAAAAAAGTTTAATGTTTTATTATGTTATACTCTATTTCATCATGCTCTATTGTACTTTCTTGAATTATTTTCTTTGTATGCATATTTCTATTGTGATTTATTTTGTTTTGTTATATTCTATTATATTATGTGATGCTTTATTCTAATCTACCATGCTGTGTTCTATTATATTAAATTCTGTTCTATTGTTTTATCCTAATCTGTACTGCTGTACTTTTGTTCAATTCTCTTTTGATATTTTTTATGTTCTTTTCTACTGTAATAGTGTATTCTGCTCTGTGTTATACTTTGCTTTGCTTTATTTACCTTCTTTTTTCTTTGCATTGATCTATTTTATTCTATTTTGATCTATTTTTCGGTGTAATATTCTGGTCTGTTCCACTCTAGTCTGTTGCACTCTTTTTTATATTCTGCTGTGCTTTCTGCTGCACAATATTATGCTAAATACTTCTGTGCTTATACTATTCTTCTTTGATACTACTATATTCTATTCTACTTCTATTCTCTTTTGTTCTTCTTGGCCTAAATTCTATTCTATTGTGATCTATTTTGTTGTGTTTTATTTTGGAACACTTTGCATTATTTGATTCTATTGTGATCTATTGTATGCTTCAGTGTATTATTTTATTCAATCTCATTCAGTTGTCTTTTATTTTATTCTCCTTAGGTTCCTTGCTATGCTTTATTTTCTGCAGTGCATTATTCTGTTCTGCTGTGTTTTATGCTATTCTGTTCTGCTGCTTATTTTAATATATACTGCTAATTTCTATTCTATTGTGTTCTAATTTGCTGTGCTTTATTCTATTTTGTTATGCATTGTTATATCATTTTCAAATGTGCATTCAACTGTACTATGCTGATCTATTATGTTCTTTATTGTATTATTCTATTCAATTCAACTCTAGTCTCTTACATTCTATTTTACTCTGGTCTATTCTGTGCTTTATTTTCTGATGTGCATTATTCTGTTCTGCTGCATTTTATGCTATTCTATTCTGCTATGTTTATTTTATTCTATACTTCTGTTCTGTTTAATATTTCTATATTCCATTCTAATTTTGTAGTACTTCATTCTATTTTGTTCTTCTGGGCTAATTTATGTTCTATTATATTCTATTTTGCGGTGCTTTATTTTATTCTGCTATTAATTATTTTATAACTTTCTACTATGCATTATTCTGTTCTATTTTTGAGTGTATTATTCTATTCAGTTCCACTAGTCTGTGGTGCCGTATTCTGTTCTGTTCCATTCTATCCTGCTGTTCTCTGTTATGTTTTTTTTTGTCATACTGCTTTATTTTCTACTCTATCTAAATATTTAAGTCATCCTTCTGGGATTTATTTGCGATACATCCTAGTAACACGGTTTCTGTCAAACCCGTGGAAAATTAATAGCCAAGAGATGACATGTTGAAAGGAGAAAGAACATCCCAGATTCAGAGAAGAAGAGACTTCCACATGCCATAAGACTGTCAGATTTAGCGAACATGTGCCAGTCGATCTCGCTACACAGTGACCACCATCACCTCTGAGGCGAAACTATTAAGTCCAACATTCCCTGTGTAAGTGTTTATCTGAGGAGGGAGACTTACATGTCCTCCGGAGCAGATATTGAAACTGATTGGACAATGGCGGAATACCAGACAGGCGTAGCACAAGGCCAACCCCAGAAAATAGGAAGAAAAATCTTAATCTGCAACACAATGGCGCGCTCTTGAAACCCTATCATTTTCACTTCCTGTGAGTCGGCTGTCTGACTGTGAATGAAGTCAAAGGAGTGGATAGTGTCGAAAATTGGATCACAGCTAACATTCGTTCATTTTTATCAGCAGCTGCCAAAGGTCATCTGGCATAATAGCTGATGAATTTAAACCCCATGGATTTAATTTGCAATTTTCAATTTAGCGAGGCCTCCGAACCCCGCGGCGATAAGGGTTTCCACCTATCGTGGCCTGTCACAAACATCAAGGATCGTTGTGAAACCCACAGGAAAAGAAGGAAGGAGAGTGTCAGCGAGGAAGATAAGACCAGAGGAAAGACGGGAATCGTAGGGAAAAGTTGGGAGGCTCCCCGCGTGGTTAAGTTCAGAAAATGCCATTTGTGACAAGCAATCATGGAGACCCACGGAGCGACAAATAAACTATTCTTCCAGTCATCTTACATCTTTTTTAGGGCCAATCCCATTGCCTTCTGATGGGGGAAGATGACCAAGCAAACGGGAGCAGGGTCCATTAGCTCAAGGTATATTTGTTGTGACATCATGAAACCCTAAATACATTTGTTAGACTGCAAATAATAGCTCCCGTTGGATTTCCCACAATTCTTTCTGCCTCAGTAACCCTTAATCACCATTGCACGCCCGTTTTTAATATGCCACATCCTGGTTCGATGCATTATTGAGAATTATTATCCCATTCAGGCAGCTCCATCAAATTCAATTTAGTGCTGGTTAGGAACAGCTGACTGTCATAGAAATAAGGCAGCGATCCGACAGGAGGTTCGGATGAATGGGAAGAGGCTCTCGAAGACACTTGGCAAGCCCTCCTGTGCCAGAGAAGGAATGGAAATCACAGTGAACAGCTGTGACTAATACCATCTTGTAAGTGCTAGACCCCAAAGAAAATGTAGAGTGCTTCAGAACAATTCGACGAGAGCTGGGGGAGGACGCGGGGAAAAAAGGAGATTTTCCTCAAAAGCTAAATGACGGACTGTGTCTGAAAGGTAGGAGGTGTGCAATAATGGGCCTGATTGAGGCGTACTTGGAATTTAAGGGCAAATAAATTGTGTGGCGCGTCGGAGTCGGTGGCAAAACAAATGAAGGACGGTCGCCGTTTAGTGACGGATGACAACATGAGCATGTTATTTCCGACGCATCAAAGAGGAACTAGTCCTAATATATCTTCATTAGGCTCATACAATGCTGAATGCACTTAGTGATGTTTTAGAGCACGTAAGGCCATTAATGCGATACTCAACGGCTTCATTATTCATGAAATAAAGACCATCGGAAGACGCTCGCGGATAAAGATATCAAGGCCTAGGAATGGAGAAGAGAGGTCTGGGTAAAGATCATGCGAATGTATTTGTTTCTGATGCCCGGTTGAGTAAAAGACTATACCGTGTGCACGAAGGTGTGTGAGTGTGCGCGTATCCTCGGAGAATGCCTCGTCTTCCACAGCCGGGAACAATGCAGATGGATGCAGCGGGACTCTGGGACGTATGACAAGTGTCTTCATCCTGCATTAATTGCTCAAATTGAAGCAGTGCCACATCTCTCCAAACTAGACGTTGCTGTGAGTTCCCTTTGATATGATAATGGCATGCTTCTTAGCGAAGGGAAATGCAAATTGCAGGCGGTAATTTGGTGGCATGCACCTGCCGACACGGCACTCTCTCTCTCTTTCCCTCTCGCCATGGCAGCGGCTTCATCCGCGCACACAAAAGCGGCCCACTAGTGAAATTACGCTCGCGTGGCCCGCGTTACCGACAGATGCTCCCCTCTGTAGCCATTGTGTGGCTGCTCTGATAGAAGCTGACAGTAGAGTACAAATAGATTAAGCGGCATGCTAATAATCAGTCAACATTTTACCTGGATAATTCTTGCATTTAAATGCATCCCCAAATGAGGCACAATAACATTTAAGCTCGGCCGTCAAATCAAAAAGGAGATTGCGAACGATAAAGGCATCAGTGTTTTAAGCACTTGTGTTGCCATTTTCCAATTTGGCATTTCACGCAAGAAAAATGGCCGCACGGTTCAGCCGTGATCAATCCAGGTTTGTGCAAGATGAAGTCATGCTATAAACAAAAACCGTTAACTTTAATTCATTAATGTCAACATGAAACACCATTCACAACCCATTTTACTTTGGTAGTTTGTCTTATTTGGGTCAGTGATGTAAAAGAGTGTTCATTATAAAGTAAAGGAAAAAATAGTTTTTAGAAATATACTAATTATGTTGATTTATAGTGTTGAAAAGTTTAAATTTGATGACTCTAAAGAAGCATAACCATAAAGTAATAACATTTTAAACTTTGAATATATATTAATTAACATATAGTTTAATACATTTAATAAAGTTTAATAAAGTAAAGTATATTCCCTCAAAAAATACTATTTAATATCATTATTTTTTTTTAAAGTTGCACCACATGACGTTTAGCCTTTTTTAAGGGAAATTAACTGATATGTTAAGCGGCATTTTAAGAGTTAACACACAGTTCTGAGGATCTGCAGGATTCCTCTATAATATTATTTACTCTTTTATGTTTAGTTTTTTAAATGTTGGTCACACCACATGACTTTGATTTGATATATATATATATACATGCAGGGTTGCCAGGTCTACTATCCCAATCTTAATTTTATTTTACTTATTTGTTTGCTGTTTTCCAGTTAGTCGAGTATCCCCTAAGCAACTGTGTAAAACTAGCACAATTTTGTCTTGGCAACCCTGGTATTGGGCAATATACCACTATAGTGAGGTATATAGCACTAGGTGAATCAAACCGATTTTCCATCAGAGCGGCTTAACTTGCTAAACATAATGACACCATCAGTGGCTCAATAGCTAGGAGTGGCTGTTTGTCCAAACAGTGGAAAACTGTTGTTATTTCATTTTTTTGTAATTATTCCATCAAAGTGCTCACATTTCACTTTTAATGTTATGCACCTACAGGATTACTCTATAACATTATTTAGTATTTTATGTTTAGTTTTGTTACATGTTTTTCACCACATGACTTTAATTTGGTGTGTGTGTATGTGTGTATATATATATATATATATATATATATATGTGTGGGGAAGTCGTGGCCTAATGGTTAGAGAGTCGTACTCGTAATCGAAAGGTTGCGAGTTCGAATCTCGGGCCAGCAGGAATTGTAGTTGAATGTACAGTGCTCTCTCCACCTTCAATACCACGACTGAGGTGCCCTTGAGCAAGACACTGAACCCCCAACTGCTCTCCGGGCACCACTGCATAAATGGCTGCCCACTGCTCCGGGTGTGTGTTCACAGTGTGTGTGTGTGTTCACTGCTGTGTGTGTGCGCACTTTGAATGGGTTAAATGCAGAGCACAAATTCAGAGTATGGGTCACCATACTTGGGCGTATGTCACTTTGTAATATATATATACAAAATCACCAGATATATAGGCAGGGTTGCCAGGTCTCCAAAATCAATTATCCCAATTGCTTATCAAAACTATCCTGAATTCTTTTTTGCTGTTTTCCACTTAGTCTGGGTTCCCCTCCATTGAAATAGCATTTTGGAGAGATAACTTTAACCCATGGACTTCAAAAACAACCCACGGCAACTGCGTAAAAGTAGGCCAATTTTGCGGTAAATCTGCAGACTTGGCAACCCTGGTGTTAGGGAATATACCACTGGTATACTGGATGATGAAGTGAGGTATATAGCACTAGGGGTAGCTCTTTGTCCGAACAGTGAAAAACTGAGAGTGTTTTTTTTTTTTTTATTTATTCATAGTTATTTTTATTCTAGCAAAATGCACACATTTTACTTTTCATGTAATACAACAACCAAAGATGTAAGTTTGTCTGTCAAACTCTACTTCAAATACTTATTACACTTTTTCACTTACAAGAAGTGTGGTTAATTATTTTGAATGTCTACTTGTAGTGTACTTCAAATCTTAAAATTATGTTTTTAAAAACCTGTATTTGCAGATAATGTAATATTAATTACATAAAATAGACACTTTCATGATTGTTTCTAAACAAACTTAAGTCGACTTTTTCAAAGTGCCTTTGTAACACTGTCAAAGTAAAAGTTGTGGTTACACTTTATTTTACGGTGTCGTTGCTACAGTGTAACAACATATTGAATTACTAGCTTTATTAATATTAATTAATTAGTAATATGAATTACCTACATGTACTTACTATATAGTTAGGGTTAGGATTAGAGTTACTTGCATGTAATTATGCATAATTTATTCTTATTATAATAGTAATTACATGTAACAAGGACACCTTAAAATAAAGTGTTACCTATCTTGTCATGCTTTTAAAAGTGCATTTAAGTAATGTGTTGACTAACGTAGTAAAGCATGTGTATTTGATTATTATTTTAAACGTAGTGTTATTTGAGATTACATTTAAAGTTAATATATTTTAAATGTACTAACATACAACTTCATCATTATTTCTAATGTGTAATTGCAAATACATTTAAATACATGGCATACAGTACATGTTTCAATAGAAATGGCATATATTATATGCCATATATGCAGTATATTTTAGTTTACAATTACAATTTGAACACATTTAAAAACAATAGAAGTAATTATGAAATTGCATAAATATGTACTTAAGTTCTACTTAAGTTGGTCAAAAACACTAATGCTGCTGAAGCTATTTAAGTTTTACTATAATAATTATAATAATGTAAGCTTGAACACATGTTCATTTAATTGCAATTAACATGCTATTAAGTGTCAACAAGTGAAAACATTACAATCAGTTTGCGCTTAAGTATATTCTCTTCCTGTACTCTAGTATGCTAAAGTGTACTTCTTTTTCACAACAGGAATCATACTCAAATGCCAGGTTATACAACAAAGTTATCTTTCTTGACAAAATATGTACATTTTAAGCGCTCCAAACAGGACCGACACCATATTGGTGTGTGAACGCAATCGTGAACTTCAGTAAATGCCACAGTACCTCCAGTCTACCTTGCAGCACAAAGTCTCAGTTGACCCGGTGTAACTCAAGACTGTGAGTCGAGTCTGGTTGATGAAGTAAGACTTTTGTGCTCTGATATCAATGCAGTGGTAACTCTCCTCCCCTTTGGCGGAAGACATCACGAGGGGACGCCGTAAAAGGTTCCTCTGTGTGCCTCTGACTCACGCCTGAACAAAAGCCCCGCTTCACCAGCGACCGGCGGATCCGCTCAAAACCTCAGTGGTCAGGAATGCTCTGGATCTGCCGAGCGTATGATGAGGAACGTGAAGGATGACGGGGCATTCGGGCCAGTAGCTCGCTAACAACCCTTCTCAGCTTGAGGCTTCTGACATGTTTTTGCTTTTTTCCGCCGCTGATGGCAGTGAGGTCACTATAAACTGAATTGGACGTGTTGATGGGAAGGAGACAAGTGGAACTTACTGGAAACAGTGAATCAGGGGATGTGCTCTAGTGCCAAATCACTGACCTTACAACCGTACCCACATGACAGCAGTTACTCACAACTGAGCTCGAGATCCACTGCCACTGTTCTATACGAGTGCCTTAAACATTTGCCAACTATACTTTTACTTTTTCTGAAGAAAAAGTTAGTGGTGCTCGGATGGCTGGCTAAACTTGCCACCATGTCATTATTGGATATTGTGAGTGGTATTCTGATCGGGTTGTGACTCAAATCCCAGTCTCTATGACATTCTGATCTCTATATATGGCTTGGGTCAAGGGACCAAAAATAAATCAGGGCTCAAGGCAACAATGGCATCGAAAGTGACAAAAAAACAAGTTTTTTTTTCAAATGTGCAAGCAAAAACTGCACCTGTAGAGAATCAAACTTATGTATTGTGTTATATGTATTGTTTTTCATAATATTCTATTCTAGTCTAATCAGGTTATGGGTTTAGTAATGATTTCAATTCAGTTCAATTCACTACACTTTATTGTCCCCAATGGGGAAATTTGTCTTGGACCCTGGAGCCCGTATACACATACACTGATCAACATTACATTCATAATACAAATCCCCCCCAACAAAAACACATTCCAAGCCAAAATAACATCAATAAACAGCAAGGGGTTACATTAATAAATTACATGTTTCAAAGTCTAATTGACGTAGGTACAAAAGATGTCTTAAAACGGTTGTATCGTCTACCAGAAGGCAGCAACTCATACTCAGAGTATAAGCTACGTGAGGAGTGACTTCCTTAAGAACCGACTGCTCATAAGATGAGTCCAAGGTTCGATAGCAGCACCTGAGTCCGGGTTGCCAGCAGAAGTTACGAACTTAATTAATTAAGAACTTACCATTAATTAGATATTAAGTATATGGTATATATGGTGGCTAACACATTGTGCTTTCATAAAAGTTAAAATTGTATTTAATTACTGGCATTAGATGTCCATATTTGTTTAAATGCAAGTTCCTGAAAAAATAAAATAAATAAATTAATTTATATATATATATATATATATATATATATTCATGTTGGTTTTTATATTGTTTTGAAAAATGCGCATAACATTGTCAAGTAAAAAAAAAGTTTAATTAATCCAAAAAATAACATGTTGTGTAAAATCTTAATCATTTATAATAAGAAGTAAACTTAATTTTCCATTTTTCTTTTATATTTTTTTGCATGTTTTTTTCTTTGTTTTATTTTTATTTAGCTTTTTCTTCAATGTTTTAATTTTATTATTTTATCTTATTTGTCTGCATTTTTTTCCAATTTTTATTATTTACAAAAATAAAAACAAATTCATAAATAAAAAATTTGGGTCATGAGTCATGCCACATGGCATTTTACAACCTAAACTAGCCGTGCCTTTTTCAAATGATCTGAATTTGGTCACACTGCAGGCCTTTGAACTGGATATAATAAAATGTTGTAATGTTCAATGTATTATTTAAAGAAATAATAACCAAAATCGTGCCAAATTATTTAATACGGTTTTCTTTGTTCTTCATTATGATATCAAGGCAGTTATCACCCTTTTTTTATATGCCGCCAAAAATATCAAAATTAAATTAAAAAAACAAATATATTTGCATATTCAAATCATTTTATGTATAATGTTTTGTTATATTTTCTGTACATCTGAATCAATAAATAGTTATTTTTTTTAATGTTTCCATTTTTTTTTCAACATATAGTCCGAACAATATTCACTCAAAGTTATCTCTTTTTATAAGTATATGTCTGCCAGTGAGAACTCAAAGAGCGGCTCCTCTCAAACGGGACCCTCTATGAATATTAATGAGGGCTGAACTGTGTCATAGGTCACCGCAGTGTTTCAGATGATTATCTGGGCTGCTGCATACTGCCCTCTACGGTCTCGTTATAGAAATGTTTGTCTCGCGAGCAGGACAGATCAACAAATAGGCCTCTGTTTTCAGCCAAGTTTCCACCAGAACCCAGTGTTTATTGTCTAAAATACATCCCGACTGAAGAAGCAGCTGAGTGGGACGTGTCCCAAATACATGACTATGAAAGACTTTTGTGAATGTTGACAAAAGTAACTTACAGTTGAAAACTGACAGGAAATGCAGATGACTCATCCGGCACTAAACAGATTATTGTGCAATCAAATGCTCTCTCGATTGAGAATAGTCCTCTTCCTAGTAACACCTGACAAGCAAATCCGAACTTAGCCTGCTGGCTATTCAATATGTCTCGCCCAAACTTCCTGTTTCAACAGGACATGTTTTATTAGTACAATGCTAATTGAAGTTTCGTCTACAATTATGTAGTTTACAATTTTCGAGCAATCTTCAATTTATGTAAGATCGTAGCAATTATGTAAACAATATTTACAATTTCTTTTTAGGTAATCCAATTCGAATTTAGACTTTGAAGTTGGAAGTGTCTGGTTTTTAATGTTCAAATTATGGATGCACCGATATTAATTTTTTGGCAGATATGGATAACTGATAAGATAACCAATAACTCGTAACCGATGCCAATAACTGGTAACCAATACCGATAACCGATATCGATTAATAATAACCAATAATTATTTATATTTTAGAGCTGTTAACCACTTCTGGGCAATATTAGATATCCAGCTTTTTGAGCCTTTGTCAAAATGAGTTTTTAAAGTTTTTTTACATATTTATACTTAGCATTAATTAATTAATTCATTTTATTTAATCTTTAGTAATTTTAGTACTTCGACTTAAATAAAAATTTAAATTGTTACATTGGCATCTAACTGAAATAAAATAAGGCTAAGCTTTTTAAGGTCAAGGGTATTTTTAAGTATACGTTTAGTTTTAGTTAACGATAACAACAATGCAATACATTTTAAGACGTTTGCAAATACTGAACACACATACGTTTTTACTGTAACACAATGCAGCCATGCAAACATCTGCGCATCAGTGATGAAACCTACAGTAAACGCACCTGTCAAAATTCCCAGCCACATGCCTGAAGGATAATTATGAACACCTACACGGAAGTTATTCCCAACGTCTTATGAGAAGAGCGGCGTTATGGGAGGTTCTTGCATGAGCTATCTTTAAAATGGATGGAAATAACAGACCTGCAATGACAACAGGTTTAGTTTACAGCCCATTGAACAGTCACCAAGATGACAACACAAGGCCTTATCCACGCAAACCCCCAATACTCATACCTAAATTCATATTTGAATTGAGTGCGTAAACATACGCCAAACTCCAGAGTCCAAGGATTGGGACTTCATCGGACGGCGCGTTTGGTGAACCTAGCAACAGCGACCGTTATTCAGGTGGCTGCGGTTTGACGTTAACCGAAGTCATGATGGGACTCAGACTTAATGGGCTGAGGGATGTGAGTTGGTCACAGACTATAAAGGCTGGCATAGCGCCCGTCTCCTGCCCACATATGCGAGAGGGTCATTCCTGTCCCACTAGTCTGAATGAAAGGACTCCTTTCACTTGACTGCAATGGCTGGCATGCTGCCCCTTTCAGAGCCTGAGCTGACAGTCACATTGGACCAAACAAATTGGTACATTCTCAGAATAATAATTAGTGCAGCCATGAACATACTATTGTTTCCACTGCATAATGAAGGAACTGCCTTCTGAGCACGTGACGACTGGATGTTGTCTTCGCGTAACTGAAAAAAAGAGATTGGATTGGGGCTGGCGGTTATAAAAACACAAATTCAGCAATAATAACAGGTTGGAAAGTAGGTCTGACCTCAAAGGTTGTACATCCAATCAAATGGTATTTTGGTACAAACTCGCAGAAGCTCGTCAAAGGGTTGCGTCGCCACTTGATGTCCGATGTAAATTCTGGGTTCTGAAGCTAATTTTGTTGAACCACTGACGTATAACAATACAATGCATTGATTTATGATATGTTACCTTTCGATTATGTTTCCATATGGTAGAATATTATACGATTTATTTTTGAATTTATAATTTTTATTTAGTTTTTATTTTAAATGTATTTGTTTTTTTGTATAAATATTTATATCTCTTGATTTCTGTTTATTTCTGTTTTAGTTTGTCATTTTAGTAGTTGAACTTCAAATTTAAGCGCCAAGGCAATATATGTAATTTTCGTGTAAGTGTAATTTTTTTATATAATTTATATAGAAGGTCTACTACAATCTGTTTTTCATTTTAATTTAAGTTTTAGTAATTTTGTTATGTGCTTTTTTCATTCTTTACTCGTTTTTTAATATATATTTCTATTGAGCTTTCTTTCAGTTTATGTTTTAGTAATTTTGAGATTTTGTCATTTAAATTAGTTTTTTTTTAATACATTTAAAAAAAATCTATTGTATTTTTTGATTGATTAAAAATCGATTTATTAATTTATGCCATTTTAGTAATTTAACATAAACTTATTTCATTAAGTGCCAATTAAGGCAACATAAAATTTTTAATGCACATTGTGTGTGTGTGTGTGTGTGTGTGTGTGTGTGTGTGTGTGTGTGTGTGTGTGTGTGTGTGTGTGTGTGTGTGTGTGTGTGTGTGTGTGTGTGTGTGTGTGTGTGTGAGTGCGTGCGTGCGTGCGTGCGTGCGTGCGTGCGTGTGTGCGTGTGTGTATGTGCTTTCATGTTCTTAGTCTAATATAATAATTAATTAATTAATTAATTAATTAATTAGTTAATTGATTAATTTGATTGTTTATGTGTTTATTTATTTGAACTATTTCTTGATAGTTTTAGTTATAAGTAATACTACAGTAATACTACACAAATACTATAATATATGATAATGATTTGATACAATATAATAAGATAGTAAAATCAGGTCACACATGTATTCATTCATAAATAAATAACATCCTGAGGCAAAATAGAAACACATCTAAAGATCAGCTAATGACTTATTTCTTAATAAGCGCACACAAAATTTGTATAAAAATAAAATATTTTTTTCTCAGGTAAAATGTAATAAGATGCAGAAACGGGTTTAAACATTGTAAAATAGAAAGGCGACAGCACTATGAAAGAATAAACAATTAATACATTTAAAAATAAACAAGGGGGGAGATGGTGTTTTAGAAACTGAACGACAGGTCTTTCAACAGTGTGGAAATCTGTGGATTTCATTCAGAGGTTAACTTGTTTTTAAATTTCATTTCTATTGACAAACCATGCCATGTTTTCAGTCTTCAGTCAGACGACATGAAAATATGATCAGTTATGCTCCCATAAACATACATGTAGCATCCATGAGGAAGTATGGCACTTAATATGACACATTAATGGATTTACATGGATTAATATATATTAAATTATATGGATTAATAGCGATTAATCATTTGACAGCACTAATTACAAACACTTTTTAATATGCAGTGTTTCCTGTTGATTTGTTTGACCTAAAATCAAAGCTGAAAACAAATAATCTCCAAGCAGTTTGAACTACTGAAATGTGTTTGGCTTCCTAATGGATGACTGAAGACAACAGCTGTAAGCGACATGTATCCGCACGCATCCCTTCCCCAATGACAGACACCCATGTCGTTTCCATGGTAATGCACTTCCTATTCTTTCTTTCTTTGAGGCGCCTGGAGTTCTCGAACCCTGAGCACATTTCCCATCATGCTTTGTATTTCAAGACACACAAAAGGGAGTAAAATCAAATCAATCTCTCAAGAGCGTCCTTTAGAAATTTGATTTCTTCGGGGTAAAAGTAACGGATTGGTTTTCACAAACATATTGCTGTGTGCATGGATTATTAGGAGGATGGATTTGATTGACACACACTTTTTTTATATCACAGCGTCATCTTCTAATACGTGCAAATCAATGGTGAATCGTAACCTACATCATTTCAGCTGTCATTTTATTACAGCCAAATTGCATATGGGCCATTTTAATGCTCTCTCCTGCCCTCTTTATTATGAAATGATGGGCTGAAGGCCACTTGTGCCGGGTCTCTGGGGGGGGAACTGAAGTCGACGGGTCAATGAGATCTATATATCCACCATTACAATGACATGTCACTTCAGCTGTGATTAACAATGCACTGTGGGAGAAACCTGAAGCTTCACACGTGGACACGAGTGGGGAAGTTAACTGGGAGAAAGAGAGAAAGCAACATGGGTCAAAAGTGTGATCTTTTATGGGTGAAACATGTCAAGAATAGGCTTGGGTCATGTATCCCCCAAAAATCCAAATAAAAGTAAAGAATAAAGAAAATTCATTAATTTTGAATGAAAAGAAAGCCTCTTTCTAGAACCACTTTTCTTTTCTTTTTTTGCTATTGTGACTAAGTTAATAACAATTATGCATGAATTTGCATTGCTGTAATATCAGGGGGAAATATATAAATGTACACATTTATATATAATGATACAATTATCTGTTCTATTGCTGATTTAGAAAAATTGTTTATTTAGAATACACTAAAAAAAATATAATTTTTATGAATAACAATCATTTTTAGGAATATTTGAAATATATATATATATCTGGATGCATTGCGATAATACATATGTGACTGATAAATGTGTTTAATTGTTTGTTGTTATTTGTGTTATTATTTTTACTATAATACAGTAATATGACTACAGCTAATCATCTTTTTAAGAATTAGAATTATGAATAAAAACATCTGGATGCATTATGATAATTCAAATGAGAGGGAGAAATGTGCTTAATCGACATTATTTGTATTACTGTTTGTATTATTTTTACTATAATGCCGATACTAAATACTAAAAATATAGCACTGTAATAATGACTTTTTTATAATTTAAATTGCTAAAAATACATAAGTAAAACATCTGGATGACAATGAAAATATCAGGGAGAAATAGGGTTAATTAACATCGTTTGCATCATTATTTGTTGTATTTGATTTCATTTTTAATTTTTAATTTTCAATACAATACTACAATACGCTAAAATATTGCTTCACAGTAATGACAGTCATCTTCTGGAATAAAAATTATAAATAAAACAAGTAAAACATCTGGATGCATTGTAGTAATTAAAATGTGAGGGAGAAAAAAGCTTAAATTACATTTGTATCACTGTTATTTTTACTGTAATGCAGTAAAACTACACTTTTTTGGGAATAATTAAAATGACTAAAATACATAAGTAAAACATATGGATGCACTGTGTTAATGAAAATGTAAGGGGGAAATTTTTACTATGCCTTTTGAAAATTAACCATTTTTTATAGTATTATATAGTATATAATTATATAGTATTTTATAGTATTACTATTATAGTAAAAGTGTAGTAACCATGGTTTTTAACGCATCTATTACTATTTTTATAACCACAGTTTTATTGTTTAACGT
Organism: Ptychobarbus kaznakovi; assembly: GCA_027422405.1. Taxonomy (NCBI): domain Eukaryota; kingdom Metazoa; phylum Chordata; class Actinopteri; order Cypriniformes; family Cyprinidae; genus Ptychobarbus; species Ptychobarbus kaznakovi. The sequence continues at coordinate 16,190,861 of CM049815.1, forward strand.
TTTAATTTTCGTAAGGCATGATACAGTAAAATATTGCATTACAATATTTTTGGAATCATCTTTTAATGAAAATGTGCTTAATTGATATGAAAATAATGCTACAATGTAAACGAAATCTTAAAATGGTATGAGGAAATCATTTTATTTATCCAAAATACACTGTATATGTTATATGTGATGTTTTGTGAGATTCAATTTATTCAACTAGATTGTAATACTGCACTACAACATTATCAGAAATCTGTAGTTCATATGAATGTGAGCAAGCTGTCGCACTCACAAAGGATGTTTTAAAATGGTAGGATTTCCGATAATCAGCTTATAACAAGCCAATGTTGCCTGAAAGATGAAGTGTGCGTTGAGGAAGAAGCGTTTCACTCAGAGACCGGGGGGAGGTGTGGAGCGTCTATAATGCTTTTACGAGCATCGGCTAATTAGTGTCATTTGAGCATGGCCTTGTTCTAACCTTACGATTCTTTCTCTCTCTGCATCTATAGATTATGAGACTTCATAATGGAAGCAAATACTGTCTCCCATGAGAGCATCTCCTGCCCAACCTCCTGTCACACTCTGTCAAAGACAACCAAGAGGTCTCCGGCACCCACCTTTACAAAAAGCAAAAAAAAAACACCCTCACAAAAAAAAAGAAATTCAAGAGTTTGTGGGGCAGAGATCAAAAATAAGTGATGCACGGCGAGTTTTGGGGGGGGGAAAAAATTTCACATTCTTTAATTTTCTGAGTAAAATGGACAGCCATTTCAGGTCGAATAATTGTTTGAACCAAGGATTTTATCATTAATCCAGAAGGGCTGGCGGATCCGGGGTCACGCTGGGGGTTGATTAGGTACGAGGAGCACAAAGCTCTCCTCAGTCGATGCCATTGAAAAGAAGCAAGTAATTTAGATTCAGAATTGGTCTCGGGGCTGTGAAGCTCTCTCCATTACCAACCATTTTCAATTTCAGCCTCACAATAAACATCAGCTCGCCAAGGAAATTAGAGCATTTGGTAATGTACTAAAGGAGATAGGTGAGCCTCGACAAGCTGACACAACCTCCTAAAGCTCATCTGAAAGAAAATCCTTGAGATCGCACTCATATTTGACGTGTATGGACACTGTGTGTTCCTTGACCCCCCCACGAATAACAAGATGTGAGAGGCCCTGACTTTTCAATACGGCTCAGGCTGAGAGACAAAAGTATAAAAGAGTCCATCTCCATCGTATATGGCTTCACATATTTGATTGAAATTTCTGTATGATTAAAATCATATTAGTTAGTTTTCTTTTATCACAGTGTCACCATTTTCTTACTCTAATCATAATATTTCAATATTTTAACTGGGAATCAATTTCCAGATTTTTCTAATGTTTTCCATATAGTTTCAACTTTAACTTAACGAAAGCCAGTTCCTTTAAGACATCATGCTCAAGGAAGTGGCATCGTTTTGGTGGGAAAACAAGAGCATGAACATTAGTAAGCATTGGAAATGGGTTAGATGAATTGTGTGAGGTTTCACACTATTATTATTTTATTAATTACTAAATTATTCCATCCTGTTTGATGAAATTGTAGAAATCCATATGATGGTATCAAAATATGGTTAAATATAGCGATATATATTAAACTTAACTAGTTAATTAACTAGTTATAATATGTATTAGTTAGTTATGTTAGAAAAAAAATGAATAAATGGGTGTTAGGCTAAGATTTGATGTTACTTGGGATATTGGAATAACAACTCTATCTAATACATAAATTGAAATCATTATATGCGTGTTGTTATTCCAACATCCATGGGAAATTGTAATTAATATTAATGAAAATTGTGATTTGTTATTACTTTGAATATCAGGAAAAAATAGAGGTCTCATGAAAATATATATCTATAGCACACTTATTTTATTTTTACATGCTATTTATGCGCCGAAACTGACTTTGGCGTTCTTTGTTGGCGTACATATAATATGCATTTTGGCGTATATATAATACGCACCTACCCCACACCCCTAAACCTACCAATTGCTTATCATATGCATACGTCAAAGTCCATTTCTGCGTATAAATAACACGCCAAATAAAAACTGAAAATCATGCCATAGAAATGCACATACAAGTGATCGGGTTAAAAAATACCATGAAACTGTCAAATACTGCACATATATTGAAATAATGTTGTTTATATACATAAATATGTTGAATTAATTTCATTATTAGCTTTTTAGAAATACAATTTTAGCATTGTCCGGCCCAACGTCGCAGTCAGACACCCATTTTTAAATATATTTTTTAATTTAGTACTCCATAATGTTTTAAATGTCCATTTTAAGATCTGAACTTTTGAATTGTGAATTGTAAAATGAACTGTTGTTTTTGACCTGAGACAGATTGTCCCACATTTAATTAGATAACTGACATTTGTAAAAACTATTTTAGTGACACACAAAGTACACACTTTCATTTTAACGCAGTACAACCTACTAAATGGACTGTAAGTTTATCTTTAAAAAAAGACAACATAAAAAACTAGAGCGTATTCAACAAAGCAGCATCCAGTATATTTCAGATGGCCACTACGTTTCCAGGTTTCCTGAAGGTTAGGCTATTAGGCTAGTCTCTCGAAGCAGTCCTCCAAGGGTCTCCAAATAAACAGTAATAGGCTCGAAGATGCCTTTCTGGGAATTAAGTACATTATGCGAGCCATTCTATAAACAGGATCGAATCAGCGGGCGAATGCTCTGAGGCGAGGGAGGGAACTCATTTTCTCTGGCATTTTCCCTGCTTGAGGATCTGAAGGGAAAAGTGACAGAGAAAAAACTGGGCTTAAATGAATATTATCAGCATGAAAACAAAGTGACTACCTGAACAAAATCCATTTTACACTCGGCACTTCAATAGAGTTCATCCATCAAAAAGAAAGGCTGAGCTGCTCTGTGGAAAATAAGCCTCCACTTCTGGTGGAAATGTGAATAGAGAATCCTGTGGACCACACTCACACACACACACACACACACACACACACACACACACACACACACACACACACACACACACACACACACACACACACACACACACACACACACACACACACACACACACACACACACACGTACATCCCCACTGAGGCTGAGATCAGACCCTGGGAATTACTTTCTTAATGAGAAACTTGCTGATAGCGGATAAATACAAATTAATGTGTTACCATAATGCAATGTAACTTATTTCCTGACATTGTTACTTTTTGATGAAAAGTAACATGGTAAATGCTTTTTCATTAAAAAAGTGACCGAGATGTTGTTGGTGTCAGATGAAAAATCAAACCAGTCTAAAATAATGGCAATACTTTTTGCCATTGAATTAAATCTTACTAGGTACAGTGTAGATATATATTGCACACAAATCCATTCTTGTATTTGCTATTTATGCTGTTCCAAAAGACAAGCAATTACCTTTTTTGACCAATGAAAAAATGCATCCAACATGCTGGATGAAGCGAAAGAAGTATTACATATAAATATACTGAAAAGTGCTACTAATGTGTTTTATCTAATACTAAAAATATTGTTGTTCAATTAAAATCTACTAACCCAAAATGTGTCCTATGTAGGTCATTTATTTATTTATTATATTATAATTAATATCATGTTGTTAGCTTAGCAACATGCTAATATATCCTTAACTTTTAAAGGCTGGAACTGGGATTGTTGAGACCTTTCCAAACACACCAAAATCACAGATGACCAAGTTCAACACCAAGATGTAACTAAGTCATATTTTAGTGCACTTAAAATCTGCGGCTAAATTAGAACTTTGCGTGTTAGCTTAGCAACATGCTATTAAAATAATTGCATTAAAATAAGCTCTTTTTTTTAAATGATTGCAAGTTGTAGGCCTCATAATAGTTGCACTTTTACATACAAATTTCTGAGGACAGACTGGGACTGGGATTGTCAGATTCACTGCCAAAAAAAATTACCGAGTTCAATAATCAAACAAGTTGCTATGTGGTTCTTCAAATACAACTCTTCATTGCTGGACCTGAAGAATGACAGTCCTGCAGCGTTTAACCATAATCAAAAAACAACTGTATGTAAACTTCAAGTGATCCTGGAAACCTTGATGCATTTGTCCAGGTGTATTTGATTAGCATTAGAGCTGAATATAAGGCAGTGTTGCTTAAAACTGTCATGATCTACATTATGGTTTCTTCGGGTTGACATATTGCTTTTTGGCTTCATGAATGCACCAGAGATGATTTTCTGAAACATCTAGGCAAAAAAAAGGTCTTGTTGAGTAGTGATTGCAGCACTGAAACTGCTGGATGCACACACACAACCATACATACACACTGACTGTACATATTAAATAGATATCTCTTGTAATGACTAGTCAAGTCACATCAAACGAAGTTAAACACTTCATCTCCAAGCTAATGGGAAAGGCATGTTATTTAGGTCCCTATTGATCAAAACAGCCATCAAAAGACGTCAAACGTTGAATTGGGCTGTTTGGTCAGAAAGGACAGCGGCAGTGCATCAGTTTGGGCATGAAGAGCTAATCAACACTTCAAACTTACTGCATGCTTGACCTTCAACTGTATCTGCTTCCACCTCCAATCCCACACAATTTTCTGTGAAAAGTTAAACCCCTGAATGGTGTCCTTCGAGAATAGAAGCTAGTCAGTGCTTCCACTCCACTGCCTCCAATTTACCAAAGGTGGTCAACTCTGCAGATAGTGTCACCATCTAAATTATATGAGCCAGTCGGTTTGGGGAAACACCAAATACCCTTTTCTTTTTCTAGGCCATAGATATGAAATTAATTATTGGCTTAATTAAGGTGTGGGATGTTAAGACTGATCTTGGGGCACCTGGACACCCCCAACAAAGGGGCCGTGATGGAGAAAGACATGCACAAGGCATCACGGCCAGACAATTTCCCAGAGGCAGTGGGCTGTGGGCTGTGTTGGGATTTGGACACACCACAAAAGCAGATTCCTTTAAATAAAACCCACTCTACCGTATCCTCCAACAGTCCTGGAAAGAAAATGTTGATTTTAACACAGCTTAGATGCCTCTTTTATGATGTTGGTTGTATTATGATGAATAGGATGATGAATTTAGGGCTCTTGAATCTGGGGCTTTCAAACTTGGTTCAATTGATGGTCCAAACCAGAGCTGAATTACACAATTTGGGACTTTGAACATGTTGGAAATGCTTTGAGTACTGGTAACAGCACATGAGATTTACCATTAAAATTGACATGCACAATTTGGCCCTTCAGTTTGACTTGAGTTTGTCCTGAATGCATAGTAAGCTGCGAAAAATACAAGATCCAATTTACATGAAGACAAACAGCTTTGAGAAATAAGTAAGGCCATTTGGCAACCAAAGTTTTTTTTTTCTTTCATGAGGTTATTTTATCCCAGAGTGCTGTGTTTTTTTTTAAATCCCAGAAAGCGTGACGAGGTCTTAAGCGTATGTTTCTTGACACCAGGAGTCGAAGAATGTTCAACTTTGGGTAAAACACAGTACTCATCACTGTAACTTTTAGCCCAGCCATCCAATCACAGTGTTTGTACTATGACTGAACCACAAAGGAGGAGAAGTTAATAGTGCTTGTCTCAGAGTAATCATATCTGTACCAGATGGAAATCTCAAATGACTATGAATATTGAAATTAAAAGAATGCTACAACATTTCATTCTCAATGTGTCTGCCGCATTACTTTCACATATATTCGACTAGGTCGCATATATTCAGTGCTTATACAAATTGACATGAGACTGTATTAAATTGTATATTATCAGTAGTAGTTCACTTCCACAAGTTTGCGTGTACTAAGACAAAATGTGAACTGTATCGAAGTCCACAAGAACCCACAACACCTTTTCAACAGGACCTTGATGCAAATCCGAGTATAAAAACAATTTCACACCAAATTCTCATGCCAAATAGACCGCACCAAAAGATTTAGCGTGAAAGCAAATTACATACTATCTATAACTTTACAGACTCGACAATTAGTAATGATTTGGTTCATGATGACAATATTGGCTTAATCGTAAAATTCCGATGTTTTATCCAAATGGTCATCGCTCTAGATTAACCAGAAAGCATAATACTAATCAGTGTTGTTTTCCTGTAGGCAAAATGAATAAAGAACCAATGAAAAGTGCAATCAACTCTCTGGAAAAGCTTAAAATCTCTTCATACAGCAAGATTACTTTTGATTTACATCATTACTTGCGAGAGTATGAAGTGATTATAGCTCATTTGCTGCTTTTGCATAAGTTTCTAACGCTAACTTCATCTGAATTGGCCACTTCCAGTTTACCCTTAAGAAGAGAGAAAAAGGAAAATGTTTGACACTTCATGGAAACATACATATTTCATGAGAACCTCTAAAAAGAAGCCGGCAAGCCACAAAAGGACTTTGCTCAATAGAGGTAATGCATACACCAGATGGCCTTTTTTCTAGCAAAATTGTCTGTAATTGTTTCAATTCTGTCTCAGATTGCTTTGTTTCATTCTCGTTTTTTGCATCCCGCTAGATCCACATTTGTGTGATACTAACAGGAGTGATGTAAAATAGACAGAGGCATAATAAGAGAGGATTGGAACCCGGTCTACAAAGCGTGTCGTTGAGCAAATCAAAAAAGAAAATGGCACCATTTTGCGTCCACTTGACGAAAAGATGATTCTTTAGTTGAGGCCCCCATCTCTTGAGCAGTGCGCTAAAGCCATCAAATTCTCAGACACTTATAAAAGTTCTGTATCGCCAGAAATTGAATGGTTATTGACATATACGAGCGAGAATTATTTATGTATCTTAATAAATTCATATACACTGTAAAAGTTGTAAATAAAACAGATTATTGGATCCCTGTCAACCTTCAAGCAACAACTGAAAACTCATCTCTTTCAACACTACTTGACTTCATCATAACAAAAAAAATACTTTACCTTTTTCTATATCTTCATCTTTCTCTTGATCTTTCTCTCCTTCTCTTGCTAGCTTGTATTTATTTGAACAATGCCTGAGACTTGGTGTTAGGGGCACTTCCTCTGTCTGTTTGCCTCTTCAAGATGAATCGCTTCATGTATTCCCCAATTGTAAGTCGCTTTGGATAAAAGCGTCCGCAAAATGACTAAATGTAAATGTAAATGTTACTTTCTTTGTAATTTCCTAGTAATTATTCACGATATATACTAGCAATTTCTGATTGAAAACTGTTTTAAAGTTAGTCATATGTCAATTTTTTTCAGTATATATGAAATGTCACCACATTGACCCATTTAACATATCAGAATAAAGTGAAGAGTAATAATTTGACAATCTATGTTGACTAGCTGATGAAATACAGGCCAAAAAAACTGGGCTTCTACAAAAGTCTGTATTGTCCTCTAGCTCTCCATTGAGGAAAACGGCATCACATTGTGCTCCATACTAGACTGCTAGCAGTGGCAAATTACATGGCAAATGAAAGCTATGCTTTCCAGCATCTTGAGCTGTCGGAGTTTGTGAGAACAGAGAAACTAAAAGAAAAGTCAAAGTTTGCTTTTAAAGTCAACTAGTCCGCTATGGCACTCTCCCAACGGCGCCTACAAATAACCAGCAGAAGATTAGCTTAGCATCTGAGCACTGTCTCTGGTACACCATCTATTAACACAAGCTGGTTGAAACTGAGTTCTTTCATTATTTTACGTTTTATCATGGCTCTGCAGGCCAGCCAGCACCAGTTCTTTCAGGCAAGTTCTTGCAGACAATCTCTAGCTTCCACAAATCTTTGCTGTCACAGTCCCAAGATGTCTCCCCCCAAAAAATCTGGATATTTCCAATCTTGGCTTGATAGGCCGCACGGAATTAAAAAAAGGCAATTACAGAGAGGCGAAATCTTGTGTTTTCTATACAAATACGTACAAGGGGGAGCAGATTACAGGAAATCCGAATTGCTCGTGAATTTGCTGGTCCCTGAATGATAGAACTTGTTATTACTGAATGTAAACACTGCCAAGCTGATGATATTGTGGTAAAACACATCCCACATAAAACATCTCTGGACTTGTTCAATTACCCAAAGCACATTAATAACCTCGTAAACAGCAGTCAAGATTTTTGGTTCTAATCTTCTTTGGACAAAAACGCGAGAAGAGGAGAAATCGGACTTTGGGTAAGGCCGTTAATGAGCATTAGCCACTTTCAAGAGTTCGACAGACGACACTGAGACGTCTAATCACAGCAAATAAGATAAGCGCAGACATATCATAGACGACAGACGTGCTGGACCGCAACCAAACCGCAGTCTTACATGGCCGAAATGACGCTTATCAACAATATATCCAATTAAAAACGGCCACAAAGCAACTCTCGCGAACTCAAGAGTAAACTATCCGAAGGAAGTTGTGATATAAGCGTAGCTAATATGACTCCTGGAGTGTTAATGCATCACATTATTGAAGTGTAATATTTAATAACATTCGCAGTTTAACAATAGCCATGTGGTTCAGTCTCATTTAGCCTTCATTCTTTTCCCCTGCTCATTTTCTCCTCTCATGCTTCAGATCCTGCGCTAAATACTTTATTTAGAGCAGGAACTCCATATTTACATTATTCATAAGCACTGTCTCACCAATGCAGGTTACAGTAACCATCTGCTGTGGCAGATTAAAGCTACGAAACCTGTTATTATCGAGCCTCCAGCACCGATGTGTTCATTTCTATGTGTTTGGATGCTTCAGAGATATTCCTGCTTGCCCCCCACCCCGACATATCAACCTGGAAGACCATTAAAGCCTAACCATGTGAATACCACCTATTCACCGCAAACTCATTGTTCACAGCAAGGTAAGTGAAGAAACCTTTAGACTGTAATCACCGCCGAAGCTGATTTCCAAATGCAAAAGACGGAGAAATTGAAAAAGCGAATGTTGAGGTACTCAGCTCCCGTGGCTTGTAAGATAGGGTGTGCAGAGGAGCAAGTCTAATTCTCTCGCCCTCCTTTTGATGCCAAATTAGAGAACCGTGCCAAGAAAAACATGGCGTTTCGGGATGTATGTGAGCAATCACAACATACGGTACTCGTTGTTAAAGACATGCGATGCCTGCTCCAGTCAATGAAACCAGCAGACTCAGAGCAAATCAAACCAGGTCAGAAGTTTCAATGCTAATATAGACCTTGAGTTTACTGTAATATATAAATGGTTAACTCTGTAAATAAAAAATAAAATAAAATGTGAGGCAGCTAAACCTGGAGTCCATAATCTGTTCATCACAGCTGGCTCCCAATTCATTATAAAAGCACAATTTTTAAATCATAATAAAAAAACTATTAAAAAAGGGGGGTTCAAGTAAATGGTGCTATTTGTGTGTTATGTGTGTCATCATGACTCATAATGAGCAGTTACTGAACATAGTCAAAATTGTATTTGTAAAATATTTTTTTATCACTGATTTATGTAGTAATGAAAAAAATAAGTATTTAGATATTTAGAAATTAAGTAATTAGTGCATTAAGTTTTAAGTAAATTCATTGATACTTCAGTAAATAAACTCTATTAAAATAGAATTACACCCAAAATACAAAAACTTTTTTTAATCTAAATGTTAGCCAGTTTGCATTGGTTAAATGGAATAAGCTAATACATTTAATTCTACTACTTTTTATTTTACTGAAATTAAAACCTTGGCCTTTCAATATGCAATTTTATATAAATTACTTTATGCAAAAAAAAAAAAACCTTTTCAGTTTGTTTTATTTAGAAAATTTTATTATTGGCTCAAATTTGGTAGCACCTTTAATTTGGGTATTTTATGTACTGTACCAAACCCTAAACCTAACTTAAGTAGTTACTCTATATTACTTAGCGCTTCTTTGTGCAAGTCCACTGTAAATTGCGTGTACTGTAAAATAAAGTGCAACCGTAAACCTTTAAAAGTCCACCCTCCAAAACTCCTGAATGCAACAGGGTTGGCACAAAACATGATTTGAAAAATAACTATTTATCATAATAGAAATAATAGTCTTATAATTACTTATAATAAAAATTCTAAGTAATTTATTACAAGGCGCACCAAAACTGATATTCATATTATTAGTAGATGAATTCCTAATTTACTGTGACAGTATGACACAATGCAGTGCTTTAAATCAACTAACAAAACAACTATTAATAAAAGCAACCAAATGTAGGAATGAGCATAAGAGTTTAAGAATCAGCCACTGAAAAATCTATATTTGTTGACTATTGATCTGAATATTGGGGGGACATGTCCCCTAAGGTTGTCCCTCAGTGTTTATGATGGTTATGAGTGTGATATTTTAAGCCTGAGATGTGCAAACAAGACTTTTTGTTATTTAGCAACCTTTTCCAAAAAAAAATCACCATTTCAGACTGTTTTCTGAGCATAATCTTAATTTTCAGCAAAATACGCTAAACCATTGAATCATGCACAATTATACCCAACAAAATATATGCAGTTATATAAATACCAAAATAAATGTCATGTCTTTATACATAAAAAAATTGGGGAAAAGTGGAGTGAACATGTTGGCAGCCAGGATGAACTCATTTAATCAGTCATATGTATGAAGCTCTTTTCAGGACGGGTGCACAAACATTTGAATTACACCGGTCTGTTTCACGGCCATATGAACAACCTGTCTGCTTCTGCAAAGCCTGAGGCATAATAAATAACGCGCCGTGCTCCACGGCCTTGACCTACATCAATTAATTGCTAACGTTATTCATAACTGTCAAATTAGATTAGCGCTATCCTGACTTCCGCAGCCCTGAATCATATATCACATCGCTCCTTGAGGAAGAGTGATTTCCAAACTTACTCCAATAGTATCTTCTCACCGTGCCGATGTTGGTGTTTTTTTTTTTTTACAACACAAGCAAAATTGTGTTTCTCAGGTGATAAATTATGTTAATCCTTGAGGGGCACTGGGGCGGAAATGAATAAAGTGCGAGTGAAGGCGAGATTAGCATATTTCCTAAATCCATTTACTGAGTGCCAGTGTTTTGGAGCAGGGCTTCCATTTCATCAGCTATTATTCCATCATTGATGCTTCATTTCACCAACCCCCACCTGCCACGGACCCAACGAAGCCCCCCTCTTTCCCGACCGCCTCGCCAAACCGCATTTAAAGCCTCGTGCTTATTTGACCAATATTTGAGTTGGATTAGCGCGTAATCTGAGGAGGGCCATTATAGGCCATCACATCACTGTGAATAGATGAAATGACAATCGATGTGAAAACATATTAACACTAAACCAAATATCACACTAAAGTCGTATTCTATACGTATTTGTGAGCACTGATTAAAATAATAGATGACTTGGCATAATGGCTTAATGAAGTCGCCTGAAACATTTTCTGTGCTATACTGAGGTAAAATCTGCAGAATGGATTCAAACATGCTAAAAGTTTTTGCTTCAGTCAGTTTTTGGTCCTTTGATTAAAACATCCCTTAAATTTAGAAAATGCTTCATTATGTCATATAAATTGGAGTCGGTTTTACTAAAATTCTAACTTAAGTTGTTGAAAATAACAATTTAAATTGAACAAATATACACAAGTTTTACACAATAATTAAAAAAGGCATCAACATTGAACAAACACAAGGCTTTTCAACAATTTACCAAATGTTACCAAAGTCTACTTTTGTTCTTCACCCGTTGTCTTAACAGCATATGATATCCCTTTAAGTTTACTCATCTGACTGAGAAGACATCTAACTTAGTTGGCAAGAAGGTATAACATTAATATGCATAATTTTTCATTATCGTTGTTCCGTCAGTAATTTGGAGGTTAAATGAAGAGTTGACTCTCATTGGTAGCTAAATGCACAATCAATTTAGCAGAAAATAAAAAAACTGTAAACAAACACGTAACAAGCAGGAAATACGCCAAAAGCTGTTAAATCAGCACAAATCTGTGGAGTTCTGTGTGTGCAGATTTCGCACAGTCCTCCTGATGACCGAAACGCTGCAACAAGCTGATCCAAGCTCGGAAAGTGATTGGAAAAAGTAGCATCGCTGCCGCGGCGAGGCTTAAAGATGGGATGCTCTTATTTAGAGCGAGAGGCCTTGTGCGATTCCACAGTCAAAACTAATCAGCCGCGTCCCGGCACCGCTCCCCTCTCGCGGCAGCCCACAGATATTTCCATTTTAACGCCTTGAGATGATCAAAGCATCAGCTTAATATAATCAGCTCAAACCCCATTTACCACAAGCCCCACCGCTGCGTCTGGGGAGCGCTTCTCTTCCCCGGCCTATCTATTTGGAAACAGGTGCTATAATAGTAAATTAATTAGACGGAGGCGATGCACCTTGTTCTTTGTGGGCGCCAGCCTCTTGTGGGTCACAGCCTCCAGGAAAATGCCATCTGGGCTTGAATTCCCCTCTGGGACAGGAAGGGAGTAGGGAGGCGGCCCCGGGCCGCAGTTGACCGTGGCACTTTTTACATAACAATTAACCCTATTAGCCTCTCGCTCGCCATGTAGCCGCTTTACTTTTTCCGATCCTTTTGGAGGTACACACCTCGACGCAACGCCTTCTGCAAATGCCAGAAAGGTAGAGGCGATCAGGAGGAGGTGAGTAACCTTTACCAGGCCGGATCTGCGATTCCAATGATTTATTTCCAGGGCGGGATCGGTCACGCTGGAGAAACAACCGTCCGGGATAATACAGTACATGAGCAGCAAGTGATGCGAGACTGGAAAGCACTTAGCGTCGCTAAACACACATGTACGTTTGTGCTTCCCCACGCTCACTTTTTGACTTTTTAATTTGTTTGAAGTACGTCTTTTAAGGTAGCTAAGTCTCAAACGGCGAGGTGAAAGCTTAAAAGCCTCCGTCCGTCTGATGCTAGCAAAGCTAATAGCACGTAGCAGGCGAAAATGTGTGGAGGAATTTGACTCCACGGCCTGAAATCTGAGCGTCAGTTTGTTTTCAAGCCTCCTTTCTCCACGAAATACAGATTACTGGAAGCGGCTTGTGGTTAATGAGAGGAAAAAAGCTTGAAATGTTATGCCTGCAGGATTTTTTTGTTTTTTGTTTTGCGAAACTTGATGTAATTAGCTAGCCACCAAAGAAAGAGATTGTGATAAAGTGAACAATGAAGCCGGAGATGCTGTATTGTCACGATACTATCATGCCATTGAAGGCTTTAGCCATGTGTTGTGTTTTTCTGGGAGTTCCTGTGTTTGCAACACAGATTAAGTGATTCATCAGCGGATTGGATCTGAGAGGAGAGGACTATAGGATCGCGTTCCTCTGAGGTCCCGGGATCAGGCTCTGTGCAAACATCGGGATTTGACGCTAGTTGAGCGTTAAACCCCGAGCAGATGGCGGAGGATGTCGAGTTAAGACAGCGACTGATCTGGGGAAATGGATACTCTCTCGTTAGGTTGAAAGTACCTCTGGGACAGCAGTCAAGTGTTGGACTAACCTCCTTTGCCAAAAACAAACGGTCGATCGAGCCCCTTTCTGCTCCAGCAGGGAAAACAGAAGCTCAGCCCCCATGATGTCCCAATAATGGGGGCAAGGCTGAGGGAGGAAATTACCCCTCTCAGATCCAGCCAAACGGGGGTGGGTGTGTAAATGTGGAGGAAGGTACTAACCTTATCGCCAACCGGTTTATGAAAATGAACGGATCACACACACACACACACACACACACACACACACACACACACACACACACACACACACACACACACCACACACACACACACACACACACACACACACACACACACACACACACACACACACACATGTTGGTTTTTATGGTTTACGGGGACTCTCCATAGGCGTAATGGTTTTTATACTGTACAAACTGTATGTGCTATTGCCCTACACCTACCCTCACCTAAACTTAGCCCTCACAGGAGACGGTGCATTTCTACTTTCCCCCAAAAAACGCACACTGTATGATTTATAAACATTTTAAATTATGGGGACACTGAAAATGTCCTCATAAATCACCTTCTCCTTGTAATACCTATGTCATACCCATGTCATTATACAAATTTGTGTCCTCATAAACCACATAAACATGCACACACACACACACACACACACACACACAAACACACACACAAACACACACATATGAGGTATAATATAGAGCTGATTTGAAGGACCATGTATTAACTTTTTGCAGCTGGATTACTGCACTAAATTATATGCAAATATTGACATATAATTGGCTTAATTTATCAATCTACTAAATTTGACCAACAATCTTCCAAATTTACCAACAATCTACCAATTTTTTTTAACAAAATCTATTGCAAGAAAACAATCACTCTACATCTATATTAATGCTAAACACTCAAATATGACTTAATGGCTAACATATGAATTAATCAAGTTGCCTGTTATGATTGAGAAACATGTCCCACACTATATTTGGTCAAAATATGCTGAATGGATTTAAATATGGTCAAATGTGTTTGTTTTTACACTGTTTTTGGTTCAGTCGTAGTTTTTGTCTTTTAAAAAATATCTATTTTAAATGTAGACAATGTTTTGTTCTGTCAGATTATTTCAAGTCAGTTTTACTAAAATGGCAAACCCACTTTAGTTGATGAAAACTGAAAAGAAGGAGCGGATCAAATACACAAACATTTTATTTATTCATTTAATCATGTATCAACATTTAGAAATACTTGGTTTATTTTATTAAAACCAAAAATCTACTATTGTTCTCCACCCATTGTCTTATATAATTCATATCAAATATTTTGAAGCAAACAATGTGTTTATTAACATAAGAATACACAAAGGATAACATATTTGAAATGCAATAATTGTGTTTGTCAATCTAGTATGAATTATATAGTTTATGGTAACAAATAATACAACATTTTTTAATAAATCTACCAAAATTCATTAAGCAATTACAAATTCTGAAAGGGATGAAGTCATCAATGTATTTTTGTAAATGCAACATGATATAAAGATAATCTGTATCAGGAATATACAATAATTGTAATGAATTTTAATTAATTTCAGTTTTAATATTAATTTTTTTAAATAGTTTTTTGGTTTGTTTCACTTGTTTTAAATGAATAATAATAATATAATATAACATATAATTGAAGTATTGAATGCTTGTTAAACAACAGTAAATAGAAACACACACACACACACACACACACACACACACCACACACACACACACACACACACACACACACACACACACACACACACACACACACTCACACGTGCATGAGATCTCTTTTCAAAGCCTTATCACAGACTGCATTCATTAAACACACACATTCAAAGCTGTGATAACTTCTGTGTGTGTGTGTGTGTGTGTGTGTGTGTGTGTGTGTGTGTGTGTGTGTGTGTGTGTGTGTGTGTGTGTGTGTGTGTGTGTGTGTGTGTGTGTGTGTGTGTGTGTGTGTGTGTGTGTGTGTGTGTGTGTGTGTGTGTGTGTGTGTGTGTGTGTGTGTGTGTGTGTGTGTGTGTGTGTGTGTGTGTGTGCCTCTGTGAGGTCATGGTTTTCATACACTCAGTGTGTTGAACACGTCGCGAGACGTCGATGCCCTTCACCTGTAGGGTAAGAATTCAGCTTCTATATCACATCTTAGCACACACACCGGATGGAGACTCTATTATGGTACAGTTATTGATTATCTATCTGTACAAATTATTATTTGAATAATTGTTTTCTTATTTAATGCTATTTTAAACATTAAGAACATCCTTATAAAAGCTAATAAATAATATAAATATATAATTTTTTACCTATTTTAATTAATTTTAGTAGAAAATGTTTTGGTTTTTACTTATATTGAATTTATATTTTTAGGATTCATTTAGTATTGATTTGAATATCCAGATTGAGTATTTGGAAAATGAAATAAATGAATATGCTCTCAAATCATCAGACATGGGCTGGACTCATTTTCATCGGGGCTGATAATTTCAGGTTGCTTTTCTCTGACACACTCGGCATTGTGTGTGATCATAAAGAGCTAATAATCTGGTTAAGAGGATTTGGAGCTGAAGTGTCTCACTCAATCTTGATTTGAGATTTCACGTTTCTTTAATAATCAGAGAGTGGATCTTGATAGAGGTGCGCGGATATACTTTTGGGAGGGTGTGGGTCTATCTATAATCAATCTTTTTCTTTAAAACACACATTAATTGGGAAAAATGATAGCCTTCCATCAATATGTCCTTAAAAAGCATGCTGCCGGTACTTTCTTCCCTTTAATTCAATCAAATCATTGCAGCAACCGGCCTCTTTCACAGAGATAATGCGGTTAGGCTTTTGTGTTCCAATACCACGAGCCGGCTGATTCTGTTCAAAGTGCAAAAACTTGAGAGGTTGAATGATGTCTCCTATTATTGCATAAAACATTTGAAGATTACAGAAGAACAGTTAGCCATTTCAAAAGCTGCTGTAATGAAAGCCAGACCGTGAGCTCTAATATTCTTACAATATTACTGTTTTTACCCCCTGAGCAGCACAGCAAGTCTATTATAAGCTTACTGTACACGAGTTATACAGATATTATTGCAGTAAGAAAAATTTAAATGCATAACAATATCTAGCTTTAGTTGATTAAAATTATATTTTAGATGACAGGGAGGTGCAAAATTAAATGAAATATTGGAAATATCACATGTAAATTATAATTTTGGTACTGTAAATATTTTGGTATATTGTTATAAACAATGTACAATATTTGACCAAAATATACCAGCTTCAACAGATGATGTCAAAAATAAAATAGCTCATGACCTGCGATTTTTGCATGAATTTAGGTGCAAAATGAACCAAATATTTAGATATTTTATATATTAATGTATCAACATTAAAAAAATTAAGAAAGAAATAAATTACATTTTTGGTATTATAATTTGAAATAAATTTTGTATATTTAACACATTTTTTTATGTAAATTTTTCATGCAAAATTAGGTGCAAAATTAAACCAAATATGTAAACATTTTGCATATCAACATTTAACAAATAAGTCACCATTTTAGCATTATTATTTTAAATAAATGTCATGATGTTATAAACAATAATTAATATCATGCAGCTTTTGCATGTGTTTCATATGTTAATAACACAAATATTTATGAATCAACATTTAACAAATAAATCAAAAAATTTGTTATTATAAGGTATCAATTTTATATTGTCTTACCTAAAATCGACTATCATTCTACGCCCATCATCTTTACAACTATTGCATGTATTATTAAGTATAAAATGAATCCAAATATGTAAACATGTTATATATATTAACGCATCAACATTTAACAAATGCATCACAATTTTGGTATTATCATTTTGAATACATATTGGTATACTATTTATTTGATATGTTTATATTATTATAAAAAAATCACCAAATTTTACCTAAATACACAGCCTACTATATTAACATATCAACCCGTAAAATACAATTTTGGTACTATAATTTTAAATACAATTTGGTATTTTACTAAAATTCTGCGCCCATTATCTTTACAGCAGATGATGTCAAAACTAAAATAAATCATAACATGCGATTCTTGCATGTCAACAAACAAACAAAACACGTAAAAATAAATCACGTAATTGCCCATCCTCAAAATATTTCATTTTCCTCGTCTTTGAAATGTCACTCCGCCGAGGGAAGTGAAGACAAGTGTACGTTGCTGTTAAAATGTCATTCTGTCAAAGGCAAAGATGTGTGTATGTTTCAGAAAAAACCACACACAGCAGCGGGGAGCGAGCGCTCGCTATCCAGAAACAGAGTGCAGGGCTAAAAGGGGCCGATTCCGAGCCCAGATAACAGATGGAAATTGCCACTGGAGAAAATTAGGGTTGTTCAGCAGCTCGCCGATAAGCACCTATTTGCTTTTGGTCATAGCGGCTTCTCACGCTTTATAAACCATCATTTAATTACACTGACGAGGGCTGATTGTCAGCGGTGCCGTAAGGTAGAGGGGCCCCGGGTGCGAGAGCAAGAGGGCCGAGAGCACAAAGAGGGAAATTATACGTGTCCTTGGCATTTCAATCACCATCCCTAATGCATTAGAGTTCAATTACATTAGACACTTCTGCAGAAGAGAGAAAAGAGACAAATTAAAGACAAAAGTAGCTGTAGAGCTGCGGGGAGAAAAGACAACATTTGCGAAGATAAATGAGGGTCATTTTTAGCATTCTTCATTAAAAAATAAAATATTGCAATAAAGGGTTTATAATAAGGGTCTATAATAAGAGTTCAAAACAATAGGATGTTGAATTGTATTATCTTTGTGTTTTACCCTCTTTGCATCCATTATAAATAAAACGCATTATTATTTATTAATAAAAGCAAACATTAAGATAAGACAAGACCGTAATCTTTAATATTTTCAATATACTACAGTTAAATAGGATTCCAGCCAAATTTTTTAAGCGCTAGCTGCTTTTCCTCCGTCTTTCATTGCTGTCACTTCAGGTTTATCTCCGTTAAGGATTATCAAAAGATCCATTTCAGCCGGGTTCTTCTAATGAAGCGCTTATGTTTGATGTAATTACTGTAGGTAAGACATATGTGATGGTTTCTCGTGCTCTGCAGAGCTATAGGTTGAGTTTGACTGCAGGCTAGTGTTTTGTTGCCATCTATTGGAGTAAAAGCTCATCTTATCTGCAGCAGACGAGCAAGACAGTGCTGTCAGGGGCAGAGTCGCTGATCTGGTGTGAGATCAACGCTATTTATTAATAGAAACAAGCTTGATCACTTCAGATAATTTGTTTATCATTAAATGCTGTCCAAATAAGAACATGCAAATTGTGTTGTTTTTAGATTAATGCTATTTAAAGAGTAGAAGATCAAACATGTTACATTTATTATATACTGTTTGGTTGTACGGTACAATATGATTTAGACTTATTGACATACATATAAATATAAAAATATGTCAGTGGAGCATGTTTGAGATGGATAAAGTACGACATCTCTACTATTATATATAATATATAATTCATACTGTTATTTAAAAGTGTATTATTTAAAAAAAATGCACGCATGCTTTAAACCATTTTTTACTATTATATATTCAATAAAGAAAAAAAACATAAAATATATAATAAAACAAATAACACTAACATTCTGTCTCTGGACGTTAATCATCAAAAACATGAGATTAATTGAATTAATTAATGAAATGCAATAAATTAAAATGAACCGAGCATTATTGTTTTCATGAATAACAGACAGCTTGGATATTATAAATAAATCATGATATGAAACTGTTCTCTATAGTATCAGATGTGTTATGTTTACTAGAATATGGCAGACACTAAGCAAACGCAGCTTTCTTCTTCTGGTCTATACTGTAGGGGGCACTGCCTCCGTACTAATATACATCATGGCTAATTACTCCGCTTCATTAATTAGCCTGAAGCTGGGAGAGCGATCACACAACAACATACAAGTCCTGCGCTTGTGCCTGTACGGCTTACGGTGTTTCTCAAAACATCAACAAAAAAGAGCTGTCACAAGATTTATGGAGGGAAACAACCCTAAGATGATTAATGCATGTAATAAATGCATCAATTATACTTTATCCCACAATACTATGGGCTCTGCGTACATTTCAGTGTGGATGAATGGTAAGTGATATCATATATCACATATATAACATGTAACGTCTCATCTCCGGAAATAATTACTCGTATAACAGTTATAATTAAAGACTTATAATAATTAAAGCAAGACAAGATGAGAAAAACTTTGCTTTTCGTATGGTTCATTTTAAGGTTTTGCTTCCTTATTTCAGAAAAAAATCATCTAAAAACACACATTTAAGTGTTTATTGTCTGTAGATTTGAATTAGAGCATATTTTCAATGGCTGTTTTCTTTATTTTAGCAGCACTTACACCATTAAACTTTACAGTTTTATTCATATCTATATTCAGAAGGTTTTCACAGAGGTTCATATGATCTTTGCCTGGGAACATTTTATTTTCTGTGATAAAAAATAAATCCAAAATCTTCTTTGTAAAACCCTTTAGTATGTCAACAAATAAAACACGCATTTTGAACCTGTTTTTATTCAATCTTCAGATTTCTGTTCTGGAAATGTATGCAAACTGGTGCATATTTAATGAGGTAATTTGCATATTTAAACAAAATATTTCAGAAACCTTGTAATACAAAACAGTTGTCTTAACTGTGATTGATCAACTGGGAATAAAATGGTGATATCTATTTAATAAAGTCTTGTAGTTCTTTGTTTTTAAGAAATTAACTGGACACTACTTACATGCGATGTTTTGAATGTTTATCATTACATAATGCATCTTTTCACACATTAATAGTGTATTTATTTAGTCAGCAGTAAGCTAGTATTCGCAGTCAGAGAGAGTGACACTTCCTCTCGGCCGCAGCGGCCAATGGTTTGATTTGGAAATGGACTGGCGTGTGATTGGTGCAGTCCATTTAAAAGTGCGACGGGCCGCCTCGGATCGATCCCGCTCCCGTTGGCCTTTCATTTCAATCACATGCTGATAGAGGCTTGACATTAATTGGTGAGAGATGTGCAATTATATATGTGTTTGGGGAGGGCGGCGCTGGCTGAAGTGTGCTTGCAGCAGGGAAAATGGCTCTGAGAGAGGCCAGACAGATAGACACCAAATTACCCATGAAGAGAAACAAGAGCGCACTCTGAGTGGACTCGATATTGATGGCTACTTTAATACAGCTGTATTATAAGTATATTATTGCCCTCACAGACAGGGAGAGAGATAGATGAACGAAAAACAGGAGCTGCTCATATTTCACTCCATCTCCAGATAGATAGATAGATAGATAGATAGACAGACAGACAGACAGACAGACAGACAGACAGACAGACAGACAGACAGACAGACAGACAGACAGACAGACAGACAGACAGACAGACAGACAGACAGACAGACAGACAGACAGACAGACAGACAGACAGACAGACAGACAGACAGACAGACAGACAGACAGAGAGACAGACAGAGAGAGACGAGAGAGAGACAGACAGACAGACAGACAGAGAGAGACAGACAGACAGACAGAGAGACAGGAGAGAGACAGACAGACAGACAGACAGACAGACAGACAGACAGACAGACAGACAGACAGACAGACAGACAGACAGATAGATAGATAGATAGATAGATAGATAGATAGATGATAGATTTTGTGCATTTGTTTCATTTTGGTTTTGTTTTGATTTGTTGTGTTTTTGTTGGTAGTTGTGTTTGTTTGGTTTGTGTTTTTTGGTTTGTTTGTTTTGTTTTTGTTTGGTTTGTGTTGTGTTTGTTTGTTTGTTTGTTTTTGAACATCTCTGTTTAGTTTTTTATGTTATGTTTTGTTTTTTGTTCCCGGTTTTTTTTATTTGTATGTTGTGTTGTGTTGTGTGTTTCGTTTTGCTTTTGTTGTGTTTTATGTTTCGTTTCTGTGTTGTGTTGGTTTCTTGTGTTCGTTTCATTTCGTTTTGTTTGTTTTTGTGTTTGTTGTGTTGTGTTGTTTGGCAGAGATTTATTGTTTGTTTTTTTTTATCTTTGTGTTGTGTTGTTTTGTTTGTTGTGTGTTTGTTTTTTTTTATGTTTTTTGTTATGGTTTGTGTTTCGTTTGTTTCGTTCAGTTGTATTTGTTTTTTTTTTTCTGTTGTTTGTTTTTTTTTTTTTTTTGTTTTGTTTTGTGTTTGTTTGGTTTGTTTGTTTCATTTGTTTTTTGTTTTTGGTTCTGTTGTGTTGTGTTGTGTTGTGTTTGTTTTGTTTGTGTTTTGTTGTGTTGTGTTTTGTTTGTTTTGTTTTGTTGTGTTGTGTTGATGTTTGTTGTTGTTTGTGTGTTGTGTTGTGTTGTTGTATGCGTGTTTTGTTTTGTGTTTGTTGTGTTTGTTGTGTTGTGTTGTGTTGTTTTCGTTTTGTTTCTTGTGTTTGTTGTGTTGTGTTTGTTGTTGTGTTGTTTTTGTTTTTATGTGTTGTGTTGTGTTTGTTGTGTTGTGTTGTGTTGTGGTTTGTTTCGTTTTTTCTTTGTGTTTGGTGTTGTTTGTGTTCTTTTGTTTGTGTTGTGTTGTGTTGTGTTTCGTTTTGTTGTGTTTTGTGTTGTATGTTGTGTTGTTTGTGTGTGTTTTTTTGTTCTTTGTGTTGTGTTGTTGTGTTGTATGTTCGTTGTTGTGTTGTGTTGTTTGTATGTTCGTTTGTGTTTGTGTTTGTTTTTGTTGTTTGTGTTGTGTTGTGTTGTATGTTTCGTTTTGTTGTTGTTTGTTTGTTTTTTTTTTCTTTTTTGTGTTGTGTTGTGTGTTTAGTTTTGTTTTGTTTTTGTGTTGTTTGTGTTGTGTGTTGTTCGTTTTGTTGTGTTGTGTGTTTCGTTTTGTTTCTTTGTGTTGTGTTGTGTTGTGTTGTGTTGTGTTGGTTTGTGTTGTGTTTGTTGTGTTGTGTTGTGTTGTGTTTCATTGTGTTGTGTTGTGTTTCGTTGTGTTGTGTTGTGTTGTGTTGTGTTGTGTTGTGTTGTATGTTTCGTTTCGTTGTGTTTGTTGTGTGTTGTGTTGTTGTGTTTGTTTGTTGTGTTTCGTTTTGTTTCTTTGTGTTTGTTGTGTTGTGTTGTGTGTTTGTTTTGTTTTTTTGTGTTTGTGTTTTGTTGTGTTGTGTTGTTTTGTTTTGTTTGTGTTGTGTTGTGTTGTATGTTTGTTTTGTTTGTGTGTGTTGTGTTGTTGTGTTGTGTTGTGTTGTGTTGTGTTTCGTTTTGTTTCTTGTGTTGTGTTGTAGTTGTGTTTTTGTTGTTTTGTTTGTTGTTGTTTCGTTTTGTTTCTTTGTGTTGTGTTGTGTTGTATGTTTCGTTTTGTTTGTGTTGTGTTGTGTTGTGTGTTTCGTTTTGTTTTTTTGTGTTGTGTTGTGTTGTGTTGTGTGTTGTGTTTTGTTTTGTTGTGTTGTGTTGTGTTGTTTTGTTTTGTTGTGTTGTGTTGTGTTGTGTTGTGTTGTATGTTTCGTTTTGTTGTGTTGTTTGTGTTGTGTGTTTCGTTTTGTTTCTTTGTGTTGTATGTTTAGTTTAGTTTAGTTTAGTTTATGTTAGTTTAGTTTGTGTTTGTTGTGTTGTGTTGTTTGTGTTGTTTTGTTTGTTGTGTTGTGTTCGTTGTGTGTTTCGTTTTGTTGTGTTGTGTTGTGTTGTGTTGTGTGTTTCGTTTTGTTTCTTTGTGTTGTGTTGTGTTTGTTTTGTTGTGTTGTGTTGTGTTGTGTTGTATGTTTCGTTTTGTTGTTTGTGTTGTGTTGTGTTTGTTGTGTTGTGTTGTGTTGTGTTGTGTGTTTCGTTTTGTTTCTTTGTGTTGTGTTGTGTTGTGTTGTGTTGTATGTTTCTGTTGTGTTGTGTTGTGTTGTTGTGTTGTGTTTTGTTTGTTTCTTGTGTTTGTTGTGTTGTGTTGTGTTGTGTTGTGTTTCGTTTGTTGTGTTGTGTGTTTGTTTTGTTTGTTGTGTTGTTTGTTTGTTTTTTTTGTTTAGTTTAGTTTAGTTTAGTTGTGTTTTTTGTTTCTTTGTGTTGTGTTTGTTTTGTTGTGTTGTGTTGTGTGTTTCGTTTTGTTTCTTTGTGTTGTGTTGTGTTGTGTTGTGTTGTGTTGTGTTGTGTTGTTTCGTTTTGTTGTGTTGTGTTTGTTGTGTTTGTGTTGTGTTGTGTTGTGTGTTGTTGTTTTTGTTTTGTTGTGTTGTGTGTTTCGTTTTGTTTCTTTGTGTTGTGTTGTGTTGTGTTGTATGTTTAGTTTAGTTTAGTTTAGTTTAGTTTAGTTTAGTTTAGTTTAGTTTAGTTTAGTTTTGTTGTGTTTGTTGTGTTTGCAATATATTTTGTTTCTTTTGTTGTTTTGTTGTTTGCTATAAAGACAGTAACTGCAACAGTCCTGATCAAAATGTGTGATGATCATATGAATATGAATATTTAGGTTATATATGTTTGAAGCTGCTGCTGTTCTGTCAGTTTAAAAAATAAATCAAGTTCGTGAATCAAAATCGTTACAATATATAATATACTTTTCACTTAAGTTCCCTTGAATACAGCACATTACATGAGCAAAAGTGACAGTAACGCAACGGATCATATGCTTAAAGACAGGACCGATCTCTTTTTTACATAATTTTTTATTTTCTTTAAACACATCGTTCTGCTACATGTTCTTACAACATTTCAGCCAGAATTTGAATTATAAATGTTAAATAAATGTGTTTATTACCTGTCTAGCGATGTGTGTTTATGTTGAAATATACTAATTATGTGAAAACGGTTTGTCTTTTCAAATCTTCTATCGCAAGTCATTATATTTATCAAGTTGGCTCGTGTGTTTTATGTTTCACGCTTCAGAAATGTGACGTTATTTCTGGTAAGGGACCATAGTGAGCGCCGATGCTCCCTAGTTTTTGTAGTGCATTGTGGGATTTTTTAGGGAGCGAATGTTCCAGTGCACTGGAAGGATTCCGTGATTGAGACAGCCCTTAAAATGTCCGACTCCCTGATCAGTGCCCTGACTACTGAACAAGGGAGCTGATTGAGATGCACCCATAGACAAATATATACTAGACTTGCATAATATTGTGCTTGACCAATCAGAATAAAGTATTCCAAGAGCTGTTATTTAAAACACAGAATCTGATTGGACAAGCAGCATATCAGTAGTAACGCTGGTGAATGACTTCAGAGAGAAACCCCTCATCACATGTGCTTCAAAATAAACCAACTCACCTACAACATTAATAACATTTCATAACAGGTAAGTATACTCATAAAAGAGCAATGAGATGCTCCTACAGTAAAATACTGCAATTGCACTTTATTTTACGTCACCCAATAAACTACTGAGTAATATATTGTAACTGTATGTGTTAGGTTTAGGTGTAGATTAAGGGTTATTACATAGTTATTACATATAATAAGTATGTGTTCATGTAGATAGGACTGTAAGTAAATGCTACCAATTTAATATTATATATGAAACAATGTGTGTAATTTTACACATACAGTACACTGTCAAAATTGTTTTCCTAATCAGTAGTTTGGTAACACTTTACAATAAGGTGTCATTTGTTAACATTGGTTAATGTATTAACTAGGGCTGTCAAAATCAACACGTTAACGCAAATTAATTTTAATGGGACTAATTTTATTAATGCACGATTAACGCAGCGTGCATTTTCTGTTTGACCTGTGGCCCAAACTGTAGTTGGAGAAACGGAAATGGATGGAGATGCTGACAGTGTTGCCAACTTGGTGACTTTTCAGGCCGCTTTAGCAAAAAAAATTTTTGTGCCTAACGACCAATCTTTAGGGTTTGCCCAAGCCTTATTTAGTTCCTGAGACTCGCTTGTACTGCCGCACGAGCGCGAGGTGTCTCTTTCCCGCTGCGCACCACCCCCCCCCCCCCCTCGCTCTCTCTCTCTCTCTCTCTCTCTCTCTCTCTCTCTCTCTCTCTCTCTCTCTCTCTCTCTCTCTCTCTCTCTCTCTCTCTCTCTCTCTATCTCTCTCTCTCTGCGTCTGCCTTGTTCAGTAAACGGCGGAGAGGAGCAGATATTACCTACATTTACTACGCTTTTTATGTGTTAAACCAGATATTATGTTCTTCTCTAATTTTACATGCAAGTATAGCCAAAATCACAGCACAGCTAATGTCTTTATCTTATGTGTAGCCTATTTGATTTTATCAGACGACGGCTGGATTATAAATCAGGATTTTTGTGCAGATTAACATCTTGGAAGGGAGAGCTGGTTATGTAGTCTTAATGGGTCGCGTTTCAGTCACTATTTCATATTCATCCCGTTGTCTGACAACAGAAACAGTAAAATATATCTACACTCTAAAAAATGCTGGGTTAAATTAATACAACCCAGTGCTGAGTAAAACATGGACAACCCAAGCATTGTTTTTCACATACATAGTGAATTTATATGTGCACACTGAATCTGATAGTACTGCAATTTGTAATATCGCTCTAATTTGTCCTGCTGATTTATTTGCTGTTTTTTTTTGGCAAAAATATATGTGGCATTACAATGCTTCTTTAAAATGTCAGTTTGAGATTTTGTGTAAACATGTTACAACTATTGCAATGATGTCTCAACTAAAAATAAATTTTCTTCCCGAAAGCGTCTCACTAAAATCTGATCTACAACATTCCCGCGAGCCGATGTTTATTGCATGTCATTTGCTGTTCTGGCTCTTATTTCGTGGCTGTCATCTGCAGCACACGTATATGACAGACAATTACCACATCTGTGCTGAGCCAACCTATAATCAGCATTATTATTTAACAACTGCCAAAATAAATGCACTTCTGTTTATCAGATATTTTGCCTTTTGACACGTTTTCTCATGCCGGCTGCTCTCCACTTGCTTCCCTTTAATGGTGCAAAGTGCAATCCTTAAAAAAACGCTACAAGAAAAATGTTTTGTGTGTCATTACTGCACCTTACATGCCCTATTTTTGGAAAAATGACAGCCATCATGGTGTACATAAGACAGGCAGCGTCTGACCTTTGATATTAAATTAATGTTTAATATTATAGCATCATCCAGCACTCATGCATGTGCATCTTAGGACCAGCAAATGTTGTTTTGAGAGACTGTAAAGCAGCACTGTTATGGATAAAGATGATGTGATATTGAAGGAGGAGGAGCCACAGAAATTACAGAGCATTTTACCATCTCATGACGAGACATTGAGCAATAACACGCAAAAGTATTTACACTCAATTTTAAATATAAAAACATACATTAAAATAAATGCAATTCTTTTGAACTTTCTATTCATCGAAACACTCACAAAAATTGAATTACAGTCTCTGTGAAATTTGAAGCACAGCAACTGTTTTCAACATTAATAATCAGAAATGTTTCTTGAGCAGCAAATTAGCATATTATACTGATATCTGAAGATCATGTGACACTGACGACTGGAGTAATGATGCTGAAAACACAGCTTTGATCACAGGAAGAAATTATATCTTACATTATATTCACATTAAAAAAGTGTATTTTATGTGATTAAATTTTTATAATATTTCACAATATTACTGTTTTTACCATTTTGATTATATTTTTTTAATTGCAATAATATTTCACTATATTAATGTTTTAAATGTATTTTCTATCATTTTGATGGTTGCAGTAATATTTCACAATATGTTTTTAATTTTTGATAATTTAGATGGTTTTATTTTAAACCGCAGCAACACTTCACACAATTTTTGTGTTTGTTTGTTTTTGAACATTTTGGTTCTTTTGTTAATTTACATTGCAGTAATATTTCACAATATCTTTTTCCGTATTTTTTTATTATTTTGATGATTTCGTTATTTTAAATCGCAGTAATATTTCACATTTGTATATTTGCCATAATTGTAGTAGTGATATTTCACAATATTACCTTTTTATTGTATTCATTGTATTTTCCATTATTTTGGGTCATATTGATGTTTTACAAATAACAGTTTTTTTTCACCAAAACATCTACAAGTTAAGGTTTGCGAATTTTCAATCTGAGATATTTACAAGCCAGTTTACTCACAGACTGAAACATTGAATAAGAAAAAATATTTCAGTCATCTTCTGAATCATGAAAAACATGAGTTGTGTTTTCAGCTGTCGCTTCAGAGCCAGAAAGAGACCTTTTTTTAATGCACACTGAAATATCATTGAGAATAAGACCAGGAACATGCATTAAGAACGTAAACGAGGTCAATTTCAGACTTGTCCTCATTGCAAACGTTGCAGAATTCAAACCTGACCAGCTTGTGCTCTTTGTACTCATCCTAATGCCTACTTCCTAACAAGAGCGGCCTTAAAAGTCCATTTGCAGTCGCGCAGCTGATACTTTAGCACGTGTTAGGGTCAGTCCAGCATGTCTTTATGGTTCTGTATGCAATTTGAGCAACTCCACACTGCTTAGTCACAGCAAAGTTGGTTAAAATCTTATTTCACACAGCGCTAATGAAACATCACAGCTGCAGAATTGGAATAGACAGTTTTTTTGTGCCAAGGCAGATACATTTTAACTGCTAGCATCAGTAAATGTAATATTAAGCTGCCGTAGCAAACGTGTATTAGCCTGCTAACTGCTCGCTATCACCAGTCCGGTGGTGAACCTGAAAAACCAAGATTGAGGTCCTAATTCAGCAGTGTCTCCTGGACGTCCGGTTATATCAGCGCTAAACCCTAATTTACATTCGAAGATTACGGAGAGGTGAGACTTCAGTGTGTCTTTGGCCCTATTAATTACAGCTTTCCAGGTGGAAGCGCCACTTCTGGGCTTAAATATAGGGTTAGGGTCCTCTTTGCTGGGGTTTGTCTATAAATCGTTTTAATTTCTGGTTTTAAGGCAAGTAGGTGCTCGAGACGCCTTGCCCGGAGAGCTTCAAAGTGCTCTCAGATTAGTCCTACATCAATGTTCCTGTATTTAAGTCTAATCGCACAGGCTTCTCTGATTGCTCCCGCAAATGGACACGGATCGTTTTGGTCCATTTGGACTAGTCTGAATTTAATGAACTGAAAAACACTATAGCATAGAGCCTGAATCATGTTTTCTGCCAGAATTAAAAAATACAAATAAAGATATAGTTTGCTTTTTAAAAAATAAAGCCTGTTTTCAGGTTAAATTTAGTTTATATATATATAATGTTGTTTAAATATGAAAAAAGCTTTATCTAACTAAATATGCACTAATTCACTAATTTGCATAGAATTCAGGAACAGAAATCTGAACATTTGATAAAGCCAGATTCTAGAAATAATATTTTTTTTTAAATATATATATATAAAAATATATATACAAATATATTCTTGTAATAATAAAATCATGAAATAAATGCTAATTGAAATAAAATATAAAACACACAAAAAAATTATTTCAGCTGGTTGCCAACATTTCTCATTTCTATTTAGTTTGACTTGATGCGCTAAAATAACTAAAACTGAAATTATAAAAAAAAAATAATAAAATATATAAAAGAACAAAATGTAATAACACAACAAAGCAAACAAAATAACTTAACTTAAATAATTTAACAAAAATCTTAAAGAAAGTGGATTATCTAAAAAACAAAAAAAATTAAACGTCTAATAATAGTGTCTCAATGATACTAAAATAACACTGTTTGGATTTTGTGAATCACTTTTCTTTCTTTACATCAGAAAATAATGTAGTACATAATCGGACAGTTGATATGTGAACAACCCCCTCTTTAAAAACTGAGAGATTTCCTTAAACATATGTATTGAACCTGAAACCTACAGATGCAAATAAACATGTGCATAATGCAATAAAACAAACACTTAAAAGTATTTATTATTGCTCGTTTCTTTCCACTAGATAAACAACACTTAATCAAAGTCTCAAAACTGACCAGTTTATGAAAAAGACACGAAAGATATGTTTTTGCACATTGTAAATTCCATCTAAAATGTATTACTCGGCATTATATTATAACATTTTGGCTATACTCCAAAGAATTACCTCCAAATAACCCTTTCAAGCTAGTATAATTAGTCCAATATTAGACTAACCTACTTCAGAGGAGCATTAGTAGGCTCCTGAATCAGAATAAAGTGGCCCAGGGGTCAGACGGTTGAACCCAATATGCACTGCAAGGCGTTGAGTCCTGTGGTAATAGTCTGTGATCATCAGCAGTTGACTGGCCGCGGCTCATTGGGCTGTAATTGGCGGTCAACACCGCCCACCCTCTCCGCACAAACCCCCTCCTTTAGCAGCCCATTAAGTCATTGGTATTGACTCCCCTGAGGGGCATGCGTTCGTGACACATAATTGAGACAGATTTATCCGATAAACCTCAGCTGGTAACGTAAAACACCGACGGGGGACACACGATTACACACATTAAGGGACGCGCCACTCATTCATCAGCTTTTATTAGTGTACTGATGAATCACATATGCCTTCTTAGCGGCGGAAAATACACGAAACGCGTTGTTTCTGTCTTTTAACGTATTTGAAATGTATCTGAAACGTAATTTAAATGCTGTGCGAAAAGAATATTCCAAGTAAATACAAGTCACCACAAGCATTAATTTTGACTCGTAACTCAGTTTGTAAACAAATATATGAAATACCTTCATTCTATCGTTTAACGTATTTACGAAACGTAATTTAAACATTGTACAACAAGAATATTCCAGTTACATACAAATATGTCGGTAACCACAAGCAATGACTTTGACTCATAACTCAGTTTGTAAACAAATATTTGAAATACTTTCTTCCTATTGTTTTACGGATATCAAACATATTTTAAATGGATTTTAAACTGAATTAAAAAAAAAATAGTACAAAAAGAACATTCCAATTAAATACGAGTCTGTCGGTCACCACAAGCAATAATTTTGACTCGTAATTTAGTTTGCAAAAAAAAAAAAATAAATACATTTTATGAAACACTTTGCTTCAATCTTTCAACGTATTTGAAGCGTATCTGAAATGCAATTTAAAAAGAATATTCAAAATTAAATACAAGTCTGTCGGTCACCACAAGCAATAACATTGACTCATAACTCAGTTTGTAAACAAATATTTGAAATATCATCCTATCATTTAACGTATTTGAAACGTATATCCGAATATTCCAGTTAGATACAAGCCTGTGGAATACTGTCAGTCACCACAAGCAATAATTTTGACTCTTAACTCGGTTTGTAAAAAACTAAATGTGGAACACTTTCTATTGCGTTTGAAACAGAGCTGAAATGGAATTTAAACATTGTACAGAAAATAGCATTTTTGAGTCTTTCGGTCACCCCAAGCAATAACTTTGACTCAAAACTCAGTTTCAATACTTTCTTCCTATTGTTTAACGTATTTGAAATGTACTTTAAACTTAATTGTATACAAAACATTGTACAAAAGGAATATTTCAGTTAGTTGCCTGTTGATTTCCATCGCAAGTGCATTTCTGCAAACATGTTTGTGTTGTTTACTTGTATTAGCAAAAAGTCATTTTTTAAGCGTGAACAGTCAAGGCAAGGCATTGTAATCCTGTATCAATACAGATTGTATAATTCCTGCTATAATGCACACATGAATGATCCCAGAATGCATTATGTACAGAACGAGCAGTAAATGATGCACTCCGCCTGACTGACTGCCTCTCCCATGGGTGGCCCGACGCGGTGATGCTTATGCTTGGGTGGCGGTAGAGAGTCGACTTATTTAATATTCTATTCAGACTCAGATTGAATTTTGCCCCGGTTTTTGTTCCAGTGCAAATTTTGACATTTTCAATATACCGTCTCAATTGAATATGCTGCAGTTTGTCTATTGTTAATGGAGGCGCGAGAGTGAAACTACTGCTCTGAAACTTGGCTAATTAGAATAAAAGTACGTATAAGTGAAAACTTTTGCAGATGAAATGCATAAGATGAATGCAGCATGCTGTGCATATGCATTGAGCATTGTTCGGTGCCATTTAAAGAAAATATGTTATAAATATGTAATAAGCACTGTCAATCACTAACTCCCAAAGATGACTTGCTCATTGCAACAAAAATACTTCAGGGTTTTGGGGGAATTCATTCTCGAAAAAAGCCACTAAGCCACTCTCAACAACCAAAGTCAACTTTCCAATATTAATTGTTAAACATTTCAATCTCACGGGATAAGGTTTTTTTTCACAAATCGGTAGCACTGAAATACCACAATTAAGCTAATTGTCAACATATTGAGTTGAATTTGACAGATTGTGGTAAAAGCCCTTGAAGTAAGAGGGCTCTGCCCTCTACAGCCAAGTGAAAGCACACTACACTCTTGTGCCCAGCCATAAATCACTGCTCATCTTAAAAAAAAACATTTTGGCACAGACGCGGCGCGGACTGACGGGTGTCATCGGGAGAAGAAATCCCAAGGGACTCACCTTCCGGCAATATTCCACCAAGAAGCGGCAGGGAAATATAGCAGCGGCTTCCCACTTGAACGTCTCCAGTGAAGGGAAGCCAGCTCAAGTCCTCTTAGATTCCCACACGTTTAATAACGGTTTCCAGCAGAAAGCGGGCGTCCTCTTTCGCCGACTCACCCCACGTCCGTACCGCGTTGAAGACTGGATCTGCTCTCCGCACAAAACAAACGTACGCAGGTTTTTTTAGCAGTGTAACCCTGAGTCAGGCCTGCCTTTGAAATGCTCTCTAGCCCACAACACAGACGGCTTTCATTATCTGCGGAGTCGCAGCGAGGCCTAGCTTTAAAAGCTACTGATTTCTTTTTTCCTTTAGCCTCCCACACAAAGGAAGGGCAGTTTGTAAATTACTTGCTCGTTTCAGCCCAACAAAAGGTACCTTCATTGAAACTCCCCCCTCCATTTGATTTTGCTCAAATTTGATTACAAGGATTGAAAAAGGAGAAGAAAAAAGAGGAAATAGAAAGAAAAAAAACAGATGGCGTCTGCATTCAGCGCCTTGAATGGCTTTATCTGGGTGCCTTTTTAAACTGTGGCAATCCACAAGCATTTCGGTCGGCTTCAAAAAAGAACTTGACAAAAATGATCGGTTTGCCATTTCTCGTACGGAAAAGCGAAAAGAAAAGCCTTTTCTCCCTCTTCCATCCTTTTCTCCTGCGCTATCGCCCGCCTGGATCAAAATAATGGAGATTAGGTATTTCATTAGAAATTATAGCTGGATATGGAGTAGGCTGTCATATTAATAGCAACCTGCCTGTGGCCCTTCACCATGTGCAATTCACCTAGACAATAGACTGAAGGAGACCATATATTGAACCTCTGATTCAAGCCTGATCAATTTTCCATCATCAAGACGTTTAACAAAGACGCGGCGCGCGGCTGGCCTGTCGAGAGCCCCCTCCTTGCCAAAATAGTTCAAACTAAACTAAACACACATTCTCTGCCACAAAAAGAAGCATTCTTTCAGCAGAGAAAGGAAAGCGACGCGGGCTATAATTCCATTTCTATGGCCCAATGGGCATTTCAGCAAGCACTTGTTTTCAGCTGTAGATAATTACAGGCTGTGGCAGACGGAAAAAGAAGTGGGAACAAACAGAGCACTGGGCTGCATTATTCTGTACTTGTGTTCAACAGCGTTTGGCTCGAGCAGAAGATGGTTGCACGCTCAAACTGGAAGGGCCGGTGGCTATAAGACCGCCAAAATGCAAGACGATATTTGGCAGGTGCTTTTATCTGGAGTGACCAAGATGTACACTGGGAATCAAAACCATGATCTTGCAGTTGCAAGCATCAAAGAAACAGATCTTTGGTTACTTCAAGGATAGTTTCGTTGCAAATCATCTAAAACGTTCAATCTTTACCAAGAGTTTGTTCATCTTTACGTGCAACAAAAGGGAAAAGAGTTTCCAAGTTAGTTTAACTTGCAGCAAGTTTTGCAGAAACCACCTTGAATGTTGGAATGCTATAATGACGTTTCTGATCATGTGGTTTTGGTGGCTATATAGCAGAGATATACATTTGTTACATGATGTTCTGAAGTAAAAACAATAAAAATGAGCATTATTTTGCAATTCCTCATAACCATGCAAATGAGAAACCAGAGTATGGCACATAGTAGGTTTGTGGTGGAGCGTGGTAATACCGATTATTAAGGATGAAAATTGTAACAGATTACAGTATGAACATTTCCAATCCATGCTCATTGGATATATGTGCTTGTGGCAACGTTTCTGCAACATTGATATTGCGTTTCTTATTGTATGTTTTGCAGCAGTGAGATGTCCAGTGAGTGGCATTTTAGCTTTCCAATTTTTATGTGACCGTGGTGACGTTTTTTTATTACGTTGTTCGGGCAAGTATTGCGTGTGTTTTTATGATGATCTAGGTACGTATTGCGGCGGCACAGAATTCAGTGATAACAAAAGTAAAAAGTGATATAAAAAGGCATTCACTGATGCAACCTTGCTATTTTATCTTCTTTCAACGGGAGTTTGAGCTGTTTTGCTGACACCTTTGTGATTCATGCGCAATGCCGTATCTCATGAGCTACCAAGCAAACCTACAGCGTTAGAAAACCCATGCATGTGAAGCTGTATTTGTGACGGTAACGTTCAAAAATATCAAATCTCGCAGCATGTTAACATCGTTTTAGTCACAATATTGCGCAAGGAATTGTGTGAAAATTAGGCTTTCTTAGTCGAAACTCTGGCCCTTTAAATCATACTTTGTGTAAAAGGAAAAAAAGTTGTTTGTTTTAATGCCTTTAGTGTTCAACTTGAAACTGAAGTGTTTCGTATGTATAGATATGTTTTTTTGAGTTTCGTAGAAACGTAGGTAGAGGCACGTATTTCCAATGAGCCTGGGTTGGAAATTTCACACCAGTTTAAAGCGGAAACATTACGAATGAAAATTACTTGACAATGACAGTTCCTATATCATTATTCTAATGAATAGAATAGTAAAGTAATGAATATTCGGCAGTATGCTGTGAGACTTTGTGCGATCCTGCAAACATGCCGCTTCTCATGTGAGCGATTGTCCTAGTAACAAACAATTTGATATCTGCGAGTGAAAATATCTTGCATCTGAGTTTACAATCAAACTGCCTTGTGCAATTTGCACAGCAAAAATTGCTCCATAGCACCACCTAGCTTCAAACCAGTGCTAATATCAGTATAACCGGTTTGAACACAGTTACTATACTGGGCTATAATTTCACTAATGCTACTGTGCATTTAGTAAAAGTTAACAAACTTACTTTAAAAGTTAACTACTTTTAGTGTGACTGTAGCTAAGTTGTTATTTTTAAGACAATGCAGCTTTTTCCACTTAAAAAAAAGTCAATAAAAAGATTCAAATTACTATCAGTGTAGTTTGTTTGTTTGTTATTAAATGTAAATCTGGGTATTTAAAGTGCACTTTATCTTTTTTTATTTTCAGTGTGAATACACAATACTCGCTATTGTGCAAAGAACAGTGCATAAATACATGATGCTCCTATTTACTGCTAAAGTAGCTTCAGTGTAGCTAGCTATGTTTTTATCGACTAGTACTGTAACTAACTACGTTTTCAACAACAACAAACAATAACAAACAAATTAATCAAATTATGAGCAATTTATAACTTGACAAATTTTAAGCAGCCTTTAATTTGGCGAATCTATATTCCCCCATTCAGTAGTAATTAGTATAGACGGTTTGATCGTGACGCCGGCTACAAACACAGTTAAATTGATGAGTAATGAAGGTGGGCTCAGGTTGTTGTACTGCAGGATGTGTTTCACGTACATACATGTATTTGTGGCGACCCGCTACGATATCAAAACTTTTACAAAATGCTTTGTTGAATAAACATGAACACGTAATGCACGTTTAAAAATCAAAACGAGGCGCAGGTGTTTTTATATCACTGTATTTCTGAAGAAACACCGTCTTTAGAAAATGTTTTCATTTCATCTTGCATGTTATATGTCTGATAAAGCAGCGTTTGTAAGCTCAGTTTACAGCTGTTACCGGGCGCAAACCTCTAACGTTACCGTTATTTCTCCCGCTTTTAAGCGTCTCCTGCTGGCAGAGAGTGAATTTGCATTTTTAATAAGTCCGTCCAAGTAGTTATCGCTGCATCTCAGTCCGTCTGATTTACGAAGCAAACATATTTTGCTTGTTATAAAAAAATTATCTACTCCAGCTGTTGTTATTGTCTACCGGAAGTGAAGTTAGGGCCACAAACACGCACATGCGCAGTAACGTTTGTTTATGTTGTTGCCGTTGAAACCGTCTATAGCTAGCTACTTTTTGTTAGCAGCTAATCATATAGCCAACCATTTTTTTCCTAAAATGCATTTTGAGTAATTATTAGATTAGTATTATTATAGTAGAGTAAAACTGGACGAATCTATTTTGCCTCCTAAAGTATCGTCTCCTTCAGTGTAGCTAGCTATTTTTGTTAGCAGCTGGTAGCATAGCCACCTACTTTTTCTAAAAGGCATTTTGACAATTGAATAAAATTATCAAAAGTTTGTAACTTGACCAACTATGAGTAGAATATAACTGGACATATCTCTTTTGCCTCCTAAAGTATCGCCTTCTTCAGTTAAGCTAGCTTACAGCTGGTAGTATATAGCTACTTAATTTTCTAAACAGCCGTTTGACAAATGAATCAAATCGTAAGCAGTTTGTAACTTGACAAGTTATGAGTGCCTATAATGTGTTAATTTCCCCCTTAACTAGCATCAGTGTAGCTAGCTACTTTTGTTAGCAGCTAATACTGTAGCTAACCACTTTTCTAAATGACAGCTTGACAAGTAAAAACAAATCTTGAAAAGCTCAACTCGAAATGGCGACAACACTAACAACATGGCAGTCTTTGTTACTTGTAATCACTTGAAAAACCAAACGTAAATCAACTAAAAGAGAGAAAGAGGGGGACTGTGATCAGTCAGTGGGAGAAACATCCACATGATACTTTATGTTCGAGATATCTGAATGAATGGCTGATTCAATGGGCCACCTGAAAGACGCTCACTTATAGCCATCGCTGAGCAGAGCAGAGCAGATGTGGCAAATTTAATTCCTGTAATTACAGACTTTTGCCTTCGTCCCCATTTGCATGAGCTTTTGATAAGCCGAATGGGAAAAGGTCAAATGTTACTGGCAGGAATTGCAATTTGGATTCATTTCAAATCATACGAGGCACAAACATGTCGTTCTGAGGGACAGCTGTTCCTTGTATCATTCATACATGTTGTAGCACATGTGCGTAGTGTATTTACACGCTAGAGAAAGCTCTGACGGAGCGTGTGACTAATACGAAGCGGGTGGAAAGAGTGGGTCACTTCGAAAACTGTCAAGTTAGATAAAGTTACGTTTTTTTCAGTGGAATGGAATGATGTCAGTTACAAAACAATGGACCAATCAGATGTCTCTGGGGGCGGGGCAAACATATTTGCATATGGATAGGAGGTTTGAATGTTTATTTGCCTTATGTTCAGTTTGGTTGTGCTACATCTAATTGTTTTTGGACATAAGAACGCATCTTTTATATACTCTCCCTTAAGGTGTGGACCTATTTACTGCTGTTCGGCAAATCTTCAAAGGCGAACTCCAGTCATATTAATAGGAAAATTTACACATAAGGCCGAAGTATTACATACATCGCTACACTATTGACAAGAGATAACAGACCTTTTTGCCAGCTAAATTTCGCCAATTAATTTTTTTTTTGCTAATTTTGTACTTTTAGATTGCCGTAGTGAAGTGCAACACTATTATCCCAAAAAGATTATTAAAAGTCCTACTAACTTGATCATAATGTCATTGTGTGAATTACAGGGAGGCTTAAACCAAGCCAAAAGAAGACAAAATTAAAGTTTGAGAGGTGCTTATTAAACCGTTTTAATTCTACACAACATATAATAAACATTTCTCCATTTTTCACCCACTTTTCCGGAACTAAATGTTTTACTAGTTATTCGGCGTACATATTTTCACATAACAGCAAACAGATGCTACTGTTGCAAGTAAAGGTAACACCGCAAACATATGGTTTCCGTTACGTTTTCAGTATCGGGTGGTATTAAACATATGTAAACATATATATATGTATTGCCATTATTCATCAATTTGTTGTAGGATTACACAAGTAGGCTGTATCACAATTTAGTACAACAAATTTAAATAAATAAATAACCCTTTAAATTTTGACCAATAGCACAAAATTGATTTGTCAGAAATACTGGTTAAATTAGGAATTTTTTTTTTTTTACAATTTAGGGTCATGAACATGTTTTGACACTCTGAGGTGTTTTGGAATGTGCTTATGTACATGCCAAATGTGTATAATGATTATGATAGCTTTCGCTGTTATGCTGATGATACTCAGCTCTATATTTCTTCACGGCCCGGTGAAACACACCAGATTGAGAAACTTATGGAATGCATAGTCGATATAAAAACTGGATGGCGAGAAATTTCTTACAGCTAAATTATGAAAAAAACAGAGGTGTTAATTCATGCGTTTATGACCTCAAGGTTATATTATTGTAATGCTTTATCAGGTGGTTGTTCTGTATGCTTAATAAACAAACTGCAGATGGTCCAAAATGCAGCAGCTAGAGTTCTTACTGGAACCGGGAACACTTCCCATTAAACATGATGTACTTGTTGCATCATAAGAAGAATGACATCTACACTAATATTAGTCTTTTTCTTTCTTATTCCGAGGTCACCGTAGCCACCCGATCCGGTCCTTATCCAGCCCAAATGATCACTGCAGTCACCAGATCCAGTCCGTATCCAGATCAGATGATCACTGCAGTCACCAAATCCAGTCCGTATCCAGATCAGATGATCACTGCAGTCAACAGATCCAGTCCTTATCCAGCCCAGATGATCACTGCAGTCACCAAATCCAGTCCGTATCCAGATCAGATGGTGGATCATCACCTAGACACGACCTCTACAGCTCTGAACGTCAGCGGAGACCAGGACACCTAGATGAGCCCCAGAGACAGATCCCCAGTGAGGACCTCATCACCTAGACAGCCAACGGGAAAAGACTTCGGGAACCAGATGAGTCCTCAGCATAAACTGCTGGTTCGTCTGGCCAGAGGAGAACTGGTCCCCCGACTGAGCCTGGTTTCTCCCAAGGTTTTTTCTCCGTTCTGTCACTGATGGAGTTTTGGCTCCTTGCCGCTGTCGCCTCTGGCTTGCTTAGTTGGGGACACTTCATTTCCAGATATATGGTCGACTTGATTGCACAGATACTATTTAAACTGAACTGACCTGTACAATGCTATCACTGAATTCAATAATGAAATGCCTTTAACTGAAAAATGGGCATTTAATCTTGTCATTTTACATTATTGACACACTATTGTCCTATTTTGATATTGTGCAGTTGCTTTGACACAATTTGTATTGTTAAAAGTGCTGAATAAATAAAGGTGACTTGACTTGATTTGACCTGCAATGGATGATAAAAAAATATGTATTTTGTTGTGTCAGATCCTCAACTATGAGGGTATTTCCAATTACATTTATGCATTTAGTAGAGGCTTTTATCATTTTTTTTATTAAAGAAAATAATTTAAAATTTAAAATAAAAAAATATAATACACTACTCCTGTTTTTAAAAGTTTTACAAATAGTTGTTTTTAAAAATCATATGGTCTCATGTTTAGTTTTGTTGTAACATGGGTTACAAGGGTTAAGGTCTTTATATTCATTTTTGGCTAGCTAGCTTCAAAAGTTCATAAAAATGACCTTTATAAAATAGAGAGAGAGAGAGAGAGAGAGAGAGACGGCTCAAGCGAGTCAAAATCTTTGTTCTAGGCACCCACTGATCAACTTTCAGTTTTAGGGAGTTTTGAATGTATGTATGGTTATATGTATGATATGTGAAATGATTGAATAAATGTCATATCTACTGACACACTTGTCTGATATGAGGATACTAAGTTTGTTTAACACAAAACCATCGCGTTAATCAGTTCCAGAATATTAATATGCCTGATTTAGCAGTTCTAAAACTGCATAAATATGTGAATTAAGTATTTTAAATCTCAGTCATTTAGTCTCCAAAGATGAAAAAAGCTGCACTTCGAATATGAAATCAAACTAGGTGATAGTGACCTTAAATATATTGACACATCCCATCACGTCATTTCTCAGCCATGCAGCTTAATCGTATATGTGATAAAGGGATTACTGAAGCACATTACGCCGCCGAGGAGAAATCTGCCAATTTGATTCGAATGCTTCTTGTTTTCTTTTCGCACACGTGGCACTTATTTCTGTAAGTAAAATTCAGCATAGTGTGAGCCTGACGTGTGTGTGTGTGTGTGAGTTTCTCGTGACCTGGAGAGACTCTCCAAATCTATAATACCCATAAATGCAGACGCGGACGCATATTTGACGTCTTCCTCCTCACATGTCTTCAGAAAAATGATCACTTCTAATTAAAAAAACTATGATCTACACCTCACATCTTAAGGCCATGTTCTGAGGCTTTAACCAAATTTGCAACCAGTTTAATTTTTTTGCATTCTTCATTGTAGATAATATTTATCACAACTTTATAACTTCAATTCTCAGGATGCAGGCAATATTTCAAAATAACTCACATGTAAACGTGTTTCGTAAATAGTGTCATACTTGTAAATAATGTGAAAATATAGATAGATAGATAGATAGATAGATAGATAGATAGATAGATAGATAGATAGATAGATAGATAGATAGATAGATAGATAGATAGATAGATAGATAGATAGATAGATAGATAGATAGATAGATAGATAGATAGATAGATAGATAGATAGATAGATAGATAGATAGATAGATAGATATAGTTTGTGACCTGTTTATCACTAGTTTGCATCTTTTTTTTCTTGTAAAAAGCAAAACATCATTTTTTTAAGATATTAATGCTTAATAAAGTAAACAAGCATTCAATTGTGCGATTCCTTCGTTAACTGCATTTGTAACATTTAAGATATTATGTTTGGATCATAAGGCATGCTTAATATTCAACATACATATTTAAGACACATAAAGAGTTGAGCAACATACAATGCTTTAAACTAAATCAAGTTTAGTCTCATTTGCATTCCTTGCAAAGCTGAAATATTACTACATAATAATGTTAAAATATAAGTATCCCTAACTGTGCATCCATTCTGGCCTTTTGAGTCAAAAGATAGAAGCAAATATGCTGAAATCAAAACCTCACTTTACTCCAAACCGGATCTAAATTCTGTGATTTGAGGGTTAATAAACCCCGTCACCAAACTTACACAAGTAAACACGGACGCGTGCATACAACAAGCCCTTAAAGATGCTCTCCGAAGCAAAAAGCATTTGCAGAAAAGCTCCCCACAGCAAGAGCCTTGAGCAAATAAACACCTCACGTCCCCAAAGCCACATTGTCAAGCCCAATTATCAAAGTGTGCATCACAAACAAGCCCAGAACTTTTGATGCGCACTCCATTCAGACGGCTCCCTGCAGGAATAGCCTTTGATTTTAAAGCAAATAATTATCCAAACAAACAAAAGATCCCCAAATACCTTGAGATGCCCAAAGGAAGCCTGCGGCCGGAGAGATGGGGCGATACATTCTCAGCAGCTTCCTCTCTCTGCGGCAGAAAGCAAATGCTTTGAGACTCGGTGGCATATTTAATTAGAAGCAAGCTGTTTGCACTATCAGTGTGAGGATCTACCTCGCCAATCTCTCCTGAGTCAATCTTCCCCATCTCTGATTTTCTTTTATATTTATGCTGGAATATTTAATTGTAGACAAAAGGTTACTCGGGCTGCATTCACTGCACACAGGCAGAATAATCTGCTTTAAAAGGCTTGACATTTCAGGCTCCTGAAAAAATTATATCCCTGCTTTTGTTAATCAATGAAGTAGAACTCTCCCGAACAAAAGAATTAAATTGCTTGGTTGGTTTAATAAAACCAACAGAAATGGCTGCTTCCTCTGGGCTTTTGTGTGGAGATGCGGCGTGTGCACCAGCTACTGTAATTCCATATGATTTGGGGGCCAAACTCTCATTTTCCGCACGCCGTTGGCTTTTGCGATCCTTTTGAAGCTCCAGCCGGCGTGCCAGGAGCTTGAAGGGGACACGTTTGTCATTAGATGTGACTTTCGCTGACTGCGGCCCCGTCCACTACAATTTACAATTTCTATACTGTGCTTTGCTGGAGAAAAAGCGCTGTAATTATGCAAATGACGGGGGCAATAATTAGGCCTTCAACCGTTCATTGTGTTGCTGGAGTGAAATCCATCCCGATGGGAACAACCCTTTGCGTTTTGTCTTGTGTTTCCTGAGAGTCTCAAGTCAGCCTGGGCAAACTTGCCAGAGTTCTTCATTTCCAGGGACTATTTGAAATTGAATTCTAGTATCTGTGGAAGAAGAAAGAAAAAACGTGGTTTGATAAATCATAATGAAGGTCGAAATTAGAAACCACGACTATGAGATACAAAGTCAACAGTATGACATTCTAAGCCATAAGTATGGCAAAAAGTCAAAATTATGGCAACAGACACTATTATGGCATAAATCAAAGTCACGATTGTGAGATTCAAAGTCAAAAGTATGACACACTAGGCCATAATTATGTCAAAAAGTCCAAATTATGACAACAAAAACAATTAAGACAAAAATCTAAGTCGGAATTTTGAAATGAAAAGGTACAAATTATGACATACTAAGTCATAATAATGGAAAAACTAAACAATTCTGACATATGATCCCGGTTTCACAGACACGGTTTAAACTGAGCCAGGATTAGACCATAGTTAAATTATGATATTCAACACTGTAATACAGTTATTAATATCCATTTTACATTTCTAAAATGACTATACTACAATTAAAAATAAATAAATCAGAGTACGTTTCAGTTACAAACTTTGCCATGATGTATAAATACTTTACAATTATGTTTTCCTTTTCTGAATTATAGAAATAATGATTTTATGTATTTATTTTGTATATTTATTACGACAACAAGTTGTCTATTTGCATCAGTGTTAATATATGTGCCTCATTTATGCATAACAATACCAGTAATGGTCATTTTAGGTATCTGTCGCGAAAATATAATATCTATAAATGTGTACATATATTGATTTTGGGTGAAAATGACCATTGAAATATGGCACTCGGTCATAAAATGGCACTCTATCCATTAAATACGTTAATACATTTGATCTGTTTGAATTATTGCACTTGTTCAGGACATGTAGGCTATAAAGTCTAGACTAACATTATATTACGTTTATATGTTATGTACAAATAGGTTTTCGTTTTCAAACTCAGCTTTTTATTAATAAACAGGTTCTGATAGTCATCATTTTACTGTTACTATGGCTACCTCACACTTCTGCACAGCTAAACAAATTGTACCTTCTATGCAACTGACGATTTACGACGTCCGTTCGGGGCGTTGCGACGTGCTGGCTCGTTTTGCGGCAGGTCGCTCTCTGAAGTTCAGAAGTCAGCATAACAGCAACACATGAACCTGACATGTGGCAGTCAGTCATGATTATAGACGATCGCAACACAGCATCTTAGCAGATAAAATGGTAAGTGTCCCCACTTTAACACAGTCTGACGCGATTTCATTGCGTTTATTAAGTCATTTAGAAGCAAATGAGATGTAGCATTAGCACATTGCTAACTGAGAGTGACTTTCAGTGCTGTTACTGACTGACTTTCTGAGCAAATCATTCGTGTTTGTAGATATTTGACATGTAAATACATATGTCAGCTTCACAATATAAAACATGAAGCTTCAAATGAAACCTGGATATGAGTTAATATTGTCTGCCACTGTAAATTGTGAGATATTATAATACATGTAATCAATGCTGTGGATGAGAAATCGTCTGTATATAAGGGATGTGTTGTGATTGACGTGTCTGATATGTGGTTGCATTAAATAATGCAAATTGCCTCTCAATTAATGCAAATTGCTCAATCAAGGGTTATTGTTTTGTGTGTTTTAGGCTAGTACCATGATGGCCGTGGGCCTTACCCTGGCAGCAGCAGGGTTTGCGGGTATGATTCCTACAAAATATGAGAAATCTGCACAGGAACATGATACATTTCCATTTGTTGATTAATTAAGCATGATTGTTTTCTAATGGTTTCCATTTT
The DNA here is from genome assembly GCA_027422405.1 of Ptychobarbus kaznakovi. Taxonomy (NCBI): domain Eukaryota; kingdom Metazoa; phylum Chordata; class Actinopteri; order Cypriniformes; family Cyprinidae; genus Ptychobarbus; species Ptychobarbus kaznakovi. Next base: position 16,234,453 of record CM049815.1, read on the forward strand.
TACAGGTCGCTATGCGATGCATGCTATGAAACCACAAATGAAACAAGCTCTGGAAGCATCCAAATCTGCAAGTTATATTTTTCATATCATCCATACGCAATAAACTCATACAACTGTATTTTAACAAACGCAAATTATATATGTGTGTGACAGGCTTTTGGTAGCGGATACTACAAAGGTGGTTTTGATCCAAAGATGACCAGGAGAGAAGCTTCCCTCATTTTTGGCATCAGGTAGTCTATGTTTTCGTCAATTGAGAAACATGTATTGTTATACACCAATACTGCTAATTTTAAGTTTACATATAGCCTATATTTGCACAAAATAATACACATATTTAAAGGTGTATATTCAATACAATTACTGTTGTCAGAGGACAGGTGCATCTCGATAAATTAGGATGTCGTGGAAAAGTTCATTTATTTCAGTAATTCAACTCAAATTGTGAAAATCGTGTATTAAATAAATTCAATGCACACAGACTGAAGTAGTTTGTCTTTGGTTCAAGCCCTGTTATTCCACATTTCATAATTTTATCTAAAATCGGCTTAATTTGACTTCACATTTCCACCATGTTAGGTTCCTTCCTGTTACACAACATTTACAAAATATTACAGTGTGGTTGTTTTATTTTTTTAAACCTATTCCACAATTCATATCTAAAATCGGCTTAATTTGACTTCACATTTCCTCCATGTTATGTTCCATCCGTTACACAACAGTGAATATCACTATAGTTATTTTCAATAATTGAATTGTACTCAAGAAATATGTAACTGTCAATGAGGAAAGGTAAATGTTTCTTCAACCCTGTTATTCCACGTTTCATGATTTATTTCTAAAAATGTGCTTAATCTTTCATCATGTACTTTTCCACCATATTTGGTTCCACCCTGTTACACAGCAATGTAGAATATCTTACAGAATAGCTGTTTTTAATAAAGGTCATTGATTTATAATCAGATATGCACAACTGACGAGGTGGACATTTGAGCATTCATCCCTGTTACACCACATTTGTGTATTTCTAAAACATTTTCACTTTACGTTCCATCCTGTTACACAACAATGTGGATTATATTGTATTTTTTAATAACGTAATTTGTAATGTACATCTGACAAACTAGAAATGTGAGTTTTTCGACCCTGTTACTTCACATTTCATTTGTTCAAAAAAAAGCTTAATCTTACTTAACGGCTTTTACATTTCTTCAAAGTTTAGTTCCAGTATTTCACAACAGTTTAGAATATATTACAGTGTAGTTATTAGTAATGCTCATTAATTTGAAATCAGAGAAAATGTACAGCTAACAAAGTTGAAATTTGAGTTTTTTTCAACCCTGTTATACTACATCTTTTCTAAAATCTGCTTAGATTTCCACACAAAATGCTATTTTTTCCTGTTTATCATAAGAGCACGTTCCAGTTGTTGTCTGCCCTGAACTGTAAAAAAAACATTGACAGCCAATTAGGATCCACCTGATTTTAAGAGCTTGAGCATTTAAAGCGGCAGACGACAAAAGCAGCACATTCTTATAGTAATGTTATCATGCATTGGTGTGGATGCTAATAGTTATAGTTTTAATGACACCACGGGTGGTAACTAAGGTGTTTTCAAGTATTAATAAATCCAATCCAAATGATAGTATAATAGTACAACGTTTGATCAATGTGAATTTCACTCTTTCCTGTAGTCCTACCGCTAACAAAAACAAGATTAGAGATGCACACAGAAAACTGATGATATTGAACCATCCTGACCGAGGTGAGACTCTGCGTGTCATAAAATGGAAAAGCTACAAATCTCTGCAGGATTTGAATTCCTCTGAGCTGTCAGTGTTATTTGTGTTTCTTCGGCAGGCGGATCCCCATATCTGGCAGCAAAGATCAACGAGGCTAAAGATTTACTTGATGGACAGATGAAGAAATAGATTGTCGTTGAATGTTTGAACGAGCCCTGTGTGATGCACTTGAATTCTTATGTGATCATTAAACACCGTCTTGTCATCTCGATCTGATCTCCTTTTGTATGCAAATTAATCAATTTACACCACCGCTGAATGTGGCCCAAATCAGATTAAGTACCTTTTATGACAGTGTGAACAGAAAAACAAATCACATTTAATCTGAATTCAGCTCCAATGTGGGCTGTTTAAGTTTTTTTATGTAAAAGCAATTTTAATCCTACACCAATTTTATTTTTTTTCAGTGTACGGTTTCCAATCTCTAATGCAGGGTCAGCATTAAAATTAAACGTGGTAACATTCCTGAAAATGTATTGAGTCAAATTCACCAAATAATGTTAAAAGTGACCTCACCTTCACAAACAGGAAAGCTGAATTATTCACGAGCCTTGTTTGGACAGAAAAGACCAAAACAACGGACGCACCAACTTTGAAAGGCTGACTGGAAGATCAAATGTTTATTTATGAACTACCTGCATACAAAACATATTGCACATCAAACAACCAGAATGATCTTTAAAAAAACATAAGGACTAACGAACGTAGTTTACAGAACAGAACATCTGGAAATTGATCTTTCCGTAGTCCAAATTTGTAATCTGCGTGCCAAGTTCAGGCAGTTTAGTGTTAAAAACCACTGCATCGTTAATTTTAAATACTGTACATTTTAAAATAAATTAACCGAGAAAAAAAAGGCTCCTTTAGCAAAACAGTCTCGGTTGCCACCATTACAACAACCCAACAGGCAAAGGATGAAACCCAATCAATCGTTCAGGAAGTATTGTACATACAGCATTTAAAATGGACAGTTAGCAGACCAGTTTCCAGACTTAGCATTATTCTAAAGGTCAAGAAATGACTATTCAGTGCAAAATGTCCCCTTTTTCCCATAACCCCTCGTGAAGAAGTGGTTGCATATTAAAACGTAACAAAAAGCAGCTAAGGATGTCTGGGAGTCTTTCCATATTCAGACAAGTTGTTGCTTGTTTTTTTTTTCTGTTTGTTTGCTCTTTAGCCAGCCAACATAATGTTGAAACTACGCTCTGAAGGCACGACATCTGATCAGGAACACAGGTGTGACTTAGGATTTTTTTTTTTTGTCTCAATATTATTATTTTTTCCATTGTAATTATCTGTTCCATAGTGAAGGAACTGAAAAGTGCAATTGAGAATGTGGAAGTCCGTACGTCTATCTTTGGCAAGCTTGTACAAGCACTATTGTAAAATCGTAAAGGTTATGAGTTTGGAGAAAGAAACCGAACTGATTAGGAGACTCCATTGACGACAGCTGGCTTGACTTTGGGCGTCTTCTCGGCGGAAGCTCGTGGCGTTTTGCTCTGATCGTCTGCTTTGGAGGGGCCGTTGTCGATGGCTTCAGCCGGGCTGTGCTCCGATATGAAGTCCACTTGACCCTGCGGATGACAGAAAACAGCTGTGATTACACAGCGCTTCACTTAGCTTTCATCTAAATACAGCACCTTGACCAATGAGTTTCCACGACTAGTCCAGTTGTTTTTGGTGATTACGAAATTTGATTTTTTTTTTTTTTTAATGAAATATTTACAGGTTTTCAATGACTGAGGGAAACCGGTCAATATAACTTTAGAGTAGCGATGCACCACTATTAAAAATAAATTATTATATTTTAAGCAACATTATAGAAAATAACATAAATGAGTGATCTTATGAAACTAAACCTCTTTGTTAAAACTAGAGCTGTTTCTATACCCTTTTTCCCTTCCCGATACCTAGGCTCAGGGTATCGGCCGATACCGAGTACTGATCCGATACCTGAGTGTGTCTCTGGTTATACAGCTTATGAACAACTAGCCCTGTATGAATGTATACAACTTATTTGATGGTGTGCTTCACCATATATGTGTATATATATATATATATATAGAGAGAGAGAGAGAGAGTCTGACGAGTAACCAAAAAAATTTGAGGTTTGGAAAATGGGACAGCTTTTAAAATATCTAAAAGTACACTGTTAAAATCAGTCAGTCAAGCATTATAAATATATTATGATAATCAAGTATTATTTAATGATAGATCTTTAGTAATTAGAATTCAAACTTGGCATGTATGAATGCACATTAGTCATTTTAACTAAACTTAGGACTGGTGGTGGTGCTTTTTTTTTAAATGTAAAAAAAATGGCGGGAAAAACTATCAATAATACTGATAAGATAACTATGAATTCTACTAAGAACAGTATGAAACGCACTAAGGATTAATGAGCTGCTGGATTCATGAATATTAATCACGTTATCTGCATTCACTCGAACTGATTTGCTGAAATCAAAACAGGGACAATGATAGGTGAGTGCCAGCCAATGAGATTGTCTTTTGCGCATTAGCTCCGCCTACCACTGAAGAACCCAGCAGTTCTTAAAAGCTGAAGAATTCCAAACGAACGCCATTATTTTGACAGGAAAATACCACAAAGAGTATAGTTTACATACCATACAGAACTGACGCGCTAGATGTCAGACTCTCTCGCTCCCTCTCTCTCTCTGCGTATGAGGAAAAAATCAAAGCGACGGCGAGTGCCTCAAACTAGAGTTTACGGTACGTCAAATACAGGTGCGCTGCGCATCCATTCAGATGAACTGAATAATAGCACATATCGGAGAGTGAAACTCTGATGCAGTTAGAGTTGATTAAAATATATCTGTGCTAAACTTATACATGGCCTCCAACTCACACACTGGCGAGTAAAATCTGAGCACTTATTAGCCAGCGGCTAATATTAGACCTCATTTAGTCGCCCAGGGTGAAGATTTAGTCGCATATGCGAGTGATTTACTGGTAATGTGCCAGCGCAATTATATTTTGTATTTCTTCTTTGCTGCTCTAAATAGTGGTTGCTTGTGGCAACACAGCACAGCTTCCCGTGTTTGCATTCAGAGCAGCGAAGAAGAGTTGATTTCCGATTTGCAGCGTTAAGCAAAGCTAACGGTCATAGCTATAGGTCTCGTGTAAGAACATGGTCTCGGATCAAAACGTGGGTTCAAGTACTCGCCGATACCGATGCCAGAATTTGTTGTGGTATCGGAGGAATTTCCGATACTAGTATCGGAACAACCCTAGATTAAACCGTAATAAAACAAATGGTAAATTTCATTCTGCCATTATAACCAGTATTACTTTGGTATAATTGAGATATTATTTTGAATTCAACGTATTATTTCTAATTAAATACAATTGTTTTAAATTAGTTCTTATTTTTATAGGTTCCATTTTGACCGTCTTTTGAGTTTTTTTATGTCTAAGTATTTTTTTTATTATTTTAGGTATATAAATTTTATATTATTTAGGTTTACTTTAATTACGTTAACCAAATTAAAATGAGAAATGTCTTTACAATACTCTAAATTTTAACCAAAATTACATTTTTCATCATGTTGTTTAATTTAACTATAATTACCCTGAACACAACACGGTAACGCACTGCACAAAAACAATTTGTTAAAAAAATATTAATTTTGTTATCTACTATAGAAAATAAATAAACTGATGTACTGTAAAATAGGAGTTAAATAGTAGATCTTTGTTTCTGCTTATTCACAGGAGATTATGACAATTAAATATCCATTATCGTCCGTAAAATATCTAAATAAATAACTATAAACTAGTGCTGGGCAACGATTAATCGCATCCAAAATAAAAGGTTTTGTTTATATTATATATATATATATATATATATATATATAAAGACACATATACAGCATATATTTTGAAAATATTTACATGTATATATTTATATTCATCTAAATTATATAATATATTTAATATATAAACAAAACATATTTTTCTTAAATGTATACATGCCTGTGTTTGTATTTATATAATATACATAAATATACACAGTACACAGACATAGATTATGTAAATAAAAACTTTTATTTTGGATGCGATTAGGGCTGCAGCTAACGATTATTTTTATTGTCGACTAATCTCTAGATTATTTTTTCGATTAGTCTATTTATTATTTTCTTATCAGTTGATGGATTCTTTAGTTCAAATATCAATAAATTATAACAGTAAGTTCTGCTATTAATCTTTTATTTTATTTAAAGTTTTCTCATAATTAATACTTCACAAAAAATGTATAATAATAACAGCAACAACAAAGAAATGAGGAAAGAAAGAAAATAACAGCAAAAGAAAGAAAGAGAAAAAGAAAGAAAGAGAAAAAAGAAAAAAAGAAAAAAGAAAGAAAAAGAGAAAGAGAAAAAGAGAAAAAAAGAAAAAAGAAAGAAAAGAAAGAAAGAAAGAAAGAAAGAAAGGATAATTACAGGGCTGTGATAAAAGCAATAGAAATGCAGATTATGGTGCATTCAGTTATTGTTTGGGAATGACAGCAGTTGTTTACAGGTGAGAGACTTGAAAGGTTTTATTTATTAAGCAGATTAAAACATCTTGAATACATATCTGTATATGAATGAACAGCTGAAGTCACAACCGCATTCAGGACACGAGAGCGACAGAATAAAAAATGGTGTCACTACCAGTGAAGTTTTATCACAGCTGACAGCCTGTTTTTAAATAAATGAGCCCAGTCGAGACTTGTCCTATCCATCACACAGTTAAACAACTAACAATGACTTTAATGCTTTGTTAGCGAGTGCAGAGAGAGCGTGCGATCGCATACACGTGACGGCACAGCTCCTGGTTTAAGATGAATGCGAATCATTTCTCCTTCTCCGTCTCTCTGAATGCATTAAACCATCATGATTATATCGGAAACTCGATGTCCCGTGCTGTTCCGTTCCTTCAGCGCAGCTTTGCATGCGATTGTGAATCCTGACAATGTAAAGGCGTCAGTTCGGCTATATATACTGACAGTCGTATAATAATAGAATGCTCTATGAAGTGAAGTGATGTTGCCATACTAGCCTTTCACCTTCTGCTCTAGAGTCTTGTTTGTGTTAAACATGGCAGAAAAACAGTCTTAAGTAGGGGTAACTGCATGGCTCGTGGCTAAAGATGCGACACGTTGACGCACTCCATGCTAATTGATGTATTTTTATAATCAACGTAATCGATGACGTCGACGAATCGCTGCAGCCCTAGATGTGATTAATCGTTTGATAGCACTTATATATACAACTTATTTTTCTTAAATATATATATGCATGTGTGTACTTATATACATAATAAATATACACAGTACACATGCATATATTATGTACACAAAAACCTTTATTTTGGATGCGATTAATCATTGCCCAGCACTGCTATAAACATTAATTAATTTATATATATGAATATTTTGTATGTTTATAGTTATGATTAAATATCCTAAATATTGTGCACCCCTGTTCTTTAATTTAAAACTAATCACAGAGATATATAGAAAGAAATATGGAGTCACCATGTCCTTTTTGTTCTTCCTCAGGTCTCTTGGGTTTCTCTGTCTGCTCTCAGATTCAGCTCGTGATATGTAGTCAGCCACAGTAACTGCAAGAGATGTCAAGGATTTCATTAGCAAAAAAACATTGCATTATTTATTCTAAAACGAGGGTGAAATAAATGTACCTACATGCATTTACATACACCATGCAAATTAATACCTACTGCATTAAAAACAATGTTATTTGCAATTGTGTAAAAAAGTTTACATTCATATGTTCCAGATGAATATCACTTTTAGAGGTTATTTCACTAAAATAACAATAAATGTAACCAATACCTGAAAATAACAAATAACAATAGCCTGCCCGCTTTATCATTTTGTAGGGCTGCCCCCTAATTGTATTAGTCACTTAGTCGCAGAGGAAAAAAGAAATTCCCCATTGGCACGCGCTCCGTGGTTGGTTTGTGTGGTAATACAGTATATCGGGCAGGACATGTAAATGCTCGCCTGTCATTCATCGACCTCAAATATGGCTTATCATATGAAATATGTAAGTATTAGCAGCTTTACATGGCCGCTCAATCTAATGTAAACTAGAGAAATGTGCGCTATTGAAGTGTCTGTGGAAACTGAACACTAGCGCTCACTGTAGGACAGATGGAGGCGCCGGTGCCCTCACCTACTCTTAAAATACTCCCTCATGATTGCTCATACAGATAAGAGAAATACATCTTTCAAATCTGTAAAGACTTCGTTTATTTGTGTGCACTCACGATAACAACAAAACGCAGATGTTTCCCAGATCTTTAGCAAACATCTTACATATTTACTTGTGCTGTCTGGATAGTTAAGATGCAGATAAAATTAACTTTTATTACTAGGGATGGGTATCGTTTACATTTTATCGATACCGATATCGATACTGCTTATCAATACTATTTGGTGCAGAAAGATATGTGAAAAGTTGTTGAAAATGTCAAGGTATTTTATAACTGCTGAACTTTAGCAAGAGTATTAAAGTTCTTCAGTCAGAAGCAGTGAGTTTTTTTTCTCTGTGTGTTTTATTTTATTAACATTAAAGGAATGGTTCGCCCATAAACCTGAATGAGTTTCTTTCTTCTGTTAAACATAAACGTTATTTTGAAGAATGTGGGAAACCAAACAGTGCTTTCTATGTAAACCTAGGGCTGGGCGATATGATCAAAAATGTATATCTCAGGGTTTTTTTTTGGCTGATTTGCGGTATATGGTATGTATATCTCGGTATTTTGTATTTGGATTAAACAAATAAAATGAATGTAACCATGTAGGCATATATTATGTGCAAAAAAAGGGTAAAATAACATTACAATCTAAAAACAAAAATAGTTATTTTAAAGCAGAAGTTAAATTTACTAATCTACAAATGACAGTAAAAAAGCACAGACTAATGTTTAGAACAAAGTAAAGCAGTTCAGTCTGGTCCTCCTCCCTAGATATTTTGATTACCCCATTACATTGCTGTCACTTTACAGTTAGTGCTATCATACAAATACACCTACTTGTAGGTTTAAAATTCTACATAAGCAAACACACCTCATATGCACACTATCACACACACGTCACGCAAACGACATCCACATCATTCAGTGAAAGAAAATGTCAAGTATTCGTCAAATAGTTCAAGATTAAAACAACACAAAATGTATCGTTTGTCCTATACCGGTTTAGACCCAATTACTTCCAAAAAATTGCGTACCCATCCCTCCTATTTCATTGCGCTCTGTCTTGACCGTGTATTTTCGTGACCCGTGGCCCAACCCGTAGTTGGAGAAATGGAGATTCACAGTGTTGCCAACTTAGCAACATTGCAGACGCCTTTAGTGACCTTTTTCCCTTCAAAATAGTGCCCGAACCTTATATAGTCTCTGAGACCAGCTGGTACTGCTGCCCCGAGCGTGAGGTCTTGCTTTCACAGTGCGCGCACACACACATATATCTCTCTCTCTAATTTTCTGCAAGTATGCTACCAGCACAGCAGTTTCGTATGTGTATTTGTTCAGCGCGCGGCAGAGTTTCAATCACTTTTTCATAATTCCGTTGTCTGACAACAGCAGTATAATATATCAAGCTGTTTTATTGAGAATTTTAATCAAAATCAGTTGGGCACAAACACATATTTTGCCTGTTATCATGTTGCTTGCTTCTCTAATTTTACATGCAAGAAAAACATCTATATGAAACAGTCTACTCTTCATGTTGTTGACTATGGTTTTAATAATAATAAAATACCAGCATTTGTCCAGCATGTTGATTAGAGTATTATTGTCTTAAAGTATTAATTATCGTATCGCGAGTTAACTCATGACAATCATATTTGCAATAAAATATTTCATCAGATGCTGTGTCCTTTCCCGATTTGCATAGGAAGTATGTGTAATAGGGGCTCGATTATAAGGATTTTTGTGCAGATTAACATCTTGAAAGAGAGAGCAACCAACCCAGAGATTGCGGACCCTCCCTCCTCATTTATCAGCAGTAGTCTTAATGGGTTGCGTTTCAATCACTTTTTCATATTTATTCCGTTGTCTGACAACAGAAACAGTATAATATATCAAGTATTTAATGAAAACTGTTTTCAAGAGAAAACAAATTGAGAATTTAGCTGAATCAAAATACAGTATGTGGGCACAGAGAGGCAAACAAATGTAATAATAAATAATAAATGTACATGCTTTGCCTGTTCAGAAGAAGAGCAGAGTGAGGAAAGTTGCCGTTTTTTCACCGCAGCACAACAGTCCTGCAAAAATGTAAACAGGTTTGTGTCAGTAAATTGCTCAGTGCAAAGAAAGTAATAGGAACCTAGCTGAGGACGTGGTATTTAAACCTTGAAAACTTGACAACCCTTCATGAGTCTAATAGACATGAAAGAACAAGTTTTTTGAAAAACATGAGCACTATGTTTCAAATCTCTACCTTTGAAACATGTCTACTCTTCATGTTGTTGACTATGGTTTTAATAATAATAAACATACATTTGCATAAAGCATTATCCATATTTGTCCATGCCCATGTTCCAGCCAAAAGAGATTAGAGTATTAAAAACTTGAAAAAGTATTAATTGGACTAAGGTACATTTAGAACAAATAAAAATGTGTGATTAATCGCACGAGTTCACCAACAATGTTGACATGATGGTGTTTCTGACAACTCATGTTTCTTAAGAGAAATAAGTAGTTTATTTGTTTAATCGCAATAAAATATTTTAATCGATTGACTTGATTGAAGAAGAATTTTCCCAATATACATATATATATATATCAACATATACACATATACATGCTGTGTCCTTTCCCAGACATTTGCATAGGAAGTATGTGTAAACTTTAGACTAATACTGCACTATAATATACACAAAGAATATCAGCCGATATACCGATATCACAGTTTTTTCTACTCCCCAATATTGGTATTGGCCCCCCAAAAACCCATATCGGTCGGGCTCTACAAATAACTATCATTATTTGCCTTAGGATGTTGTGATCTGGCATGTTTGACTGATTATGTGGGTTTAGTTTGGAGTCCTGATGTTATTCCAGGCGATCAGTGCCATGCAGTTTGGACTAACACTCGCTTGAACACAAACCCAGTGTTAATTCATACCGGTACCTGGCTGCCTCTCCTCAGGAGGCCGGAAACGGCGTCGGCGGCTGCGATTGCGCCGCTCAGACATATGATCAGCTAGAGACAAAAAAGAAGGAAAATCTGACCACGCCCACAAGACACGCCCCTAGCACTCATAAAAAATACATATTTTAGTACATTAAAATATATATCTTATACTGAAAGAATATATACTATTGTCCTGTAAAAAATTAAAAGCAGCACTTAATCATTATAACAATATAATATATTATAATAAAGTACTATAATATATTATTGTAAAGTATATACAGTCTATAGAATTGTTATTATTATTAAAGTACCTGCCAAAAGTTTGGAAACATTACAACTAATGATTCTGAAATAAATATCCTCTGCTCATCAAGGCTGAATTTATAAGCAATATTGTTAAATAGAATTACATATGTAAAAAAAGTTTTACATTTTAATATATTATAAAATGTAATGTTATTCCTGTGATGCAAAGTCGAATTTTCTTAAATTTTTTCAAAAATCTCTCTCTCTCTTTCTGTGTGTCTCTCTCTCTTTCTGTCTGTCTCTCAACGCACTATTTCATCTTTGTCTGAAGCGGGCAGAACGCTAGAGCTAACGAACTTCACGTCAGGTGGTCCTTGCCTTCACGTCGTGCATTAAAATAGTTTATTTCACAACGAGAACAGGTTGGCTAGCCGTGCATTATCCCTTATGTAACGTATACTCTTAACAGCAATTTTTACGGCAATATTAAATGACGTACTGGTCATTCTTGGTGTACCCAAAATGGTCCCACACTATCAACTTCAGTAATTCTCTGGTGGAAATAAAGGACCGCTGTTTGGTTCCTCTGTCACAGTTAATCTAGCCTCCGTGTCTCTGATAAGCACGGCATTTTAAGCTGGTGCTCTGCTAGTGTAACTTTGTTTTCGTTTTGCACAAGCTGCAACAGTTCCATTCCGCACAACAGAAACACTCGGTTTAGCGGAGTCTTTACGATTAATTAACCGTGACGTTTTAAAGCGCGGTTAATAGTAAAACCGGTTAATCCCTGCATCCCTAGTAAATACCCTGTACAACCTGTTTGCACATTCTTCTTGCACATTCCTGCTTGTATTATTTATTAAGTCTACAGTATATTGCTGTATACTGGCATCTCAATACGGTAAAGGGCGTAACAATTCCATCTCACGCTTGAGGTATTCGGCCAATCACAACGCACTGGATAGCTGGCCAATCAGAGCACACCTCACTTCTCAGAACGATGAGCATTTTAAAAATCGACGCGTTTCAGAAAGGCAGGGCATAGTTCAACAATAATGTACAGTATGTGGAAAATATATATATATTTTTTATCTTAAACCACATAAACACATTGCATTACACCAAATAATGTTCTTTTTAGCAACATCATATGACCCCTTTAAAGAATTTCTCCAATAATTTCGGAACATATAATATGCATACGACAAGTTTGTACAAGATATAGTTCTAGTTCATGCATCTTTTCTTCAAAGATATTTAACAAGTGATTTGCTTAACATTTGTTGCCAACTTCATGTGTGGTGCACTTGGAATAGAACTTTCTTTAATTAGAGGGTTAATAAAGAGAAAGTTACTTGAATTATGTTATAATTACATTTTCAAGTTGACTAATTAAAAATCATAAAAACAAAATTGAGAATCGGTCAAACGTTCTGAAAAAAAAAAAGATTTTATTTGTTTTGCCATATCGCCCAGCCCTACTATATATTGTTAAATATTTTGAGTAATCATTGTAAAAAAAAAAAAAATATTAAATACATTTTTTGATGAACAAAGTCATTTGTGTTATGATGAGAGGAGTTAATGTGCTCCTGCAGAATATTCTACCTCTTCGCTGTTGACACTATTTAAGTAATTGTTCAGTTTGTCATTTTTTTTGTGCTCACCGAGGCCGTTCTCGCTGAGGGAGGCGTTGTCGGACTCGCTCATGCCATCCATGACTGTGGTGTCTTCATCTGTGCGGCGACGACGGGAGCGTCTGCGACGGTTGGTGTTAATCTGGGAGTCACTGGCATCTGTGTCTGCCGTCTGATCCGTCTCGGTGTTGTCTAACAGACTGTATGGGTTTCCATCTGGATCTTTCAGGACTGACATGAAAGACAAGTAAAATAAGTATTTACTGGGCAATGCAACATGCAAGAACAAAATCTATATAATGTAGAGCAACTAGATTTAAAAACAATTTCGAAGGTGCTTGCTTGTGTAAAATTTTACATTTTTTTTATAATTTCGTAAATTTGATTTAAAAATACAGATGATATCAAATACTAAATATAATATATTTAATTTTGATAAAAATATTTTTTTTTTACAGAAATGCATAAATATAAAATACTGCTTTGAAACAATTAAATATACTATATACTCATCCAATATACATAGACATATTAAAACATTACAGAGCCCCATACATCACGTGGAAGAAAAAAAAGGTTAACATAGCTACAAATTAAAAACTCGTTCTCTCAACATATCAATTTCTAGAAACATTTTATATTAACATGTTTCTTCAATTTAGTTAAATTGATGCCACAACATAACTTGTTCCCTCTTTTTAGGTAAATCGTTTCCATATTGTACTATTTTAGAGCTACAATTTAACTAAAACGAGAGATTACATTTTTGAATCATGGCCATAAGGCCATATTTTTTCTTCTTTTCTTAGGGTCTTATGATTTCTGTGATGCCAAAAATGCAGATGGAAAGTCTCCAATACAACCCTGTAAAATATTTATATTTTTTACCTTGAAGAAATTAAGACAGAAATATATTACTATAGTACAGTAAATACAATAGTGAAACAGTACAGTCTTTAAAATTTAAACAATAAGGAATATCACACAATTTTGCATTCATGTTTTAATTTAAAAACTAAACCTTTGTTGCGCCAAAAAACAACCAAAGATTTACAAACTAATTTGATTACCACTGATTTTGATAATACATTTGTATTGAATTGTGAAACAGAATTTAAAGAAATAAAACAATTAAATCTAAAAAAAAAAAAAAATTATATAGCATTTAAATCAGTAAAATACTACATGGTTTCAATAAATTTTTCAATTAGACATGGTCTCTGATTGTTCGAATTTAACAACACCATTATAATGGAGTCCAGAAAAAAATAAACAGAGCGCAGAACTTGGGGGATAACATGGAATTTGGGACAAAAGAAAACAGATTACATAAAGCCCTAAAATCTGTGCTGGTGAATAAAACATGTTCCCAATAAAGGGCTGAAGGGAGCCAGCATACCTGAGCTAATGGAGTTGGACGCCCCTCTTCCTGAGCCGCGGCCTCTTCCCCCGGGTCCTCCGCGGCCCCTGCCCCGGCCCTCTCCCGCTCTCCTCCTGCTGTCCCTTTGCTGTCTCGGGTTGCGCTCGGGCTCCTCTCCTGCCATGGACCAGTCGCTCAGCTCTTCCTTGCGCTCAGAGTCGGTCTCGGAGGCGTACGAGTGCTCGGAGTTAGTGCCTGTGCAGGAAAAATATTTTATATACGATGTCATATACATTAGTGGTCAACCGATATATCGGCCGAGATTAATTTTTTTTAATTATCGGCAAAATACGGTTTCCTGATTGGCTCATATGTCATAAATGTATATGTCATAAAATGGAAGAATATTCAGGGCAATTTTCAATTACAAGTTGTTTTTTCAATTGCATTTTCATATGTGGACGCATAAATTGTGACATTTAAATTGTGCCCAAACTTTGCAAAAGCGTTTGTGTTTTTGCTTCCACGAACGCACAGTGACTGCCAATTTTTTTTTTTTAAAGCAAAGTCAATTTGCAACTGTATTTCCCATGTCTTAGGAGCTATGAGCCGGTCATGTTTAAATAGCAATATTAATTACCACATCTGGTTTTTCACTTTCTCTGCGTCATGCATGTAAGGTGTCAAAACTCAAATGGAATCACAATTCCTTTAGCATTTGAATTAGCTGGTAACTGATCTGGGGCAGCTAGTTTTCATCTCCATAAACATATATGTAGCAGTAAAGCTAATACACTGGCTGGAAATCTGTTTATCCTTCAGTTCCTCGTGCTTCCCCATCTTCATAAAGAATGCGGTTCATGGAACTTGCTCAGAGTCTGAGCACTTTTGGACAGAACATTTACATTTAGTCATCGCTTTTATCCAAAGCGACTTACAATTAGGAATACATTAAAGCGATTCATCTTGAAGAGGCAATCAGACAGAGGAAGAACTCGTAACAAAAAGTCTCAGGCATTGTTTAAATAAGTACAAGCACGCAAGAGAAGGAGATCTTGCTCCTAGCAGCTAACTAGCAGATCTTAGACTTCTTGAAGGGATGTAGATTCGTAATAGTGAGTGGAAGTAGGAGGGTGCTGAGCCTGTGGTTGTTCTATATGCAAGCATCAGTGTCTTGAACTGGATGCGTGGCTGCAACTGGTAGCCAGTGCAAGGAGACAAAGAGAGGTGTAACATGGGCTCTTTTGGGCTCGTTGAAGACGAGTCGTACCGTTGCATTCTGAATATGAATGAATGATGCATTTATATAGCGCTTTATCATGTATTGCTGTACACCCAAAGCGCTTTACAATCATATGGGGAGGGGGAGTCTCTCCTCAACCAGCACCAGTGTGCAGCATCCACTTGGAGGATGCGACGGCTGCCACAGGACAACGGCGCCAATGTGCTCACCACACACCAGCTACAGGTGGAGAGGAGAGAGAGACATAGAGCCAATCAAGTGGATGGGGATTATTAGGAGGCCATTGACAAGGGCCAGTGGTTTGATTGTTTGATGGAAGTCCAGCCAGAAGAGCATTGAACTTTACACCTCCAGAGTGAGGAAAAGGGCTAAGAAAGTCACTCTGGACCCCTCACACCCAGCTCACTCTTTGAACTGTTGCCCTCTGGCCAGCGCTACAGAGCACCAAAACAGCCAGACACAAGAACCGGTTTTACCCCCAGGCCATATCCCACCTGAACAACACATAACAGACCCCAGTACTGTACATCTGTAAATAACTCATCAAACCTTCATCTGTACATAGGACACATGCACATTAGGCCTGTGCAAATAATCGCATGTGATTCTCATGCGCATCTAGTTCACTGACAATCTAGGCAATATCACGTTCATAATCGAATGCGATTCATCTGCAATATTGAAGGCAATATTGCCAAGCTTTTCAGTAAACTACGGCTCTCTGTATTAACTGCCGCTCCATCTGAAAACAGGTGGAGATTTACCGCCAATCACGGAGCCGGCTTTACTGACGAGATGCGCATGAGAATTGCATGTGATTAATTGCACAGCCCTAATGCACATTCACAGTTCTGTCTATGGTAATTTTTCTTTTCTGTATATTTTTCTTTTATTACTATTGTTATTCATAATTATTGTCTATTCTCTTCATTACTAGTGTTTTTTATTACCTTAATTCTATGTTGTATGCACTATGTTTGTACTTTCTGTACTGGAAGCGCCTAACACCAAGACAAATTCCTTGTGTGTGCAAACACACTTGGAAATAAAGCTCTTTTTGATTCTGATTGCTGTAGTCCAGCCTAGAAATGACAAGGGCCTGGACAAGAAGTTGTGCAGCATGCTCTGTCAGAAAGGGCCTGATCTTTCTGATGTTGTGTAGTGCAAACCTGAAAGATCGAGCAGTCTTTGCATTGTGCTCTTTGAAGGTCAGATGGTCATCAAAGATTACACCAAGATTTCTGACCGAAGCTGATGGGGTAATTGTAGATGGACCTAGCGGCATGGTGAAATCATACTGTAGAGTCGGAGTGGCAGGGAAGACAAGAAGCTCAGTCTTTGCCAGGTTGAGCTGTAGGTGATTTTCTTTCATCCATGCCGAAGTGTCTGCCAGGCAGCCTGAGATCCGGCAGCTACCGTTGGATCATCTGGTTGAAAAGAGAGATAGCGCTGTGTGTCATCAGCAATGGTAGGAGAAGCCATGCGCCTGTATGATGGGACCCAGTGATGTAGTGTATGTGGAGAAGAGGAGGGGTCCAAAAACCGATCCTTGGGGAACTCCAGTGACCAGTTGATGTGCTTTGGATACCTCCCCTCCCCAGGCCACCCTGAAAGACCGACCAGCGAGATAGGATTCAAACCAGCGAAGTGGAATCCCAGTGATGTCCAGTGAAGAGAGGGTGGACAGGAGGATCTGATGATTGACAGTGTCAAAAGCGGCAGACAGATCCAGCAGAATGAGGACTGATGATTTGGAATCGGTTTTTGCAATTCGCAGGGCTTCAGTGACTGAGAGTAGCGCAGTCTCAGTTGAATGGCCACTCCTGAAACCTGACTGTTTAGCGTCCAGTTTGTTGTTCTGTGAAACAAACAATGAGACCTGGTTGAAGACAACTCGTTTGAGTGTTTTGGCTATGAATGGAAGGAGAGAGACAGGTCTGTAGTTTTCTATAAGAGAAGTGTTTAATGTAGGTTTTTTGAGCAGTGTTGTAACCCGAGCCTGCTTGAATGCAGTGGGGAAGATGCCTGTGAGGAGAGATGTGTTGATAATGTGTGTGAGTGCTGGTAAGAGTGTGGGAGAGATTGCTTGGAGAAGGTGTGAGGGGATTGGGTCTCAAGGACATGTTGTAGGATGGCTGGAGAGGAGAAGTTTGGATACTTCTACCTCAGTGAGGGGACAGAAGGAGAAGATGGGAGTTTAAGCAGTGGATGTTGTTGGTTGGAGGTCCTGTGTGTGTGGAGGTGAGAACTGACTACTAATTGTTCTACTTTTGTCTGTGAAAAAAGTGGCAAAGTCATCAGCTGTTATAGAAGTGGTGGGAGGTTGTGAAGGAGGACAGAGGACGATAATTAAATGTTCTGAAAAGAGATTACGTGTGTCTGGAGCGCTGTTGATCTTGTTGTGGAAATGTGAGGATTTGGCAGTGTGGACTTCAGCAGAGAAAGATGAAAGCAGCGACTGATACCTACTCAGGTTCAATGGATCGTTTGATTTGCACCATTTTGTCTCTGCCGCTCAGAGTCTGGTATAACCAGGGGATAGAAGGGGCAGCTCGTGCTGGTCTGGAGGAGAGGGGACAAATGTCGTCTAGACAAGAGGTTAAAGTAGAGAATAAAGTGTCCGTAGCTGCATTCACATTCAGAGATGAGAAATGGGTAGGTGAGGAAAGAGAGGAGGACACTACAGAGGAAAGATGGGAGGGAGAAAGGGAGCATAGGCTTCGTCTAAAAAGTAACCGGTAGAGGGGTTGGTGGCATGCAGGTAGCAAAATGTAATGTAAACGTAATTAAGAAATGGTCGGAGATATGTAGTGGTTGTACCAGAATGTTATCTGCATTACAGAAGCTGGAAATGGCACGACCGCGATTTCCACGCATTTGTAGACGCTGTGAACAGGGAAATCTATTTAGAGCACCTTATTGAATTAATTAAAATATCGATATTTGGCGCCAGATATCAATTCCCGTATCGCATGGAGAAGAATCGCGATATATAGCCATATCGATTTATTGTCCCACCCCTAATACATACATACGATATCTGATGTGTATATGACAAATTTAAAACCAAACCCTACCGTAGCCGGACGTGTATCCGGGCCCCCGGCGGCCGCGACCCCTGGCGGTGAAGGAGCGGTTGATATGGGTGTTGGATGTGCTCTCTTCAGTGGTGTAGCCCTTGTCCTTATCGGCGGGTCGGTTTGGGCCAGGCCTGTAGCCCATCCCGATCTGACGCAGCTGCTCGTCAATCTGCAGCCGCTCGAGTCGCAGCTGTTCCACCTCCTGCGCAACACAAACAAGCACTTGAGTTTCTCAAACACATCAGCGGCCTTTCAACACCATGGCTGCCGAGTTTCTGATACTCACGTTTAGGTAAGCAATATGGTATTCCAGTAGGACCTGTACATTGCTGATATTTTCCTTTGTACCAACAAATGTAAATGGCACCATTCCCTAAGAATAAAATACATTATTGGATGTGTAAATATGTATAAGTTAATCTGGCTTGCTTTTTGTGCTATTTTCAGGTGTCTTACTTCCTGTCGGGGGAGTTTGTTGTCATTGTCACCTTCAATGCGCACTCTCACCACACCCGATTTGTCCACCATCTCCTGGATAACCTTGCCATTTTTTCCAATAACCTTCCCTACAAAAAGAAAAATGTACAAATGATCTGTTAACATCATTATGCCAGGTAAAGTCAACAGGACATTCAAAATGTAATCAAACATTTATTTTAATGCTTTTGTGCAAACATTTATAGTCTCTTACAAATTAATCACGTTCCCACATTTTGCGAGTGAACTCCTGTTGCTAATTAAATTAAATTTAGACTATTTAAATTAGAAATTAAATTCAACTTATTTTAGAAATGTAAACTTTAAAATATAATTAAATTAGAATTTTGCTTCGGCAACTAACACAAATAAGTTTGTTGATATATTAAAATTAATACAATGTATAAATAAATCAACAAAAAAGTTAATAATAATAAATAAATATTTGTCATGTTTTAGTTTTTTTTTTTATTTATAAAGTTGTCATGTTTTATTTTTTTTCAATGTCCTGTTGAACTAAAGTGTTGTCACTGTTGAAACATACAAAAAAGTCATAAAAATAAAGCTACAATATAAATATCATACCAAAAAATATATAAAATAAATTTAATTATAATTTTTGCCTTTGAAACTAACTGAAATAAGTTATTATATTAAAATACTAAACCTGAAATAAAAATTAATTAATGAAAAAAAAACTAATAAAAAAACAGAAATAACAATAATAAAAATAGTTTTGCAAAGTTGTATTTGTTTCTCCTGTTGCGAAAAATTTCCCGTAGCACTAAAATGATGTTACTGATAAACAAAACAAAAAATATATAGAGAAAATAAATAAATAAATATAATAAGAAAAACTTTAATTATTATAATAATAATACATTTGAAATTATGCCTTGGTAAATAACTGAAATAGGTTTGTTGAAATATAAAAAAAATAATACTAAAAAAACAAACAAACAAAATGTAAAACTAAATAAAAAACTGAAACACAAAATAAAGCTAAGTCAAAGTAAATAATGCTAAAATAAGCTAAACCTTTTACATTTGACTTTATACAAACTGTTTCTAAATGAAAAAATACATACCAACAAAATTGCGAGGAATCTGCACCGAATCTTCCAGAAACTCCAGATAGTTCCTTGCTTTCTGTACGGCCTCAACAGTCTGCAATGTAGCATTTGAGAATACACTGAATCCATTACAGAGAAGCTGTGTAATGTAAAAAAGTGTGCACAGAAAGCTGACGCACCTCTCCGTAAACCCTGAAGGTTCTCGTCTCCTCGTCCAGCTCGATGGCGGTCACTCCCGGCACCTTTCTGGCTTGCTGAATGTTACTGCCGTGGGTTCCGATAGCGAGACCCATGAGGTCCTCTCTCACAGTGAACTCATCCTGAAACGCAGAGGCCAGCTGCTTCGTACTCTACAAACAGAGGTTTTCACATTTCAACCCTGGGTTAATACTCTCTGAGCCGCACACATCCCACATTAATAATCAAGAAAACCAGACGGAGAGAGCGGATTTACCTCCAGATGTTTGGTGGCCTCCTCGTTCCGGGACATGAGCAGGAGTTTGGTGCGGATGCTGCGTAAATGCATGTCACTCAGCAGGGAGACGCGCTTGACGGTGGCTTCGTTCATGGACTGTGTTGGGGAACATCATGTTGATCAAGATTTTGTCATGTTTAAATCTACTAACAGAAGTGCCCAGGTTAACTGGGACTCACCAATACAGTCAGTTCACTTTGCTCCGGGCTGTAAACAATGCGAATGGCTCCGACCGCCTTTTTGAAATCCTTGTGGGCTTGTTCGTTCTCACATCTAACATGGGCAAAGAAGAAATGAGTGCATGGTTTCAACCAAAACTGATGCAAACTATTGAATTATGACATAATATTGTGTATATAACAATTTTTTTTTTTTGCAATAGATAATTAAGCACATTTTCATACTCAAATAGCCGATTGTCATTAAGACGTTTTGCTTTTTGCTCATTCTTGGCGGTGATCCTCATTACTGCAACACAGTATTTTTTTGTGTGATTTTAAGTTATATTTTTGGCCTTTCTGTCTTTATTTGACAGGACAGTATGGGAGGGGACAGGAAACAATGGGAGAGGATCAGGAAATGACCTCACTGCCCTCAAGGCTGTGGCTCTAACATTCACAAAATATTATAATAATGCTTCAAAGAGAAAGAAAAATATATCATACTATATTAATATATTAATGTAATATTTACATATTGAACTTAACTATATATATATATATATATATATATATATATAAAATAACTTTTAACTAATTTCAACTATTTCAATTCAACAACAAAAAAGGGATGTGCAACAGCGATCGATTACTCGAGTACTCGGCCGTGACAGTGATGATCGATCATGAAAACGATGATTGTGGGGAAAAATTGTGATTGGTTATAGCAGCACTTTGGGCGGCACCCTGAGCTCTGATTATTTTGCATGCAAGCCTTCAAAGTATAGACGTGAGAAGAGAGAGAAGCTTGGCTTTGAAGTCATGTAGTGATGTCTGGGTTAGCTACACACATATCTGATTCATCTAATATAGGATGTGTTGGGATATTAACATGTATTTACATGCTGAATGCACTGCATATTACCAGTGTTGTAGTTTCATACTCATGCTGTGCCCGATATTGACTGTTATTTCTTTGAAACGGTCATATTGCTTTTAGATGTTTCTTTTTTTTTATCCAAAAATACTTTTGTCAAATTTGTTCAGCAGCATGCATACTTCAATTAAAATTGTAAGGAAGGGCCTAATCTTTCTGGTGTTGCGCAATGCAAACCTGCAGGATCGAGCAGTTTTTCCAATGTGGTCTTTGAAAGTGAGCTGGTCAATCGAAAATTACCCCAAGATTTCTGACTGAGCTTGATGGGGTAATTGTTGCTGAATCTATCTGGATGGTAAAATCATGTTGTAGAGTTGGAGTGGCAGGGAAGACAAGAAGCTCAGTCTCAGGCATATGCATGCTTTTGTGCAGATACAAGTTGTAATGCTACGTCTATGTTATCTATCTAAGTTATCTGATTAATATCATAGGAAGTGTCATAGAACGGGTTTCAGTTTATTGGCATACAGCCAGCTTCACCTCAGGCAGCTATTCTTTTTTTAGATGCTTATTTTTTAACATTGCTGCATCATAATCATAATCTAACATGAACACATGATTAGATGTCATATTTTTTATTTTTACCATTCATTTTCATAACAGTCTTCAGATATTTTCATTATCTCCATTACAGCCATGTTGGGATAACATAGGATTTTTTTTTTTAGATATTATATATAATATAAAATATATAAACAGTAACATCGCAGGATGCACCTCTTTAGGTATGATTTAGTTGTGACTGTCTAAATTCTTACTTATATTAACAACAGTAATATTTGTGGCCAAGCGCCCCATTCTGAGGCCTGTACTCACGCTGCTCTGAGATCATCTGGCACAGGAACGGTGCACTTGAAGAACGTGTTCTTCGTCACAGCTTTATTGCGGTTGACCGGGCGGAGACGCTCGAACGTTACGATCTCGTTGTAGGTTGCGTCACAGGCGGCGTACTCGATAACGTAGAACTGCAGAAAACGAAAGTGAAAGTGAACTTGGAGCTCTTCTGGAGAAACAGAAAGTCTAGGCGCGTCACACTCACGTCTCCTTTCATCATGCACACTTTAGCCAGCCACCAGCCGCAGGGCTCCTGCTCGTTCGCTCGCGAGTAAATCTGAACACAGAAAAACACGCGTTAAGAGCTTCTAGTAGTAGTGGTAGTATATTTTTTTTAATGCTTCTTAGGCTATTTTCAGGGCAAAAACAAATAGTATAACAAAAACAATACAAACAAAGTTATATTAAACATGATTTTGTACATTAACATGTGATCCTGGACCACAAAACCAGTCTTAAGTAGTATTTGTAGCAATAGCCAACAATACATTGTATGAGTCAAAATTATTGATTTTTCTTTTATGCCAAAAATCATTAGAATATTACGTATAGAACGTGTTCCATGAAGATATTTAGTAAATGTTGTTCTGTAAATATATCAAAACTTGATTTGTGATTATAATATGCATTGCTAAGAACTTCATTTGGACAACTTTAAAAGCGATTTTCTCAATATTTAGATTTTTTTGCACCCTCAGATTTTCAAATAGTTGTATCTCAGCCAAATATTGTCTGATCCTAACAAACCATACATCAATGGAAAGCATATTTATTTTATTCAGCTTATTAATTATGTATAAAATGACATAAAAATGACCCTTATGATTGATTTTGTGGTCCAGGGTCACGCATGATAAAAAATTCTACAACTTTTTTGGGCAAAATTATACTAAATAATCTTTAAGCGAGTTCACTTCATTAAAGAGTTTTTAAAAGCTTCGAGCTGTGCAATACTAATAATAAACATATTTCACTTCACCTCTACGTCTTCTCCTTCGGTGATCTCCTTTTTGCTGTCAGCAGGAGGTGGTAACCGCACATCGCTGAAGGGAACTTGTCTTTCAGGTTGCCAGCTGAGAAAATCATTTTCATATATTGATGCTCATAAAAGCTAGTTTCAAAACATTAATGTCATGATTGGAAACTATCAGCTTCTACTCACTTGTTTTCAAACGAAACGGAGAGCGAGTCGTCGTGAACGTCTTTGACAAAGCCCTGGAATAATAAAATGTAGTATTAGTTATTCAAATATATGATAAAATGATTTGTTAAAAAAGGAAGTTTTATTAAAAAGTGAATCCACTAATGCTATCATACAAGTTGTATGAGATCAACTCCGATCGTTAACTAAAACTATTACGATGATCGTGAATTTAAATAAAGCTGAACTCAAATATTAGTCATAAAAGTAATAATACATTTATAAAAGCTTCATCGAGTTTGTGAGAATCCACTAATGCTGCATTTTCTAAGCTTACTCATTTACTCTAAATACTCCACGTTCTGTGCAAAACAGCGTTAGCTAAAACTAAAATGTTAATTGAAATAAAGCTAAAATAAAAATGTTATTATTAGACACAAAACTGAGAAAGATTAGGATTAAGTTTAGATCAAAATTAACTGAAATTAAGCTTAAATAATATAAAGTATACCGAAAGCCAATTCAAAATATCTATAAAAAATTGATAATATTTAAATAATACTAAAATAACGCTTATACCAAAGTTATGAGATTTAAAAAAATAAGCACCACAGAATAGATATTAAAAAAATTGTCGTCCTGTGGTTTCACAGACAGGGCTTAGACTAAGCCAGGAGGATTAGGCCATAGTTCAATTAGGACATTTGGGTCATTTTTATGTGTGTTTCCTTGGTGTGCATCTTGAGACAAAACAAAGGCACTGATATATTTTAAGATCAGTCAGTGCAAGTTTCTGTCAGTTGAAACAGCTCAGATTTACATTTTAGTCTGGGACTAGGCTTAAGCCTCGTCTGTGAAACCGGTGGATGATATAGTATAAAACACATTAAAAAAATTAGGCCTAATACTGACACTATAGTCTAGTCAATCACTAATTGTTTTCCCATCCAAACGCACACAAGAACAAACATATAGTTTGACAATTATGAGCCAGCTTTTTGTTATGAATCATTCAATAATATTTGTTTCAGTCTAATGAACAGCTGATGAATATGTCAGAGAGCTTGTTTATATGAAGTGTGGTTATTATATACACAACATCAAAATGTGTTTAAAAAAGGAGAATTAGTTTTGTTCAGTGTGCTCAATCAATTAGTTATTATATAAAATAAACCAATACTTCAATACTAGGCAGTCACTGCTGTCTCTGAATGGCAACTGACTCCAAAATGGAGGTTGGCATCTCTTAAACCTCATCTCAAAATAGACCGGCGTTAAAATATCTGACAGCTGCAGATGGAAAGTGAACAGCTGATGTGCATTGAGATGGAGTAATAACTTCAATTAGACT
The DNA here is from genome assembly GCA_027422405.1 of Ptychobarbus kaznakovi. Classification (NCBI taxonomy): domain Eukaryota; kingdom Metazoa; phylum Chordata; class Actinopteri; order Cypriniformes; family Cyprinidae; genus Ptychobarbus; species Ptychobarbus kaznakovi. The sequence goes on from CM049815.1 coordinate 16,259,445, forward strand.
TTCCAACTGGCTCTTGTGTTTATTAATACACAGCCTACTCTATGTAGAAAGCTATAGATTAATGCATGCTGTATAGAGTAAGTACTACACAACACCAAACTACAGACACATAACTTGGACATTTCTTGAGAGAATCAAAATCAGGTCTGAGAATACAAGATGCATATAATTTCTGACCACACCTTAAATTATGAATATGAGCTTCCTGGCGTCTTTTTAGCTCACACATCAATCTCACTTGTTCAACTAAACAGCTTGTTTTAATTATACGTGGTTCTTAATATTAAGTATGTTATATGAGCTTCGCTATAATGTAATAATAAAACCAACGAATATGGCCGATACCATGTTTGTAATGAACAAAAACAATGCCCACTTACTGGTGTTTATTTTAGTATTAAAGTATTATTAGTTTTTATATAAACATCAATTGTGTTTCTGTTCTTATAAATCGTTGAAAATGGCATTTAACCGAACGCCTGACTGAATGCTATTCAAATACAACTTAAGGTTAGCAGATAAACAAACTGAAACCAAAAGTCAGTTATCCTGACCTTGAAACTCGTTTTCTCGTAATGCAAACCCCTTTTGTTTTTCTAGTCGAGGTTAAATAAACGTTAGCACCGAATAAAGTATTTTTTTTTCTTATTTGAATACCATTCTCACGCAGCTGCTAACCGGCTAACGGCTAACAGCCAGAGTCGAGCACTGCGTTTATATACGCGTTTATAGCTCGTTTTACAATATTTTCTTGAAGGTTTTTAACATCCTCGCTGTCTTAAGAGACACGTCCGCGTGTATAGTAACATAGAATGGAGTAAAATCGTGTATTTACCTTATAATAAGCTCCATTGGAGCCACGGACCTCCACCGTCAGTTCCTCCATGTTGAGCGCGAAGAGGATGCTGGGTAAAGTTCTGGAAGTCTACGGGGCTCAGCAGTGAACCCTGATGAACTCCTTCACATACAGTACTTCAGCCTGAGATGATGTGTAGTAAACAAGTATAAACAAACGAATTTGAACAGTACTTGTTTTTTTTTTACTTTCACTACATTTTTAATGAGTTCAAACTGCCTAAATGGCTCATTTGATTTGTTTCGCGAATCGCAACTCTGAATCAACCTTACGCAAAAATAAACATGGTTTTACTACAAATAAAACCAAATAACCATACTATAATCAAACCATGGTAACCACAAATTAGCCATGGTTTTGCTAGACTAACCATAGTATAAACATGGTATTTGTAGTAAAACTGTGGTTATACAAATGGTTAACAAAACATGGTTACTACACTTTTACTACAGTAAAACCATGGTTAATTTCCGTAAGGGCAATATAACAGAGTTATGGGTAATCTGAACAAAATATACTTAAACTTAAGCCAGTGTTTTGGAAATAAATTAATTTAATATATTTTTGTATTTTATTTAAGCGGCTTAAACATTATGGGCGTTGTGAAAGGCATATTAAGTTAGTAATTTGCATTGACCCTAAGACTACGGTTCATATCTGTAATATTTTAAATCCAAAATTTGAAGACGTGTCAATCAGTGACTAGAAAATATCTGATAACACTGTACTCTGAAGCCGCTAAATTAACACTCACATTTCTTTAAACATACACTGCAAAGTTTATATGTGGCACATGCATAAAAAGAAAAACAAAGTATTAACAGTATAACAATGACACAATTGCTAAGACGTTTCCACGGTGTTCTTGTGTTTTAGTTCATTGTTTGGCGATCCCTATGGTGTGCTGGGTGGTTGCTAAACGGCTGCTCAAGTGTTCTCAATGCTTTAGTTCATTGTTATGTGATTGCATTCATGTCCAGAGATGAGCTGAAGTGTAATACTCATGGTCAGGCATTTGTTCATTACTGCAATGCAAACTTGGAAAACATGCATCGCTCTGGACATTACATAAAAGCCGTGTTATTGTGGCAGAGGCATGCCAGCATGTTTCATTCTCTCACTCAATCAGTTGCAGAGATATTGTGGATCTCCTACCATAGACTCCAGCACCTGTCAATCATCCATGCTGCCATGGCTACTGCATAATCACCTGCACTATTATTAATGTCATTCACTTGTTCCTTTGATAATCGGTACATTTAATATCAGTTAATGCTATTAGTGAATCATTTTTAGCATGGGCTACTTTACTTTGACAAATGTGAATTTACACTTAACAAATTAATCCTCTATTATTACACATATTACAATAAATATTCACATAAAGACTTATTATATATTTGTTGTTGTTGTTGTTGAGTTTTCTAAATATGACACATTTATATTACATTTAAATATGATATTATTATAATATTTACATTTCTGTAATTATTTATATTATTTAATAAAATTTATGTATTTTAAATTGTGGCTAGGAAATTACCATGCTATGAAAAAGATTAATAAAATGAAATAACGGTCTTAGGCACTTTCACTGCAGATTACAAAACAAGCGCAAGCAGTTGGACAAATGGGGCAGATCTGATACTGGCATCTAGTGGTGAAATACCAATAACTGTATTAATATATGATTTCAGCCAATAATATTTGATTTACAAAACGTAAAAAAAAAAAGATTTCTCGCAAAAAAAGTGACTTTTTGATATAATGATATATTAGTCGTATAATAATATGTGATGTGTGCCTGTGTTTATGCTAATGTTTGTTGTATATACTTTATATTTACTAGAAATTATATTTGAATAAATATAAAAATACACATTCTAGCATGTTAACATACTATGCATTATTAATAAAAATGACAAAAATGTATTCTGTTCAAACACTTGAATAAGCAAAGTGACATTAAACTAAAATGTATATTTACACAACACTCCTCCACTATAGATGTATATTCATGTTTGATATGAATTAAGCATTTACATGCATTAATATGTCTGGGGGGGCCAAAGCTCAGGCAAATGTAATTCAAATGTTTTTTTTCTGGGAATAAATATTTGGGGCAGGGTTTCCCGCAATCACTCTCACCCCACATGTGTAAAATCTGCTGGCGAAATAACCCACAGCGCCTGACGGGCTTCAGCAGCGCTGCGCCATATAAGCGTTTATGGCCTGACTGATAGTATAGCCTGTGTTCAGACTTAAACCAGTTTACGAATTCCATTATGCTAAGCCTGAGCACTCTCACCGCTGATGAATGATTATAAAAATACATAATCTCCCGTGGTACCATCATTGCATTACGACAGGGACATTTCATTCATTCTATCCAATTTTCCCTTATTTAAAAAAGAAATGACTGGCCCCCAGTAATCAGATACACAGGCGGGCGGTTTCTGGAGTTAAGCCCAACTTCTATTAGGATTTCATCTTCTCTCATTTTTAGGAAACACGTGTACACACTGAGATACTCCAGGGCTCGTTTGAACAAGCCCCTTCCTTAGTTTCAATGTGTTTATATGATGAAATCCATCTTTAATATTTCAGTCAGAATGCTGACTGTCTCGGATGCTGACCCAAATCATGTGTTAGTTTATCTAATAGTATCAAAAGAAGTACACTTGACAGAAATGCTAACGCTTAGCAATTTGTTAACGTTGGTGAACTCCTTTAGGTAACATGATCTGAGAATAAACAAGTATTTAGATCATGTTAATTGCATCTACTACATTATTTTAAAGAATAAAAGTTGTATGTGTTAATGTTACTAATGCACTTTGAACTAACATGAACATTAACAATTCTATTAACTAATGTCAACAAAGGTTAATAAATGCTGTAAAAAGATGCTCAAAATGCTCATTGTTAGTTTAGGTTATTTAATGCATTAACAAATGAAACCTATTGTAAAGTGTTACCACAAAAATGAGTGAGGAGAGAGAGAGAGAGAGAGAGAGAGTGTGTGTGTGTGTGTGTGTGTGTGTGTGTGTGTGTGTGTGTGTGTGTGTGTGTGTGTGTGTGTGTGTGTGTGTGTGTGTGTGTGTGTGTGTGTGTGTGTGTGTGTGTGTGTGTGTGTGTGTGTGTGTGTGTGTGTGTGTGTGTGTGTGTGTGTGTGTGTGTGTGTGTGTGTGTGAGTGTGAAAGAGAGAGAGTGTGTGTGTGTGTGTGTGTGTGTGTGTGTGAGTGAGAGAGAGAGAGAGAGAGAGAGAGAGTGTGTGTGTGTGTGTGTGTGTGTGTGTGTGTTGTGGTGTGTGTGTGTGTTTGTTGTGTGTGTGTGAGTGTGTGTGTGTGTGTGTGTGTGTGTGTGTGTGTGTGTGTGTGTGTGTGTGTGTGTGTGTGTGTGTGAGTGTGTGTGTGTGTGTGTGTGAGAGAGAGAGCGAGAAGAGTGTGTGTGTGTGTGTGTGTGTGTGTGTGTTGTGTGTGTGTGTGTGTGTGTGTGTGTGAGTGTGTGGTGTGTTTGTATTGTGTGTGTGTGTGTGTGTGTTGTGTGAGAGAGAGGTGTGAGAGTGTGTGTGTGTGTGTGTGTTTGTGTGTGTGTGTGGAGAGTGTGTGTGTGTGTGTGGTGTGTGAGAGAGAGAGAGTGTGGTGTGAGTGAGAGTGTGTGTGTGTGTGTGTGTGTGTGTGTGTGTGTGTGTGTGTGTGTGTGTGTGTGTGTGTGTGTGTGTGTGTGTGCATGTTTATGTGGTTTATGAGGACACAAATTTGTATAATGACATGGGTAATGACATAGGTATTACAAGGAGAAGGTGATTTATGAGGACATTTTCAGTGTCCCCATAATTTAAAATGCTTACAAATCATACAGTGTGAGTTTTTTTGGGGGAAAATAGAAATGCACCTTATCCTGTGTGTGATGGTGTGTGTGTGTGTGTTGTGTGTGTGTGTGTGTGTGTGTGTGTGTGTGTGGTGTGTGTGTGAAAGAGAGAGAGTGTGTGTGTGTGTGTGTGTGTGTGTGTGATAGAGAGAGAAGTGAGTGTGTTGTGTGTGTGTGTGTGAGAGAGAGAGAGAGAGAGCGAGAGAGAGGGTGCACACTATATTGTGATTATTGCAATAAAAACAAATATAGATAAATATATAATATTATATATTTTTTGACTCACATAAGAGAGAGTGTGTCACAATTATTTGTGTCCTTGTGTTTATGCGTGTGTGTGTGGTAAATATTTTTTATATAATTCTATCAAAGTTTATATCGCATTTAAATATATTTTGGAATGACGAAGCGCAACTTGTACATTTATATTATAACTTAAACGTAAATATAACACTTCATTTATCACATCATCCAAGAGTGTGCGTGTGTGTGAGACCCCCCCCCCCCCCCACACACACACACACACACAAAGCACATAGAGTGTGTGCACTTTGTGTGTACAACACACACAATGTGTATAAATACATTATTCATTCATTAATTTAAAAAAGTGTGTGTATATACTAATGCATTTTACATATGATTTATATCTTAGTCAAAACATGAAAATGTGCACTTTGTGTAAAGGATTTTACAATCTAATACTTTATCTGTTCTTTGTAACTGTGACCTTTTAAAAAATTTAATTATCTCTGTATATAAATATATATATATATATATATATATAAAATGCTCATTTTAAAAACAATTTGAGTACTTAGAGGCTTTTGAGAACCAGTGTGTGTAGCCAGTGTAATTTTTGGGCGGGTGAGCAAAAGAGAGCGGGCACTAAGCTAACTAACGGAGAGAGAGTGCGCAAAAGAGCCCAACCGTGAACTCAGCGGTGGGTGTGTGAGAGAGTGTGTGTGTTGTGCGTGCGCAATATTTTAAACATTTGTTAAAAACAGGAAGGGCGAACCTTGATATCACACGTGCAAACTTTTGCAAGAGTTATGCGTGAACCTCTTAATCTCAGTGCGATTCCCTGAAAGTGTAAAAACTGTGCGTGTGTGCATCTGAGCATTAATTGAAAGAGACGAGAGAGAGTGAATACTTCATGTGTGTGATAATGTTGTGTATGTAGCTAAATTATTTAATTTACTCCCATGATATTTGTGTGTGTGGCCCAAACATGTGTGAAGAAACGTATTTCGTGTAAACAGGGTGTGTGTGTGTGTGTGTGTGTTTAAAATTGTGTGTGCTTTTTTATGTGTGTGTTAATAATTTAATTATGCCTATGATTCATTGTATAATAAACCTGTGTGTGAAAGACTTTTTTAAAAACATTTTCAATGTGTGTGTGTGCCTAATCTTTATCCTCGCAGCGAGTGTGTGTGAATTTATTGTGTGTGCAAATTAATTGTGAGAGTAATTATAAAAGTAACTTAATAATAATAATAATAGGCCTAATAGCTAATAAGAGAGAGTGTAACAGTGAATGAATGAATGAATGAATGAATGATATAGCTTTATTGTATAAAATAATTGTACAAGTACATGTTTTTTTTTTTGTAAACGTTATTTAAATTGAAGTAGGCCTAAGCAAACCTTTAAGAAACAGTGATCGCGGCGTCAAAAAAAATAAAAAAAAAAGGTGCTGTGTGTAGGATTTTGACTCTACTAAGGCAAATAATAATGCAGAATTTAAGAACACTTTAACATACATGTTTATGAAAAACAATCACATTTCTGCCGAAAATGGTCCGGCCAGGGCTGCGTTTGCATCCAAGCTTAAGTTGACTAAAAAAACACTCATGTGTTGAGATTTGCGGATGTGTGTGTCCCAAAAGTGTGTGTGTGTGTGTGTGTGTGTGTTGTGTTGTGTGTGTGTGTGTGTGTGTGTGCAGGTGTGAATACACCTTTACTGTGTGTGTGTGTGTGTGGTGTGTGCGTGTGTTGTGCGTGTGTGTGTGTGAAAGAGAGAGAGTGTGTGTGTACACTTTATTACTGTGTGTGTGTTGTGTGTTGTGTGTGTGTGTGTTGTGTGTGAATTTATAAATGAAATAATTAAAAATGTGAGAGAAGAGTGTGTGTGTGTGATACACATTTAAATTAAGACTTAAATAAAAGAGAGAGAGAGTGGGTGTGTGTGTGAGAGAGAGAGATGTGTGTATGAGAGAGAGAGAGGCGGATAATCTAAAAGCGAAGAGAGATTTGCAGACACTATTTATTGCATGATATTATATTATTATTGCAATAAAAACTATATATATATATAAATATATATATATAATATATATATATATATATATATTATTATTAAGGCTTTGATTAATATTATACTCACATAAGTAGGACTTATATTATATTTGATATGCACTCTCTATTCTAAAATGTAAAAAAAAACACACACACACAATTATTTTGATTGTCTTTGAAAAACTAACACTAGCTTTCTTTTTTTCTAATACGTTTTCTTATTAAAATATTTATGACGTGTACAGCTGAATGTACTGACTTTTGTTGTTTTGATTGCTTCTAGCATTTATGGTAAAATATTTTTTATATAATTTCTATCAAAGTTTATATCATGCATTTAAATATATTTTGGAATGACGAAGCTGCAACTTAGTACATTTATATTGAACAAAAACAATAACTTTAAACGAAAATTCTCTTAATATATCGTACACTTCATGTCTGTGTTTTGTTGTTTGTGTGAAACCCGCTTGATCACATCATGGCAGAAAACACCCAAGTGGATGCTGCAGCTCGTTTCCGTTGGTGTTGTTAACTGGTGGTGGTTGAGGAGAGACCCCCCAATATTTGAATTTGGACCCCCCCCACACACACACAATAAATAAATAAAATACACTTGTGAGGGACACACACATGATTGTAAAGCACTTTGGGAGTACAACAACACACAATAAAGCACTATATAAAGTGTGTTTCCCTGCGTACATTACCCGGTTCGCGCGTTAATTCACTTGCTGGCTTAATTTAAAAAAGTCTTTTTTTTTTTATAGAAATTGCTGCTGTTTTTCTATCAGTATATACTAATAAGCATTTGCGCGGGCATGCCCGAAACACATATGATTTATATCTTAGTCAAAACAGTGTATGACATCAAATTAAAATAAGTGCACTTTAAAGCATGATAAAGGATTATTACAATCTAATAATTTATCTGTTCTTTAAAGTAACTTAAGTGACCTTTTAAAAAATTTATATTATCTGTATATATATATATATATATATATATATAAAATGCTCATTTTAGAAGACAATTTCAGAGTGGGCGGGCCTGTGCCCGTAGGCCCGTCCGCTGGCTAGAGGCTTTTGCATCTGAACCCTTCATATACATACTTTTAAGATTTGAAGTACATTACAAGAGCACATTTAATACTATTAAGTGCACTACAAGGGTTCATCTGCTCAAATACGCCACGATATTTCTGTCAGGGAGAGTGTTGTTTAAAGCAAATAAAAGCTATATTGGCATTATTAAATAAACTCAATTCCTCACATTTCCATCCCGTGACATTCCGGTACGGTGCAGTTAGTAAACACCAGTGTTTCGAGCTAGACCGCACGTAACTCTTCTCAAATCTTCCTGAACGAGAAATTATAATTATTTTCTCATAATCAGACTAAACTGAAGAGGCTGACACGAGCGCGAGCATATCTATGAGTTCGCGCCCCGCGCATGTCCAATTTCTCTTCAATCTGCAATGCATTTTAGCTATAATTGAAAATTAGCCGTACATCTTTTTTTTGGTGGAAGGGTAATTTATCACGGCCCATTGTTCCTCCGTGACACTTTAGCCCTGCCGCTAACAAGGCTCCGGGAGCGAGGGGTTGAGCCGCGGCCGGCGGTTCTGCTGTACGGATGCATTTTCACTGCTTTGTTGCTAATTGTGGCCTCCTTTCTATTGAATGGCGAGTCGAGTAAAAGAGCTTGTTGGCTCGATGCAGTGGAGCTCTCCAGCCCTCGGCTATTATCAAAGATACTCTTGATCTTTTCAAAAGCAGGAAATAGATTTTTTCCCTCATGTACACGAAAAAAAGTAATTTGCAATGCATCCATTAGTTCTTCATTAAAGCAGGATTAAATTGCACTGCAAATCACATCTGCCTTTGGATGATTAAAGGGTGGCATTTTATACGCCAAAACTAATTACTAGTCCAAATGAATAAGAGTAAAAAAAACAGACATGTTTTTACATTAGATAGTGTGGCTTGTAATTAGATTGAAGCTAATTCCACTATTTCATCTCTTTTAATGAGATGAGACTGTCCTCATCTTTCCCCCGTTTTTGTCGAGCCGCGCTCCAAATGTATAATTTCGATAATACTAAGAGTTTATAATAATGAAATTTCCAAGTAACCTGCTACAGGTGACTGTTCCGTCCCGTGTGGAATTATCATCACTGGCAGTAAATGAGGGGGAAAGGTTTAGAGGTCGTGAAATTATGTTTCCAGCTGGACTACGTGACCGAATGCTGTTTCTGAGTCCCATCTTTATGGAGACTCTTTATCATCAGTCTGCAAGTTTGTGTTTAATTATGAAAAGGGCTTGTTACGGTGTTCCAGGTGGTTGCTAGGGCACTGATATAAGTTCATAAGTTGTTGTGGGTGGTTGCTAGGAAATTAGTAGACCATTGTTATTGTGTCCAGGGTGATTGTTAGGCCTTTGCTTTGCTCAAGCATGGCTAAGTTGTTACTAAGGTGTTCTGTGTGGTTGCTAGGGTGTTGCTAAGTTCTTACGGTGTTCTGTGTGGTTGCTAGGGTGTTGCTAAGTTGTTATTGTGTTCAGGGTGGTTGCTAGGCCATTGCTATCCTTAAGTTTTGCTGAGTGTGTTACTAATGTGTTCTGTGTTGTTGCTAGGGTGTTGCTAAGTTGTTATTGTGTTCAGGGTGGTTACTAGGCCATTGTTGTCTTTAAGTTTTGCTGAGTGGGTTACTAATGTGTTCTGTGTGGTTGCTAGGATGTTGCTATGTGCTTGTTATTGTGTTCCAGGTGGTTGCTAGGGCACTGATATAAGTTGATAAGGTGTTGTGGGTGGTTGCTAGGGCATTAGTAAGCCATTGTTATGGTCTTCAGGGTGGTTGTTAGACCTTTGCTATGCTCAAACATGGCTAAGTGGTTACTAAGGTGTTCTGTGTGGTTGCTAGGGTGTTGCTAAGTTCTTAGGGTGTTCTGTGTGGTTGCTATGGTGTTTCTAAGTTCTCAATGTGTTCTATGTGGTTGCCAGGGTGTTGCTAAGTTCTTAAGGTGTTATGTGTGGTTGCTAGGGTGTTGCTAATTTGTTACTGTGTCCAGGGTGGTTGCTAGGCCTTTGCTATCCTTGAGTTTTGCAGAGTGTTACAAAGGTGTTCGGTATGGTTGCTAGAGTGTTGCTATGGGCTTTTTATGGTGTTCCAGGTGGTTTCTAGGGCAATGATATAAGTTGATAAGGTGTTGTGGGTGGTTGCTAGGGCATTAGTAGACCATTGTTACGGTCTTCAGGGTGGTTGTTAGGCCTTTGCTATGCTCAAGCATGACTAAGTGGTTACTAAGGTGTTCTGTGTGGTTGCTAGGGTGTTGCTAAGTTCTTAGGGTGTTCTGTGTGGTTGCTATGGTGTTTCTAAGTTCTCAATGTGTTCTATGTGGTTGCCAGGGTGTTGCTAAGTTCTTAAGGTGTTATGTGTGGTTGCTAGGGTGTTGCTAATTTGTTACTGTGTTCAGGGTGGTTGCTAGGCCTTTGCTATCCTTTAGTTTTGCTGAGTGGTTGCTAAGGTGTACTGTGTGGTTGCTAGAGTGTTGCTATGTGCTTGTTATGGTGTTGCAGGTGGTTGCTATGGCACTGATATAAGTTGATAAGGTGTTGTGAGGTGGACAGTAGTGAAGTATTTTAACTTTGCTCAAGTAAATTGAAAAAGTATCTGTAGTTTATCAGAGTGCTTTTCTTTGGAAACTTTACTTCAGTACATTCCAAAGCATAATTTCATACTTTTTAATCATACATCATAGCAGATGGTTGCTAGGGTACTGCTAGAGTGTTATGCATTGCTATGTGGTTGTTAAGGTGTCCTGGTTGGTTGCTAAGGCGGCTGTTAAAGTGTGGTTTCTAGTGTGTAGCTGCTGGAGTGTTGCTAAGTGGTTGTTGTTGTTGTTGTTGGGCTATTGCTATGACTTTACTAAAGTGTTATGGGTTGTTGTTTTTGGTGTTATGTGTGATTACAAATGTTTTACTATGTGGATGATAAAATGTTCTGGGTTGCTAAGATATGCTGGGTATTTTTATGGGATTGCTGTACTCTGGTTGATTGCCATATGACACTGCTATGTTGTTGTTGATAATGTTTGTTATGGTGGTTGCTAGGGCTCTGATATTATTTAAGTTGTTCTGGATGGTTGCCAGGGTTTCGCTATGCGGTTGGAAAATGTTGGTTGTTCAGAGTGGTTGGTTGTAAGGCATTCTGGGTGGTTTTTAGCACATGGCTATGTGGTTGCTAGGGTTTTCAATTGGTTGCTAGGCGGTGGTTTACTAACCTAAAGAGTGGATATTGTTCAGATTGCTCCTTCAATGAATATTATTATGTTGTTGTTGTTGCAATTTCTTTTAAAAGTAACAATGCCTCGTGATTTGAGGTATCTTAAAGGGGTATTTCACCCAAAAATTAGAATTCTGTCATCTGGGAGGGTCATAATTTGTGTTCCAACGATGAACAAAGGTCTTACAGGTTTGGAACGACATGAGGGTGAGTAATTAATGACAGTAATTAAGTGTTCAGTGAGATAGCATACCTAATGTGTGAGCAATATTGCTTACTAATCCTTAAATCAATCCTTGTTCACATAATCTACATTTATTTAACTGAAAATACGTAATTTTTATAAAAAAAAAAAAATAAGATATACTAACTCATGCAAAATTCAGTGCAGTTATGATTACTGTGGAAAAGAGTTGACTTGCCCCAAATGTAAAACATGGCATTTTTTTCCAGCAAGGCCCAGACTACCTTCCCTTGCAAAAAAAATATATGCAGTAGCACTAATTTTTAGAGCCAGAATCGGCCCGTTTCTGCTGAAGTGAGATTTTGCGCCAGCGTCCGCAGTCGTTCCAGGAATTCAAACCTCATAAGGTTTCAGCAGAAGCTTATGCTAAGCTTGTTAGTGTTTCTGATGCCACATGTGATAGCGCCACAGAATTACCATAAATCAGCAGAATTAACTATGATCTTCAACGGCATGTTTAAAACTGGCCAACACAAGTTTGCAATATGCTGCAGAGGAATATTATGATAACAAACCATTCTAAATGCCCATAATCTGCTTATGTCCCAGGTTCATATATATTCTGAATTAGCGCTTTTCCCCGTCCCACACATGTTCCCACACAACCACAACAGATGGAAGCATGCACATTTGATACAAAAACAAGTTTTTAAGATGGCACAGTTTTAATGTTGACACAGATGTGATAATGCTTAATGTAATAGGAATATTTCTTCTGGCCGAGGTTCAAATTTGCACGTCTTTTGGAGACGGTGTGCGACTAATGATACAAAGGACGTCCTGCATTTCATCAGATGTGAATCCTAATGTCACTTTAATTCAGAGCAAATGAATCTGTGCTGTAATAAGAAGCTTCCAGAATTAGGTTGGGGTGGCAGAAAATTGCAAGCGCCTGGCACTTTTATCTTTGAAATTCACTTGTGCACAAGCCAAAAAAAAAAACTTTTTGGTTACATTCCATCAGTATGAGGAATAACATTGTGAAAATTGTATGCATGCTAATGATAAATAGAAATCCACCTGCTTTACGATAAAATGAGTTTAATTTCCCCATGCCGGGTGCCGACTGGCCTTTCATAAATTACTTATGCACAGCTATTATTAAAATAGGGGGGAAGCAAATTAGAAAGTGTTCCTATCTCTTCACTGGATTTAGCCAAGGCCGGTTCCAGCAACCGAAGTCAGCACTTTTTTCTCCTTCCTGTCTCTGCTCTCTTGAAATTTCCATCCTCGTATCTGTGTATTTCTATAGCGCTGTTGCAGACCCAGAGACTCTGTGTTTGCCAAATTAACCCAAATCGTTTCTAGGGTACGAGTGTAATGCAATTCACAGGCTTTTCTAAACCTGTATATTCAAATGCGTTTGAATACACGGGACAGCACGGTACAAAATGTCATCGCTCAGAAAAGCGTGTTTGGTGCTAATCGTGTTGCATCATCGGTTATTGCCACAACAACATGCCTGGAGACGTCGTGCAGGGATGGCACAATATCTGCTTATTTGCATAGTGATGTGTAGCAAGTGCATTTGCTTACTGTAATTTTTTCGGGAGTTTGATTGGATGCTTTTTTAGAAAGTAGTTGCTAAAATGTTTAGTAGTAACTAAAATGTCTGAATGTGCTTTTGACAGTGCCGAGCAAAATAGTGTTTTGCTGATAAGAAGAAAAACATTTGAGCATGAAACTATGCTACAAAAGTCCTGTGAATGTGATTTCTCACATATTTTTTTTCTTCTTGATCTGATTTAAAAAAACAAACAAACAGCCAGAATAAAGTGAATGTACCGGAAATTGTTCAAAAGAATGTTCGAAGTAAAATTAATGTAACCACACTTTTATTGTTCATTTTTGCTACTTTTCAATTGCCTTATATATATATATCAGACTTAAATGAAAACTACTCAATAAAATGTAAAACTACTTTTTTAAAGGAGACTAGTTTTTGTGAAGAGCATGACATAAATACAAGAGCGTGATATAAATACAAGATATTAAAATAAATATAAATAAAATGTGTTATTTCCAATCAAGCTCTATTCATGAAAGAAAATGTGAAAATATTATGTAATTGTCTGTACTTTGGATACATGGAATGCTAGCAGTGTTGGGCAGTAACTAGTTTTTGTAACTTAGTTACTGTAATAATATTACTTTTTTGCTGTAACTAGTACTGTAACTAATTACTAATAAGATTTCAGTAATAATATTACAGTTACCATCCATAAAACAGCTTAGTTACTCAGTTACTTTTGATGCCTCAAGCCCGCTGATTTAAAATCCATCAATCAAATAATTTCTTATTCCTAGATTTATTTTCATAATTTTCACGACTGCATGTTATGTCCCCAGTGCAGCAGGAGCTTGCTAATATGAAAAAGATTACTCAAGAAATACTGTCATTCATGATTTTGCAGGAAAAGATGATGTGAAGTTGTGACTTTTTACTCTGGCAAATCCATCAATGTGCTCATTAATATTAAAAAATTTTGGAAAATTCCTCAGTTTTTACAAACTTATTATTCATAAAATACTAGCTATATAATTTATTTTCAGAGAAATAACAATTAGCTTCAAGCTACACATGACAATTAATGAGATTAAATACAACACTTCTACTTGGATGTCACTATCATGCTATTGAGTGTCTGTAATAACTTCTCTGTGGTCCAATGTGGATTTTGGTCAAATGGAGAAGTACAGTTACACTTCTGTGGGGCGTGAAGAAAAAGTTATATAACAAGTAACTAATTACTGTTGCAGAAAGTTGTAAAGTAACTAACTTTTGAAATGTAACTAAAAGTAATATATTACTTTGAGTAGGCCTAACTAGCCCAACACTGAATGCTAGCAACAGCTTTATGAAGACAAAACTTGCCATTTCATTTTAAAAAATGAGCACCGTCATTTCCACCACATATTAACCATAATAGGCCTACATCTTTTGAGATGTGGTGAAAACTACAGAATTAGTTCCATGATATGATAGTCTAATGTTTACGTTTGGTATTTTAACATGTATCCCACCATTGCCTCACCTCAGACTTACATTAAATGTGGTTTACTCAATTTTGCAATTATTTTGTTGTAATTATCACAGATACTTACTTGTATTAAACCTAGAACATTAGGCCTACTGTAAATAGCCCAAACGTGTTTTTAATGGGGTGCGGTTAGCATTTGCTCTGTGGAATTTCGCGGTCAAATTCCATTCATTCCGATAGGAATCTGTGCTTGAGGGGGAAACTTGCCCAAGCAGATTTCGCTCATGTCCACATTTGCAGAAAAACTGTTTGTTTTGAAAGCGATTTATGCAAAACATGCTTACTTTCACAACGGAAAACGGACCGGGTTTTTTTTGCCCGCGAAATGTCGCCTACATTTCGCGACCGTGATCGCATTGCTAGAATATGAGTCATGACCACAGCCATTTTCTTTTACGGAACAAAACTATAAACCCACGAGGGACGGATATGGGCCATTAGATTTGGTTCTCTACAGCTGGAAGAGTTATTCTTTCTTGCTATTATATCAAATGTATTCCTTTGGCCAAGAATTTTAAAGGGCCTTTACGTTCTAATTAATCACAAAACTTAAGGCACTGGTAACTTTATGTTCAATTTCCTTTCGAACATAAAGTCATGCTCCAAGAACTCAGTAGACCTGTGCTTCCTTTAGTTTAACCAGATGTCTTTTTTCCTGTTTCAGCTTGAATTGAAAGCCTCTTCATAGTCAGCATGTTCCTCAGTCTGATTATCCCTTCAGAGAATAGCTTCATAAAAAACAAATTTCTCCTCTGAAAGGGCCCGTCCAGTTTCCATCACTGAGTGGCACAGAGGGATGATGGGTAAATCCTGGACAGAAAATCTGCCATTTCATCAAACGCAGTCATGTCTGTCCTAAGCCCACAGCCATTATTACGACTTACCCAAGGACTAGCGGACCTTTAGTGCCCACATCTTCTGCTATACAGGTATATATGTGCTTTTATTCATTATATATTGTGTATAGCTACTTGAAAAGAAACTGAGTGGCCCTACAAACTTATGTTTGCTTGTCAGTACACTTAACCATATTTCAAAGACAACTAAATTATACAAAGATATACTACTTAAGTGGGTAAAAACCAAACACTCTAGATAACTGCTAGTGCAGAGTATAACCTACGTACAAATTGTAGTCCATTACTGATGACAAATTATAACTAATGACAAAAATTGTCATTAGTAACATAATTCATTACACGTTTTAGGTAATACAATCAGACTAGATTACTTAAGTTTCGACTTAACTCGTTTACCACGTAGTCATATAGGATAATATTGTACCATATTAACAAAACATATGTTTGAAATACTACTTTCGACTGTAAAAGGAAAATATTAAAGCCAATTGTTTTAAGTTGCAAACAGCATGTCTTCATATCTACAATATATTTTAGGAAGGGTTCTTACAACATTTTTGGTGGTCCTTGGTAAGCAGTGACTCATGTAAGTCAATCAATGAAATAAGACCTAAAGAATTCAACAGTCTTATTTATTTTTTGCTTTATTGAAAATTATATGCATGTGTTGCATTTTACCTTAATGGACTGTGCGCATCAGTTAATGTAACGCAGTGTTATTACAATATTATGAGGGCAAAAGGACATCAAAGCCCATTACAGAGGATGCCCAGTGCTACACTGCCCTCTGATGGACTACACACTGAATCTGGAAAATTCATATTTAATATGTACAGTGGCAACTGTTAATTGATTTAATTATTTTTTAAGTTCTCATAATGTTTAGTTTGGTGTCAAATTATTCTTGATTATTTTGTATGTCATTTTATATATGTGTTATGGTAACAGAGGTCTTTTATTTTGACGGTCCGTTGGCGTGAAAAAGTGGATATAATGCGAGTCCGTGCCCAACATTTCATAAAGGGCGGACGAAATCTAGATGCACACGGTACGATTTTGAAGGTTCACTGTTTATAAGAAGTCTAAAGGATTTAGCTTCTGGTTAAAATGGAGAACAAGGTATAGTTTTATATTTCTTGTTACCTGTTTATTTTGTATTATATTCAAATATGTTTGAATAAGTGATTGTTTTATGTGTTTTATTTATTTTTGTTTTTTTTTTTTTCGTTGTACAAGCTCTTACGGTTGATTCTCACTGAGTGAGAAAGTGATGTGCTACCTCTTACGGCGTTCAACGGTGATCATATCAGTGACGAGCATTCAATAAAGTGTGGGAATCACCAGTTGGAGAGTCGTCTATCCTTTTATTAAACCAGGGAGCTACAGTAAGAGCTTGCCATCGTCGATCCGCGATGCTGCTTCAAGGAACGCCATGATTGGTGAAGGAACTTTGGTCTCGTTGCGCTCGTCGCGGACATCGTGATTGTTCTTTCAACGGACCAAGATTAAAGCGAACTCTCAGCGGATGGCTGTATAAAGTCCACGGGCAGCAAATGGACCGATCTAATGGACTACTCAAAGAAGGAGAACTGTTTCAAATGGCTTAGTGGATCGCAGTGAGTACCAAAGAACTGAGATTAATTCTGAAGGGGCAAATCTTTTCTTGTTTATCGTGCGTGATTTAAAGTAATGGACATTGCTGCATATGCAGTTCACCTGTTAATGGACTAAAGTGTACCCAATTAATCAGTTTTGCATTTAAGAGTTAATGTTTCAGCATTTGTGGTTAAAGTGAATTTGCTGAACGTGTTGTCAAATTAACTTGATGATTGTGAAATGTGAATAGTGTAATTTTGGTGAAATTGCAAATTAAGAGAATGTCAAAATCAGACACCGGCGCAAAGGAAGTACATAGGCAAGTTGACAGCCAAAATGTAGAAACTCAAAGTGAAAATATACGCCGTTCAAAACGGGCACCTGTTCCTTCTGAAAAAATGTTAGCCTATAAGCAAGAAGAGCAGTTAAAGAGAGAGAAAAAGGATTGTATCTTTATATGACCAATGGAAAATGGAAGCTCGTTGTGCACGTGAGCATCTTAAATTGGATGCATCGGAAACTCAGTTGGCTATTTTAATTGATACTTTGGAGGTGGCTAAAAATAAGGTCATGGGTGCTTATGATGAATTTAGGCAGCGAGTTTTACCTGCTGTTGAGATGAGAAGAAAAATGGATGCATGTGAAGCAGTTACAATTGATATAATTAAAATCGTCAATGAAAGGATAACAGGTGTAGATGGAGATTTTAATGCTGAAAGAGAAAGAAGCCGTCTTCGTACTTTATTCGATCGTCAGTATGCTTGTTCAATTTTTGGTTCAACAGTTTCACAAGTTAGTCAGGATATTAGTAATTCTAGTCGTCGCTCTGTTGTATCAAACTTGGAAGCCAAACGTCTAGATGCTGTAGCAGAGGTAGCAGCCAAGCAAGCTGCATATAACGTTCTAATGGAAGAGTCAAAGCAAAAGGAAAAAATAAAACAGCTAGAAGAAACAGCATAAAAAGGCTCTTGAAGTTGAGTTAAAAGAATTAGCACAAATTCAAGCGCAAAAGGATCTGAAAGAAGCTCAAGCCAAACTGGAAGTCTACAGCCAAGAAGTTGAGAAAGAAAAGGCTAGCTGTTCTGAAGATTGTAGTAGTACAGAAGAATCAGAATTCTCTCGAGAAAATGTGAAAAAGAAACCAGGAATTTATCGAAATGTGCGTCCTGAAACTACAAAAACATCAATTAAAGCACCAGCTACTGATATATCTCTTCTTGTTCAAGCACTTCAAGACGGCATGACCATGAGCAAATTACCGGTCCCAGAGCCCCCCATTTTCACAGGTGACCCCATTCATTTCATTGAGTTTAAGCAATCCTTTATGGCACTTATTGATAAGAAAAGTCTTTCTTCTGCTGACAAGATGTTCTACCTCAAGAAATATGTGAGTGGTTCTGCCAGAAAAGCCGTGGAAGGCACCTTCTTCAGAACCGATGATGAGGCCTATCAAGATGCGTGGTGTAAGTTAAATGATCGCTATGGCCAACCATTTGTCATCCAAAAGGCGTTTAGAGAAAGGTTAGCAAATTGGCCTAATGTTCATCCAAAGGATGCCATGGGACTTCAGGCTTTCTCTGATTTTCTAAATGCGTGCCAGGGTGCTCTGCCCCATGTTAAAGGTCTCCAAATTTTAAATGACTATCAAGAGAACCAAAAACTTGTGCAAAAATTACCTGATTGGGCAATTAGCAGATGGAATCGTCAAGTTACACAGTCTCTCACTGATAATCGCGAGTATCCTACTTTCAAAGAATTTGCTACGTTTGTATCAACTGAAGCAGAGATTGCTTGCAATCCAATTACCTCCTTTCATGCTCTTCGTAACTCAGAACTTGCTGTTGAGAAAGTAAATCCGAAAGAGACTAAAAGAAGTAAAGTTTGGGTTCTTACTACTCAATCAAGCGTAGAGAATCAAGATGTGGTCAAGTCTGTGAACAAAGCTCCATGTATGCTCTGTCAGAAAAACAATCATCAGCTTAATAATTGTTCCAATTTTCTCAGTAAATCGTTGGAAGAGCGACGGAAATACATCCAAGAGAAGAGGCTTTGTTATGGATGTCTGAAGTTTGGTCACAGTGCAAAGGAGTGTCGCTATCGTCTCATTTGTAATACCTGTAAAAGGAAGCATCCAACTAGTTTGCATGATGACAATTTTGTGAAAATGGAAAGGACTTTCGTCTTCTGCAGTTCAAACCCAATTTGAGTGTGCAATGAATGCAGTGGCTTTAAATGTAGCTGGAGAAGAGCACAATGTGTATACTTCAATGATTGTTCCTGTCTGGGTGTCTGCAAAGCAAAATCCAAACTGTGAAAAGTTGGTATATGCACTACTAGATTCTCAGAGTGATACCACGTTCATTGATAAAGGCGTGAGTGATGCTTTGCAAGCAACAACGTTTCCAGTAAAACTTAAGCTTACAACCATGCTTGAAAAACACAGTGTTTCAGAGTGAGAGGGTAACAGGACTTCAGGTGAGAGGATATAAGTCCGGTAATTATATTGACTTGCCCCCTACTTACACCAAAAAGATTGTATACCAGCTAATCGTAATCACATTCCTACTTGTAAAGTTGCTAAAAACTGGAATCATCTCGCAGTCATTGCAGGCGAAGTACCTCCATTACAGGACTGTGATGTTAGTCTACTAATCGGCTACAATTGTTCGAGATCAATGGCTCCCAGAGAAGTGATATTAGGAGGAGATAATGAGCCCTATGCCATTCGGACAGATCTGGGATGGAGTATAGTAGGTTGTTCTTCATCACATTCTGATTTATTTGAAGTCAGTAGATTGTGCCACCGTACTGTACTTAAGGAACTTCCTTCTATCACACCAGCCAATGTAATACGGGTCCTTGAGAGTGATTTCAAGGATACCGAAGAAGAGATCACAAAAGTGTCTCAGGATGACATTCTTTTTCTTGAAAAGTTGAAGCAAGGTATACAGAGGAATGATCATGGCCATTACCAAATGCCACTTCCTTTTAAAGTAAGACCCAATTTGCCAAACAATAAACGATACGCCATGGTTAGGCTTGATCATCTTAAAAGAAAGATGGCAAAGGACGAATCATATAAGAAACGTTACTGTGAGTTTGTGACTGAAATCTTTCAGAGAGGAGATGCTGAGGAAGTGCACAATGACGGCAAGGAAGGAGAAACATGGTACTTGCCTCATCATGGTGTTTTTCATCCGAAGAAGGTAGACAAACTCCGTGTAGTCTTCGATTGTTCTGCAAGGTATCAAGGTTTCTCTTTAAATGATCATTTACTTCAAGGTCCTGATCTGATAAATAGCTTGCATGGCATCTTAATTCGATTTCGTCAACATCCCATCGCACTTATGTGTGACATAGAGAAAATGTATCATCAGTTTCATGTAGACGAGTCTGACAGAGACTTTTTGCGATTCTTTTGGTGGAAAGATGGAAACATTAACCAACCAATTTATGAGTTCCGCATGAAAGTTCATTTATTTGGTGCCGCTTCATCCTCAGGGTGTGCGAACTACGGATTAAAACATCTCGCAACTGAAAATAGTGAATTGTATCCACTAGGTTCACAGTTTGTGCTCAAGAATTTCTATGTTGATGATGGAGTAATCAGTGTGGAGGGTGTAGACCAAGCCATCAAGGTCGCAAATGAGGCACGAAAACTCTGTGCTATAGGTGGTTTACGGCTGCACAAATTTGTTTCAAATAACAAAGTTGTATTGGATAGTATTCCTCCTTCAGAAAAGACCTCTGATGTAAGAAGTTTTGATCTTGCATTTGATGAATTGCCTCTAGAGAGAACTCTTGGTATGCAATGGGAAAGAGAATCTGATTACTTCAAGTTCAAAGTTCAGCTGAAAGATCAACCTTCCTCTCGTCGTGGCATATTATCCACTGTTGCTTCTGTTTATGATCCCTTGGGTCTTATAGCACCCGTGCTCTTGAGTGGAAAGAGAATATTGCAAGAAGTGTGTAAGCGTGGCAGTGGATGGGACGATCCTTTATCTGATAGACTGAGTCTAAGGTGGGAGCAATGGAAACGAGACTTGCAGAATCTGCAGAAAATAGATGTACCACGCACGTACGCACCTTTAGCTTCGGGAAACCTGTTCAAGCTGAATTGCATCACTTCTCCGATGCTAGTACTCATGGATATGGTCAGTGCTCCTATTTGAGACTTAAGAATACGGAAGGAGATGTTCATTGTGCTATGGTGATGGCAAAGTCAAGAGTTGCACCTCTTAAACTTACAACGATCCCTAGATTGGAGCTAGCAGCTGCAGTTGTTTCTGTTGAGATAAGCAGTGTCCTAAAGAAAGAATTGGATTATACAGTTATTGAAGAGACCTTCTGGACCGATTCTAAAGTAGTGCTGGGATATATAAGCAATGAAGCACGTAGATTTCACACTTTTGTTGCAAACCGAGTACAAAGAATACGCCACAGTACAACTGTTGAACAGTGGAAATATATTCCAACAGATGAAAATCCCGCTGACCATGCATCAAGGGGTTTGACCGTAAGGGAGCTTCTTGCTTCAAACTGGTTTGTTGGTCCCAAATTTCTGTGGGAGAAGGAAATGCCTATACCTGTTGAACCTGTTCCTGATCTTTTATTAGGAGATCCAGAAGTGAAAACCTTTTGTACTTTGAACACAAATTGTACAGAAAGTTTTAACTTGGTTGATCGTCTCTCAAAATTTTCATCATGGTCAAAGGCAATCAGAGCTGTTGCACGTCTTTTAAGGAGAGTCAACAAAGACAAATCCAATCATCCTAGCACTGTATCAGAGAGAAAAAAAGCAGAACTTTACATAATCAAATGTCTGCAAGAAAGTTCTTATAAAGAGGAGTTGAAAGAAATAAAGGGTGGAAAAAATGTCTCGTCACGCAGTGCATTGTATCCTCTTGACCCTTTTTTAGATGAAGATGGAGTGATTAGGGTGGGAGGAAGACTTGGTCGTTCAAGATATCCGGACTCCGTGAAGCATCCTATAATAGTTCCAAAGAATCATCAGATCACACAAATGATTGTCGCTTACTTTCACAACAAAGTTATGCACCAAGGAAAAGGATTCACTCTAAATGAGATAAGATCAAACGGTTTTTGGATCCCAGGAATCAATAAAATTGTTGCGTCTTATATTAGAAGTTGTGTCATTTGCAGAAAGCACAGAAGACCTGTTTGAGGAACAGAAAGTGGATGATCTTCCTCAGAGAGGTGGATTCCATCCCGTCCATTTATGATATAACACTGGTATGATTGTTTCGGACCGTTTTTTGTTAAGTCAGGACGAAGTTATGCACGGAAAAGAATGGAGAATGTACCAGTATTTAGCAGATCCAATTCTGGAATCGTTGGCGTAAGAATATCCTGCGAATATAAGCTGCTCGGGCAGAAGTGGAAATAATCTAAAAAGAAATCTTCTAGTCAATGACAAAGTGATGGCAAAGATAAGAACAATGCCTAGAATAATGAAATGGAAAACTAGGTAGAATACAGGAAACAATTTCTAGTGTTGATGGACTTGTAAGAAAGGCTAAGGTGGTTCTAGGTGACTCAAAGCTTAACGCAAAATGTAAGCGTGTTAATAAACCATCTACAATCGAAAACCAGTGCAAAAATTAGTTTTACTAATGGAGGGAAGTTAAAGTTTTCATTGGATGTTTCTTTTGAGATGGTGTAAGGTTATCATTTTAACATGATTATGCCTTTAAAATTGTCAATTTAAAGTCTTATTGTGTCAAAAGGGTTTGTAAAGGGAAATCATTCGTGCTTGTATGTTCGGTGTGAAATTTGCACTCATAATTTGGTGGGAGTGTTAATGATTTAATTATTTTTAAGTTCTCATAATGTTTAGTTTGGTGTCAATTTATTCTTGATTATTTTGTATGTCATTTTATTTTATTTTGTGTTATGGTAACAGAGGTCTTTTATTTTGACGGTCGTTGGCGTGAGCGGATATAATGCGAGTCCGTGCCAAACATTTCATTACGGAACGAAATCTAGATGCACACGGTTACGATTTTGAAGGTTCACTGTTTATAAGAAGTCTAAAAGGATTTAGCTTCTGGTTTAAATGGAGAACAAGGTATAGTTTTATATTCTTGTTACCTGTTTATTTTTTGTATATATTCAAATATGTTTGAATAAGTGATGTTTTGATGTGTTTATTTATTTTTGTTTTTTTTTTCGTTTGTACAAGCTCTTACGGTTGATTCTCACTGAGTGAGAAAGGTGATGTGCTACGTCTCATGGCATTCAACGGTGATACATATCAGTGGCGAGCATTCAATAAGCGTGGGAATCACCAGTTGGAGAGTCGTCTATCCTTTTATTTAAACCAGGAGACTACAGTGGCAACATCAAACTAAAACTATGATCCAATAAATAGGCATAAATCAAATGAATATTCATAGTACTTTCTTTAAACTATATCTTAAATTGTTTTAACCCAGATAGCAATAGTTTTATGTCCTCATCATGTCTTAAAATATTACAAACAATATAGTTTAAACTAAGTTAGCTTTTTTCTATTCACTATAACACAACAGAGTTAACAAGGGATGCATTTTACATTCCTTCAGCTTCAGAAGTAAAGAAATATTAGTTTTCTTTTCAAAAAACTAAAATAAACCATGAATATTGTTTAAATTTGTAATCGTTTTACAGATTTTGTCCATTTCAGGTATCACTTTATTTGAAATTAGTATACTGCGCAACGAAACAAGCATGTATTTGAAAAAGTCTGATTATTCTTCTCTCTCTTTGTTATTTTAATAATTCATTATAATATAGAGCATTAAAATGAACCCTAAGTTGACACTACAAAGTTAACCGTCAAATGCAACTTGATATTTCTCAAACTCTGCATTACATTTCAGTGTGCAAAGTCCTACAACTTTAATGTGGCTTAGCTGATGATTGGCTTTCTAACCCCTGCTTGAAGACCACTTAACATCCCACCGGAATAAAAAAAAAACGGTTTCAGCAGACAAGAGTAAACACTACATGGTAGCACTTTTTTGGCCATTACATTCATTTATTTCAACACTGAAATGATGCCTCTGTATTATGAATTGCATACAGTATAATATCAATCACATTTTGGCCACTGCTCAGCTTTGTAGCAGTTTTTAAAAGGCAGACGTGTGTTACTCCTGACAGCCCTAAAGAGCAACCATTTTATTTTTTCTGCTTTTTTTCCTTCTCAAAATCAGCAATTTGACTGAAAATGCCCAACAAATTGGAAGGGATCTCTTTTTTCAGGGATCCACCAGAAGGCTTCCTCTCATCCTCTTGATAGCGACTATTTCTCTCTCCTCTATCCATCTTCTCATTCCCGCCTCGTTCTGATTCACTACGCTTTCTGCCTAGCGCAGGAAATTCCTTAGAGTAGCGGTCAGATTTTTGGGAATATTCGGACTGGGTTGAGGAGGACGAATCTCTCCTGTTTCTGGCACATTCGGCGGTGCTATGAGTCATGAGTCGATCTCGAACCTCCCCGTTCGCATCGGCACGTCCCAGTCTAGACGCTTCAGACTGGTCTCCGTGTTTGAGGTTCTCCAGACTTCTGTCAATAGCATCATCTAACCTACCTCTGCCATCTTCACATCGGCTTTTTCTCCAAGATTGTTCTCCTTCACTGATGAGTTTGCTTATGGATTGTTTCTGGTCGATGTAGGAAGCGGAGGTGTTAGCAGGAGCGGGAAACCACTCTTTGTCGTCTTCTGCCATTTTATCGCTACAAGATGACACTCTCCGCTTGTGTTTCTTACTGCCGTGAGACGAGCGGCGACGTTTGTGTTTCCGTTTCTTCGACTTTTTACGACTCGTTGAAGAGTCGTCGTCGCTTGAAGTTGAGGACGTATCGGAGGATGTAGAGGAAGAGGTCGACCGCTTCCTTTTCTTCATTCTACATGGAAGCAAACATCACGCTGAAACTTGCAGGACAATGAGAGCGCCCATCGGAAAATGGGGCATCAGCAATGATTAAAACCATTAAATAGAAGAGCTCTTACCTTTTTTAGATGGAAGAAATACTCAAAAGATTTCAATGGTTATATACACAATGCAAAGTTTTGGCAGAGACCAACCATTTTTAAATCAGGGCTAGGCAATATAGTTTAACTCTTTCTCTGCCATTGAAAAATTGTCCGGCTTTCCTCGTTTTCACAACTATATGGTAGGAGGCGCTATTACACATCTTCTGAAAGAGTACTGAATCTCCGGATGAAGACACGGTGAAGCAGCAGCAGAAATACGTGATTGCGTAAGCAGATGCATATGAAAACAACGCGAAACAAACATTAAAGGGGTCATATGACTGCTAAAAATAAAATAATTGTGTATTTTGGTGTAGTGCAATGCGTTTACGTGGTTTAAGATATAAAAAACACTATTTTCCTCATACCGTACATTATTGTTGCTCCTCTCTGCCCCGTCTTTCTGAAACGCGTAGATTTTCACAAAGCTCATCATAATGAAAAGCACGGTGTGCTCTGATTGGCCAGCTATCCACTGCATTGTGATTGGCTGAACACCTCAAGCATGTGACGGAAATGTTACACCCCTTACCGTATTTGGAAACACACAGTGTCTCCACGACATGACTGCGGCGGCAACAATACTACAGCGAGAATTAAACTTACACCTTTCTGTGTGTAAACATTTGGCCGGTGTTTTAGCAAATCTCCCCACACAGTGATGTAGACATGTGGGGGCGTGCTTAAATGAGGTGTTTTAGGAAGGCGTGGACGAGTCTTAACTTTTAGAAAGAATATCTCTTTGGGTTTGAGACTAGTTTTTATAACTCTACGGATCTTATATATGGCACCAACAGCTTGTAATGCTCCAAAGACAAAGGGAAACTTGAAATCTCATCATACGACCCCTTTAAACAGCAAATAAATCAAAACTGCCTAATGTTGCAAATGAAATGTTAATCCAGGAAGTGGTGGTTTAGGACTGTGAAGCTTTACGCCTGATTCACGCCCGTTTGCAGTGCAATTTTTTCCGCCCCTTTAAAGCACGCAGTGCAGCTATCGTTTACGCACAGTCTATTTTTGCTGTGCTGCATGCGCTGAATTAGTGACAACGCTTTGTTCACGGTTAAAACAAACATGGATTGAATTGGAAATGCAGTAATTTTACAATAAAAAGACAATTAAAGTCTACTGTGTTTCACAGGCTTTTTGGCTAGGTTTTAATCAACAGGAAGTAGAAAAAGAAAGTTATTTAAACCTGTGGGACTGTTTGTAATGAAGATTTAAATGTAAAAGACAAAAGGACTATTTCTGTCAGTGCAAAGTCTTAATTTAAAATATTTGTGAAAAGTATGCTGTGTTCAAATGTTTGCACTTGCTTGAGCAACTTAATATACAAATCTAGAAGCCAAATGCATTTAATACGTTGTTTATATTAATTGAGTTTAAACGTGAATATGTCTATGAAAGATTGTGTAACTGTACTGTGATAAAAGAGGATCACAATGCTGAAGAGCACGTTCAGTATAGGCGAACAACTTTTGGATTTGAAATCAAAATAATGGATAAACATTGTGTTTGTGTTAAACAGCCGCGGATCAGGAGCGGACTGCAAACGCGTTCTGTGTGAAAGCACAATGAGTCCGCGCTGCTTCTGCACAGCACACGGACTGCAGACGGAGAAAGTGTGAAACAGGCGTTAGGGGTGTTGATGGAAGTGATCTACTCCATCTGTTTTGATCAATGTGCTGAATCCGATTTGGAGGAACTAACAAAACCCTGATTTTTATCAAACTCAGTTACTCAGGGTTTATAAAAATAAATAATTCAAACAGGTCTGAAACAACTTCAAAGTGACCACATTTTCATTTTTGGGGTGAACTGTCCCTTTAAAGGGCACCTATTAAAACAAAATGCACTTTTATAATATTTTCGTAAATGTGTGTTGGCTGTGTTCACAACCACCCTTTATTGATAAAAAAAATCCACCTACTCATTTTCTTTTAAATTCCCCATAAATCATAAGCGGTGTCTCAGAACTAGCCGTTTGCAGAATCTGTACAATGTGATGTCACATTTTACAAGCCCCGCCCACAACTGTTGACAGACTCTGCTGTACTAGCAGAGACCCCGCCTTGAGTGAGCCACACACAAACAGCCGTGTTTATCTTCTCGCAGGAGCATTTAAATAAGAAAAACATTGTTATTAGAGCTACAGAAATTATTCAAACGCAGTGAGTGACTTTCTGCTTTTATTTTATTGTTTGGCTCATATTAATAGCGTAGACTGTGGTATTGGTACTGTATTACAATAAGGTCACTTAAGAGCTAATATAAACATGCAAATTTCCTTCCCAGCTGTTTACTTTCACAGACATAACTGACTGAGTTTATAACTTGTGTGTTTTTAATATAAACTTGTGTATTTGACAGTTTAAGCGCAATAAGACACGAAAGAGAGCTTAGGTTAGAGCTCAGCGTGACAGCCGCTTTATGTGTGTTTGCTTCGGATGTGTGCGCTCAGAAAACCGTATATCAGAAGTTTAATCTGATATTGCTTTAATTTCAGTGCAATAGACATGATAATCAAAACCAAACAGACTATCAGAGACACCAGCCGTAAAGACACAGTCCTATTCTGGAAAAAGGGGCGGGGAGCAGCAGCTCATTTGCATTTAGAGAGATATGCAAGAAAACAGTGTGTTGCCGCTTCCACTCAGAATAGGCATTTTCAAAAATATTTAAATTATCTGTGGGTTATTTTGAGCTGAAACTTCACAGACACGCTCTGGGACACCTGAGACATCTTGTAAAAAGGGGCATAAGAGGTGCCCTTTAACATTATATCACCAGAATAATCATGGTGAATATATTGTGAATATTCAGTATATTGCCCAGCCCTAATTTAAATGTTGGACTTAATTACCTAAATTATCGCTTAACGGGATATAGGAGTCACTCCTTGAATTTCAACAACGGACATTTCTATGCATTACATAAATAACTACAGTGTCATGCGAAAGTATTCATGCCCCTTCATTTTTTTTTTTATGTTGCTGCCTTATGCTAAACTGCTTTAAATTGACTTTCCACACATACATCTATACTCCATACACCACAATGGTAAAGCAATAAAACAGGTTTTTAACATCACTAATTTATTAAAAATAAAAAATGTAAATGATTCCATTGCATAAGTATTCATACTCATATCTGGAACAATTGAAATTTAGCTCAGGAGCATTCATATTGCTTGTAGGTGTTACTAGACTTTGAGTGAAGGTAACTCATTTAATTGAATGGGTATGATTTGGAAAGGCACACACGTCTTAATAAAAAGGTCTAATAGCTGATAATGCATATTAGAGCAAAAAACCAAGGCCCTGAGGATCAAAAGAACTGCCTGTAGAGATCAGAAACAGGTTTGTGTCAAGCCACAAATCTGCGGAAGCGTTCAGAAAAAAATCTGCTTCATTGAAGGGTCACAGAATCATGTAGTCTCTGTTACCCTTAATGGAAGAAGTTTCAAACAACCAGGATTCTTCCTAGAGCTGTCCTCCTGACCAAACTGAGCAATTGATGGAGAAGGGCTTTGGTTAGAGTGGTGACCAACAACCTGATGATCACTCTAGTTGAGCTCCATGATCATAAATGCAGATGGGAGAAACCTACAGAAGGACAAACATCACTGCAACACTCCACCGATCTGGGCTTTATGGCAGTTTGGCAAGACTCAATCCTCTCCTCAGTGTAGACACATGAAAACACACTTAGAATTTTGCAGAAAAGCATCTAAAGGACCCTCAGACTCTGAGAAACAAGATTCTCTGGTATGACGAACCTCAATTCCAAGCATCATGTTTGAAGGGAAACCAGCTCTGCTCATCTCCTGCAGAGTACCATCCCAAAAGTAAAGTGTGCTTGTAGCAGCCTCATGCTGTGGGGCTGTTTTTCAGCAGCAGGGACTGAAGGACTCGTCAGAATAGAAGAAAATCTCAATGCACCAAAATATTGAGATAGCCTTAATGAAAACCCAGTCCAGAGCATTCAGAACCTCAGACTGGGCAGAAGGTTCACCTTCCAACAGGACAATGACCCTAAGCACACAGCAAGAGTGGCTTATAGACAACTCGTTGTGAATGTCCTTGAGTGACCCAGCCACAGCCTGAGCTTGAACCCAATCAAATATTTCTGGAGAAACCTGAAAATGTGTGCGTCTGCCCCATCCAACCTGACAGAGCTTGAGAGGTGAAGAGGTGAGGAAGAATAGCAGATAATTGCCAAATGCTGATGAGCAAAACTTGTCGCATCAAACAAAAAAGACTTGAGGCTGTAAAGGTGCTTCAGATAAAATAAGGGCATGAATACTTCTGCAATGTACTTTTTTCAGTTGTAATTAATTTACAAAGTTGTGACAATTCTGTTTTTGCTTTGTCAATATGGTGTATGGAGTGTAGACTGATGTAGAAAACAATTTTTTTAAAGCAGTTAACAAGGCAGCAGCATAAAACGTGAAAAATATGAAGGGGTATGAATACTTTCGCATGGCACCGTATATAGATTTAATGTATATTCAGTTGTTAAGGCCTGTTTACACCAAGAATGGTAACTACAACATCCTGTTTATTATAAACAAACTGCTGTTAAGTCACATGTCGTTTTAAATGCTCAAGCTCTTTAAAATAAGATGGATTCTGATTGGCTCTCAATGTTTATATCATTTATCAGCTGAAAAAAAAGTGATTTCAAAAATATAATTCCTTTATACTTATAATCCTTGGTGTGTACAGGCTTTTACTACCTGATTTCTGTAAATAAATGGACTGTGTGTACAGAACAACTGTATTTAGATGCAGTGTGTATGTGAGAAATATATGCTTAACAGGAATATTCATAGTGAATGAACATGGTGGCGTTGACTTTACCTTTTCTCTTCTTTTAGGATCTTACGCAATTTCTCGGCACTTGTCTCCACGGTCTTAGTGTTTTCCTGCTCTTTGGCAGCTTCCTGCTCTTTCAATTTAAGCGATTTCTTTAAAGCAGTTCATTGACAGGGTAAAATTGGAACAAATTTCAGGAAATGAATCAAGCATGCATGCGTGCAGGCATCCAGCACGAGCAATTTCGCCCAAGTGCCGTTATCACACCCCAAGGCGTCAGGATGTTAAGCAAAGACAAAATGCGAGAAAACATTTTATATTTAGCAATGATCGTGAGATGCAGTTACCGTCGTACCAGGAACAGAATACAAACCAAAGGTGGTGGGGTTTTATTTCCAAATGGGGCATGTGTGTCAACCCAGTGCAATCAGGGTTAAAGGTTCCAACAGTCGGGTTTCACGGGTCCAAGATCAGATAGACACAAAAATGACAAAAACACTTCATCAATACTCCAATACTCGACAGTTAAAATGAATTTCTTGATAATGAAAAAATACAGTGTATTAGTGTACCCTCAGGCCATCTAAGATGTAGAGGAGTTTGTTTCTTCATCAGATTTGGAGAAATGTAGCATTACATCACTTGCTCACCAATGGATGCTCTGTAGTGAATGGGTGCCGTCAGAATGAGAGTCCAAACAGCTGATAAATCATCACAATAATCCTCACCACTCCAGTCCATCATTTAATGTCTTGTAAAGAGATCTATGCTTGATCCGTGCATTTTTCTCTCCCGATTCAGATTAAATTACTTGGAAATGTTATTTGGCCTTAATGATAGATTTGTTTCTTACTAACACATAGCTTTTGGCTTGATTAAATTGATGGAGTGGTGTGGATTATTGTGATGTTTTTATCAGCTGTTTGGACTCTCATTCTGACGGCACCCATTGAAAATCCATTGGTGAGTAAGTGACGTAATGCTAAATTTCTACAAAGCTGATGAAGAAACAAACTCATCCACATCTCGAATAGCCCGAGGGCGAGTAAACCGACAGCAAAGTTTTATTTTGGGGTGAACTACTCCTTTAACACAAGACCGTATCTGTGTACCTGTAACACTGAAAGCTAATATTCTGAGAGCATTTGCAGTGGAACCATGTATTCATGAGAGGCAGGTTTTTCCAGCTCACCTGGATATGTATCTGAAGTTTCTCCAGAGCTTCTGCTGCCTCTTTAAACGTGCTATCTAATACGATGGCTCTTTTGTAGAGACCCTCAGCAGTCACCAACTTTTCTTCCTCTTCGAGTCTAAGCAAAAAAAAAAGGGAAGAATTTAGAAAAACTCTTTTGGAAGAGTTTAAGGCATAACGAAACTATTATAAACCCCAGTGCTCAAAGCAGTTTACAACAGCTTATACACCTCCACACAACAACTGAACTCAATATTAATGCAGCGAGTCTTATCTACAATGTGTACAGTGCCCTATCTACAATGTCTATATTGATATTTGACAAATTGGACCTTTGTGATGTGTGCTAAGGTGTTCTAGAAAAACGATGGGATATTGCTGTTGTTAGGGCATTGCTACATGGCTGGTATGGTGTTTTGGTAGCTGCTCAAGCATTACGATTGGTTATTTTTAGGGCGTTTCGGGTGATTGCATTACGATTGGTTATTTCTAGGGCGTTTCGGGTGATTGCACAAGTCTTGCACTTAAATAGCAAGGTTTAATTATAACAAACTGAATGAGTGAGCGTGT
Source organism: Ptychobarbus kaznakovi (assembly GCA_027422405.1). Taxonomy (NCBI): domain Eukaryota; kingdom Metazoa; phylum Chordata; class Actinopteri; order Cypriniformes; family Cyprinidae; genus Ptychobarbus; species Ptychobarbus kaznakovi. Next base: position 16,291,118 of record CM049815.1, read on the forward strand.
CTGGTTTTTCTAGAAGTAAACTGTAAGAAACAAAACAAACATGACACATACGGGAACATCGTAAATAGATGCATTTCATCTTTTGTCTGGAATAAAACCTTAACCGGAATAATCAGCTTATTTATAATGTGTATGTAAATGTCAGGTGACACACATTAATTCCTACAGGTGATTCAGAGGGAGCTGCCTCTTTAAATTCTTTCTTCTGACATCTTGATGAACATAAATAAGGTCCTGTCTGGTGCGTCATGTTACGAGGACTATAAATTGACAGTGCTGACAGACATAGTAGTGTGTCTTAAAGGGACAGTTTACCCAAAAAACGAAAATCTGCTGTTAATTTACTCACGCTCAGGCCATCCAAGATGTAGGTGACTTTTTTTTCTCTTTTTTGGAAGAGGAAAGAATATTTTTTACTGAAACTGTGGTTCTTGGTGATTCATATAATGCAAGTTAGCGGCTACATGTTTTTGAGAAGTAAAAACGTATATCGGGGAACACAAAATGAATCCCCGTGGCTCTCTTGATGATATATTGAGGTCTTATGAAGCGAAACAAATGGTCTGTGCAATAAAGTGAACATTATTTAAAATATTATTACCTTAGACAAATGGGGAAATCTCATTCTTTCACTAGTTTGTTTTCATAACCACACAATGGCGTAATACATGGGTCAAATACATTTTCGACAAGCAAACTTTATATTTTTCAAATATAAAAAATTATATTTATTGCAATTGTTCAACATTAGAATGTTGTGTGCACAAATTCATATTAAACTCATATTAAGTGATTTTAGTGTTTTTCATCTAGGTGAACGAGCCAAAGCTTTAAAAAATGTCAGATGGTGCGACCATGATTTATCTTAAAATTAATAAATTTCCTTAACATGCATAACATTTTTAATAAGCTCTCTTATGAGACTCTCTCTATGACTAGTTTGTCATGCATTTCTTAATTTCAACACATTTACGGATAAATCCTAGTATTTTAAATTTGTGATTAATCATTAACAAGGTTACATTTCTTAATCGATTGACAGCATTGAATAAACTCGTCTTCAGCTCACCGTTGCACATAAACAATGATTTGGTGACCTGGTTAAACCAGTTCACAAAAAAAAAATCAATTCAAAAGAATGATTAATTCATAAACAAGACATAACTCCAAACTCTTTTGCCTGAGGCTCTGAATTACAGGTAATAACGTTGTAAATAATGCTCAGTTTCTTGCACAGACCTATCGTTTCGCTTCATAAGACCTCAATATATCGTGAGGAGTCCTGGTATTAATTTTGTGTTTTTTTATGATCAAAAACGGGCAGCCACTAACTTGAATATCACGAATCAAAGACCACGGTTTCAGATCAAAATCTTCTTTACTGCCCTACTGAAGAAAAAGTCACCTACATCTTGGATAGCCTGAGGACGAGTAAATAACCAGAACATTTAAATATACTTTTTTAAGTATATTTAAAAAGACAGGTCACACAAAAAAGGAGGTCACAATATTGGATCTGATCAATAAGCCTAGCAATGTAGCTTAAATCATGGTAAAAATCACTGTAATTCAACTTCAAGGCCTTTTTTGTGCACCTTTTCTGTTATGTTTTGACACACGTAAGTATTAAACTAATCTCCAATGAAGAACTAGAAGAAGCAACACTATTTCTCGATGACATACTGTCTTCCTCTTTCCACTAGTGTCTGGCAGAGGTATTTTTTGGCGTTCCTGTGCGTGGGGCAGTTCTCCAAGGCCAGTTTAAAGTCATCAATAGCTTTCATTAAGCTTCCTTTGTTTGCATATCTACAATAAAATAAAACAAAAAAGCAGTAATTATGTAACAAAGTAGAACAAGCAAGTATTACTCTTCACACAAACATGGGTTTTATCGTGACTTACAGAGCTCCACGTGCTACAAGGGCTTCCACGTTGTTTGTGTCGATCTCTAAGGCCTTGTTGTACTCATTCATTGCTTCTACATGACGACCTGATTTGAAATGGCCAACACCAACTTTAACACTGTAATGATAAGAAGAAATGACACAGTCGCAACTAGCTTATTAGTGTTGGGGTAACGCATTGCAAGTAATGTACGTTACATAATCAGATTACTTTTAAGTAACTAGTAAAGTAATGCTGTTTTGGGCTTTTCTTCGGGCCGCAGAAGCATGGTAATGGGTTTGCACTTCACTCCTTATTTGTTTCCTTGTTCTTATTTGTTTGATTCATATATACCGAGTAATGAAATGCATTACTTTCCATAACCAAGCAACACAATTGGTTGTTTATGGAGTAATGCAATATTGTTGTGCATAGCTTTTAAAAATAACTTTCTCCATCATTGTAGCTAATAATAGCACTAGTTTATGATAGTTTGTATTTTAGCATTATTTAGAAGAATATGTATTAAACAAATTAGAGCGTCCACAGAAAAGGAACAACCTTTTAAAAATTTGCATAAATGTACACCTTGTACTCATGTTTTTTTTCCAGCACTTTCAAGAAACTTTAACACTGTTGGTGTGTAACGTGTGGTCAAAGATTAATCGCGATTAATTAAATCATAATTAATCAAATAATTAAAACATAATATATGTGACCCTGGAGCACAAAACCAGTCTTAAGTCTCTGGAGTATATTTGTAGCAATAGCCAACAATACATTGTATGAGTCAAAATTATCGATTTTTCTTTTATGACAAAAATCATTATGATATTACGTAAAGATCATGTTCCATGAAGATATTTTGTAAATTTCTTACCGTAAATATATCAAAACTTAATTTTTGATTATTAATATGCATTGCTAAGAGCTTCATTTGGTCGACTTTAAAGGCGATTTTTTTCAATATTTAGATTTTTCTGCACCCTCAGATTTTAAAATAGTTGTATCTCAGACAAATATTGTCCGATCATAAACCATACATCAATGGAAAGATTATTTATTCAGCTTTCAGATTATGTATATATATCTCAATTTCGAAAAATTGACACTTAAGACTGGTTTTGTGCTCCAGGGTCACATATGTGTGTTTACTGTGTATATTTATTGTGTACATATAAATACACACATGCATGTTTATATATTAAATGTATTTTTAAATAATATAAATATATTAGTGCTTTCAAATTATTAGTGCTGTCAAACGACACGTGCATGTATATATTTAATAAAAAAAAGTATACTTGTATATTAAATATATATATATATACACATATACACACACAGGTGCTGGTCATATAATTAGAATATCATCAAAAAGTTGATTTATTTCACAAATTCCATTTAAAAAAAGTGAAACTTGTATAATGTATACATTCATTCCACACAGACTGATATATTTCAAGTGTTTATTTCTTTTAATTTTGATGATTATAAGTGACAACTAATGAAAACCCCAAATTCAGTATCTCAGAAAATTAGAATATTACTTAAGACCAATACAAAGAAAGGATTTTTAGAAATCTTGGCCAACTGAAAAGTATGAACATGAAAAGTATGAGCATGTACAGCACTCAATACTTAGTTGGGGCTCCTTTTGCCTGAATTACTGCAGCAATGCGGCGTGGCATGGAGTCGATCAGTCTGTGGCACTGCTCAGGTGTTATGAGAGCCCAGGTTGCTCTGATAGTGGCCTTCAGCTCTTCTGCATTGTTGGGTCTGGCATATCGCATCTTCCTCTTCACAATACCCCATAGATTTTCTATGGGGTTAGGTCAGGCGAGTTTGCTGGCCAATTAAGGAAAGGGATACCATGGTCCTTAAACCAGGTACTGGTAGCTTTGGCACTGTGTGCAGGTGCCAAGTCCTGTTGGAAAATTAATCTGCATCTCCATAAAGTTGGTCAGCAGCAGGAAGCATGAAGTGCTCTAAAACTTCCTGGTATACGGCTGTGTTGACCTTGGACCTCAGAAAACACAGTGAACACAGTGGACCAACACCAGCAGATGACATGGCACCCCAACCATCACTGACTGTGGAAACTTTACACTGGACCTCAAGCAACGTGGATTCTGTGCCTCTCCTCTCTTCCTCCAGACTCTGGGACCCTGATTTCCAAAGAAATGCAAAATTTACTTTCATCAGAGAACATAACTTTGGACCACTCAGCAGCAGTCCAGTCCTTTTTGTCTTTAGCCCAGGCGAGACGCTTCTGACGCTGTCTGTTGTTCAAGAGTGGCTTGACACAAGGAATGCGACAGCTGAAACCCATGTCTTGCATACGTCTGTGCGTAGTGGTTCTTGAAGCACTGACTCCAGCTGCAGTCCACTCTTTGTGAATCTCCCCCACATTTTTGAATGGGTTTTGTTTCACAATCCTCTCCAGGGTGCGGTTGCGGTTATCCCTATTGCTTGTACACTTTTTTCTACCACATCTTTTCCTTCCCTTCGCCTCTCTATTAATGTGCTTGGACACAGAGCTCTGTGAACAGCCAGCCTCTTTTGCAATGACCTTTTGTGTCTTGCCCTCCTTGTGCAAGGTGTCAATGGTCGTCTTTTGGACAACTGTCAAGTCAGCAGTCTTCCCCATGATTGTGTAGCCTACAGAACTAGACTGAGAGACCATTTAAAGGCCTTTGCAGGTGTTTTGAGTTAATTAGCTGATTAGAGTGTGGCACCAGGTGTCTTCAATATTGAACCTTTTCACAATATTCTAATTTTCTGAGATACTGAATTTGGGGTTTTTATTAGTTGTCACTTATAATCATCAAAATTAAAAGAAATAAACACTTGAAATATATCAGTCTGTGTGGAATGAATGTATACATTATACAAGTTTCACTTTTTGAATGGAATTTGTGAAATAAATCAACTTTTTGATGATATTCTAATTATATGACCAGCACCTGTATACACACATGTAAATATTTTTTAATATATGTACTGTATGTGTGTGTATTGTTAGTGTGGGCCGTTATCGGCGTTAACGTGCTGCGTTAACGTGAGAATCTTATCGGCGATAAAAAAAATATCGCCGTTAATCTATTTCCTCAAAGTTGGTTGGGAGCTAGGTCTATAACTACGCAAGCTATGATGGACTTTCACCCTGTATTTTGGCGCGGATGTATACCTAGGCCGAATTGCACTGTAGGGGGCGAGAACGAGTTTCGAACTATAGGCTCGCAATCGTGATGGACAGATTATAACGGCTGGTCTATGTGGTAATACAATCGGGCAGGACATGGACATCCAAACGCTCACTATCATTCATCAACCTCAAATATGGCTTTCATTTGAAGATGTATGTAGTAGCAACTTTACATGGCCGCTCAACATGATGTTAACTAGAGAAATGTGCGCTATTGAAGTGTTTGTGTGGAAGCGCGTTGCTGCAGGGCAGGCTCCGGTGCGCTCACTATGCTCTTAAAATATCGTCATTCTTGGTCAACAGATAAAAGTAGCCTAATAATCTTCGAATCTGTAAAGACTCTACGTTATTTGTGTGCACTCTGAATAAAAACGAAACGTTGCGCTTTTAAGCAAACAGGATGCGCTTTAGGTCTCATGTGAATTGAGCGAGAAACTTCGAAACTCGAATATATCTAAAAATACAGTTCATGAAAAATATATCTATAGAGAGTGAAATGTCAAAAAAAAAAAATAATAGAAGAGTGTGTGTTAGCATGGATGATTTACATGAAATTTATCTGTGCAACACTGTGCATATAAGATGGCTTTCAGTTCAATATAATAACCAAAAAAGGCATTTTTGGTTTTTATTCAACTAATAAGGTGGGCACGCTGTGTTCTGTACTTTTTTTTACTGTAATTGACAGTTATCGGCAAAAAAAACAAAAAACAACAAACGGGAAGTGGGAGGGAATGGGAGTATCTTCCGGGAGTGGAACGGGATTTTACCCAGTTTTTTCGTGGGATTGGACGGGAAGAGATTAAAGTTTGTGATGCATTTTGAAACAGGAGATGTGCCAACCTGGCTTGAAAAACCCGTTCTCAAAGACTTACTTTTAGTCATTATTTGGTAGCAACATATTCTGAATGCCTTCGGCAGAATTCAAATGAGCATTTTATCTAGATTAATCTGATTAATTCCAAAATTATCTTGATTTATCTAGATTTAAAAAAAATAATTATGCCCACCTCTAGTATATGTACATATACATAAATATAAACAGCACACACACATGTATTATATAAACAAATCTTTTATTTTGGATACGATTAATCGTGATTGATTATTTGAGCACTAGGTGTAACCATAAAGTAAAATTTAATACATATTCCTTATAGCTTAAAAACTTGTGTGCATCTCTTAATCGTTCAAATAGTTATTTAAACAATTCAATTGTTCCTGACCATTTGGACTTCATGCAATTTAGAAATAAAAACATTATACTAAAAACATTTGAATGCATTTAAAAAATAATAATTAAAAGATGTTAATTTCATGGAATATGATGAAAAATCAGGGAAACAAACCATTTCAGGGCCCAGGATACAGACTGTTTCTTCCGAATAGCTGTTGCAAAATCATCTTCTTTGAAGCGTTTACTGTGTATAAACAAAAAAAAGTTTAACCGAGTAAACACCAAGAAATCTGCGAATGACATAACAGCCAAAGACAGCATGTACCTCTGCAAGCCCCTCATTAGTGAAGGCGTTTGTGTGTCACTTATACCCAGCTTTCCCAGGAGGTAGTCCACATTTAAAGGGTTGGACAAACCAAGAGAGCTCTCCAAAAGCTTCTCATGCGTCTCGCTGCTGTCTGCGGCCACCTTTTCCCCCGGCTGAAAGAGTGGAGGAAACATCAACAACAGGAAGCCTGAGACAAACGGGTCGATAGTCATTTTACCGTTTTTACGTACGTATAATGAAGAGGAAGATCTTCTTTGCTTATGACACCCAGCTTAACTTTATCCAAGTGAGGAGGCAGTGCGGACGAATACAGTGATAATGTCAGCTTCTCGTGGTAGCGGTCAATGTCCTTCACCCCAGCTGTGAACCAAAATACCACTTTATCAAATCTAATCATTTTATTATTAATATATAAACATTAGTTTCTAAAAAGAGCCAAAAAAGTATCATACCTCGAATCAAATCCCCAATTTGGTAAAGACAAAGGATCATCGTGATTTCCAGTTGAAGGTACATGTCTTAATGGACAGAGGGCCTTTTAATAGACAACATTTATTTTTAGGATCACATTTGACTGACAAGCTGCAACTGAAAAGTATAAATTAGTTTCAAAAAATTAGTTTATTTACAAAAATAAATTTTAACATTTCAAAAAAAAAAAGCACTAAGTATTCTTAGTGTCTTCTTAATCTCCACCAAATATTGTCCTATCGTAAACCATACATCAATGGAAAGATTATTTATTCAGCTTTCAGATTATGTAGAAATTTCAATAAAAATGAATGACCCTTATGATTGATTTTGTGGTCCAGGGTCACGCATGATAAAAATTCTACAACTTTTGTATACACGTAATTTCGAAAAATTGACACTTAAGACTGGTTTTGTGCTCCAGGGTCACAAATGTAAATTTTTTGAACCAAGTAAAAAACAAACCATGTTGCTTATACCTTATCTTTATTTAAGGGTAGGGCACTTGGGATTGCATTGATTGCATTTTCATCGTGAGATCGTGTGATAATTTTAGCAAATATGCAGTGAGTTTCAAAATGCATTCTGAGCCAAAGGTGCAGCAAATGGTTAATTAAATGTCTTTTATTTTTCTTAAATGCACTGACACTTACATATATGACGTTTCAATTGCATTTTTATTAAAGGTAGGGGCGTGCTCGGCTCACAATGCATTTTCAAATCCACAATGACTTCAACTATATTCACCGCGGGGCATTTAATATGTACTTTAAAATACGTTTCAATTTGCATATTAAAACTAGTGTAGAAAATGACCAATTTAAATTATATAATTGAAATTTCATTTTGCACATATTGTATGGGGAAATGCACATATTTTATGGGGAAATGCACATATAGTATGGGGAAATGCACATATTGTATGGGGAAATGCACATATTGTATGGGGAAATGCACATATTGTATGGGGAAATGCACATATAGTATGGGGAAATGCACATATTGTATGGGGAAATGCACATATTGTATGGGGAAATGCACATATTGTACGTGAAAGATTTCATATTTTAAGGTGAGCTTAAAGGGTACTACTATGAAAACCACACAGCTTCAGTGTGACATCAATAAGAAAAACGTATAATTTCATAGATATTGTTAATAATAGTTGTTCATATTAAAATATGGGTGAACTTAATACATGACCTAGACTACTTATTGAGCAAAATCTACCTCATTTTAATAAATATTACATGAAATGTATTAAATATTGTTGCTGCTCCCATTAATCTCAGTGTGCTCTCTTTATAACTCTTCCACATTGAACGTCATACTTAATAAACAGACTTTACATATTAACTGATGGTCGTCACTTTAAGTTGATTTTTATAAAATTATTAATAACTTATTTAAACCGCTTTAAGATGACAAAATCGAGACATAACTATAGTCAATGCCCAAAGATGAAAGAGGCATGTCGTCCATTCGAAGAACGAGACGTCAGAAATATCATATCTGTCCAGGATAAAAGCAACTAAAGGCTGGAATACACTACATAGCTTTTAAAATGTGAACAGATTTTTAAAACACTAGGCTTTATAAACTTACCGACTTTAAATAGTTTGATTTTTGAACGTGTAACTAGTATAGATGCTGATATGTGCTTGGATGACACTTCATTATGAATAAATAACTGGTTGAATGCTTTGTTCCTTGATTTTAGCGTTGTTGTTTTTTGTGATTGACCTTCAAATAAATTTTTTTTTCAATAATTATTTAAAAAGGTTGTGTAAAATTTAAATAAACAAGAATTGTTAATAAAACATGATGTGAGTTTAATGGGAACAGGGGTGTGCTTAAAGGGTGCAAAAACGTACCCATTAATCACAGCCAGACTTCTTGCATTTAATAATGAATATCTTAATTGAAATGCTTTTGTCATATAAAATAAAATTTTATATTTTTGTGTGAGAGATTAATATTTTATTTTAACAACTTCTTGTACTGAAACCAAAATCTAGTGCACCAAAAATGACTCAATGTAGATTTTGGTGAGCTTAATAGGAATATTTACCCTATATATATATATATATATATGGTGTAAAAATACATACTTAAAAAAACACCTAAAATCCAACCTTTATCTCCAGGTCCTCGATATCTCGTTCCAGTCCTCCAGCTGTGCAGAGAAGAGTTACAAAAAGCCGAAGTCTCGCACTGAATTGATCCGTCCGATAACCACGTCTCCACGCTCCACGTCCCGGTAGAAGAGCTCCCGTCTCTCCTCAAAACACACCTCCATGAACTGCTCCAGCGGAGGCATGATGGCGAACGCCTCTGAAACAATACACACTTTCATCGTTTAAAGCGGGTCATATGTTGCTAAAAAGAACATTATTTGGTGTAATGCAATGTGTTTATGGTTCAAAAACACATTATTTTCCACATACTGTACATTATTGTTGATCTTCTATGCTCCGAGTTTCTGAAACACGTCAATTTTTACACGTTCTGAGAAGTGAGGCGTGCTCTGATTGGCCAGTGCGTTGTGATTGGCCGAATACCTCAAGCGTGAGATGGAAATGTTACCTCCTTTATCGTATTGTGATGCCGCGACGATAAAACAATAACAAAAACAATAAAACCCACTATAAACGAGGCATTTGTTGCATCCAGTGGATACATAATTACTGATTATAATGACTTATACTGTCTTTTTACTCGTCGTGTTGCATCTCGCCACGTAAACATTACCATGTCTGCACAATTAATCTAAATTCTAATCGCAATTACAGATGCCACAATTGCGTAATCGTTCAAAGTGGCAATTAATCATTCAAAATCCACTTATGTTATTCTGTGTGCTTAAGATGTGTTCTTTTCTTTCTACATGTTACACGCCCTCTTTCATTGTGTATACATTTGGGCGGTGATATGCAAATCTTCCCACACAGTGATGTAGACATGTGGGGGCGTGTTTAAATGAGCCGTTTTAGGAAGGCGTGGACAAGTCTTAACTTTTATAAAGAATATCTCTTTGGTTTTGAGACTTTAATCTTTGCAAAATCTTTGGTATTTTAACACTTGTAACACTCGAAAGAGAAAGCAAAACTTGAAATCGCACCATACGACCCCTTTCTGACATCTCCGGTTCACATTCATGCGAACAGATAAGTCTTTAAAACAAAATTTTTGATGGGTTTGGAGATGCATGAGGATGCATACATCTTTGAGTGAACTATTGCTATAATAGAAATAAAATATTGAATTTAATTAGAAATTATTGAGACCGTTCACCTCCAGATTCCTCCTGCCATTCATCTGCTGGCACAGACGTTTTCCACGATGGAGCAAACAGAAGATCAGCTTTCCTTGCAATGAACTGCTCCAGAACAGGACTCACCTCTTCTTCATCCCTGTTTCAAACCAAAGAAATATCACTCGTTTTGTTGGCAATAAATTACGAAAATGTATTTTAAAAAAATGCCCGACTTTATACGTTTTTTTTTATAAAATAGTACAGAAGTAGGGTCTATAGAAGCACAGTATATATAATCTGAATTGTAAGATATATAAACACACACTCAGAGTATATTTATTTTACTTCCATTCATTTATCTTAAAACTCACTTTTTTTCTTGCAATTCTCAAACTTTAGATATAAACTGAGATTTGTGAGAAATAAACTCCCAATTCTGAGAAGTACCGATGTTATGGATCAACTGGGGATCGTGTTAACTGGGGATGTGCGCGTGCACATGAGTATGTTTACCTGGATTTCCAACAGATGTTAAACGGCGACAGATTCGTCACTGACATATTCCACGGAGATCCGACTGGTCTCGCGAGAACATGAACATATACTCGCTAAATATTTTGCAATGTTTACATTAGAGCTGCACAATTCGTAACAAATTGCGCTTGTGATCTTATTCTTGAATGACAACGATTCAGCTGTGTCTATTAAGACTGTTTCACGTCGCGAGTGTCAGTGGATCGTGAGAAGCACGTTTTTTGTCGCTGCCCATTTTGAAGAATCAGAGGGTCGGCCATCATTACGCTTCCGATGTGAACGCTGTCATTCACTGATACGGGCGGTGACAAAACATGCGCTGCTCTCGCACCACTGACGCTTACGATGTGAAACAGACATTCAAATCCGCATTCATGCTGCTGCTGGTCCAGAAAGAGCAACACTAGGGCTGTGACGGTGGCAGATTTTTACCACCGCGGTAGTGGACCAACTACCGCCGGTGGCGCGGTGTTGTGATATATATATATATATATTCTGAAATGCAAAACTAAATAAATGATGCTCAATCATCTATTAACAAATGTGCGTGTTTATTTTAGCACTTACGTCAGTGAACACTCAGCCTGCAAAACACTAAAATAAATATCAAATAAATACAGTTAAATAGGAAATTAGCCTTAAATAAGAAAGTTAAATACACCCTGTGACCCTGTCTACCTCACGAGCGGCGCGATGAGATCCCATTATAATCAGTGATGCGGTCTACACCAGATGCGCGATACGACACGACAAATCCCTCCAAATCGACAAATCGTCCTATTTATGATGCACTGACACAAAGTTCAAATGTCCTGTATACAGACTCAACCTGTTGTGTTGCGACGCGGCATCCGGTTTAGACACGGTTCACTGTTCCTCCACCAAGTAGGGGTGTGCGATATTGAGAAAAACTGATATCTCGATATTTTTGGGGATTTTTTCGATAACGATAATTAGACGATATTTTGCCGAGTGTGTTATTGTGCTGATATCTGACTACCGTGGAGAGATGCAGTTTTTGATATTCGTCATATTCTGTGTGCTCAGTTCACATCAGTGATAGAAATTAATATTTTAGTTTAAGTGTAAATTGATTTTTACCTTTAATAAAAGCATTTGTTTTTCTAAAAGTGTACATCTTTTGAGTCAAATTGTTACATTTAATCAGTCAATTAAGATAATACACATGTAGGCAGTCACCAAACAATGAAGTATTATCACAATGATCTCTGCAGAAGTTGCATTCTGAAGTGCATTTAGATTATTTAACATACTAATTAATTGCAGCTCAGAGGGACATGGAGTGCTTTAAAAACCAGTTTACATAATGCATATTTTTTTAACCATTTGCGACACAATCAAACATTAGAAAAATACTGCGATATTTACCAATTATTTTTAAAATGAAAATACTTTAAATGTGAAAAGTCAATCGCCAGTAGGTGGCATAAGAAAGATCACAGGTAATAAGTGAGTTTATTGCGACTAGAAACCGAATCATTTAAACGATTCATTCATTTTAGCAAGTGGAGTCCAACTACTGCGACTGAACCGAATCATTTTTACAATACGATTCATTAATTTAGTCATCGAGATGAGTCCAACTGCGACTGAACCAGAATCATTTCGAACCGATTTTCATAAATTTAGCAAGTGAGTCACTGTGACTGAACCGAATCATTTAAGTTCATTAACATGAATTTCGGCAAGTGTAGATGCAACTGCGACCTGAACTCAATCATCATTTAACGATTCCAATTAATTTTTACCAGGATTCACTGTGACTGAACCGAATCATTTAACGATTCATTAATTTAGCCATGAGTCACTGTGACTGAACCGAATCATTTAACGATCTTATTAATTTAGCCAAGTGATGTCACTGCGATTGAACCGAAATCATTTAAAACGGTTGAAATCATTCAGGAACGGTAATCACTATCATGTTGCTCAGAGACGCAAAACCTCGCTGTAGCTGTTTGTTATAATTTTGTGTCTGCGAAATGCAGCAAAAACAGGCAATATGGTGTCTAAAACACAAGTCTCTTAATATTAACTTATTGTTTATTGAACTGTTGTATAAAATCAATATCACATTTGTAATCATGCATATTTTGAAGAAAAAAACGGCTCTCTTCGTGTGATTTTAACTATGTGAAACGTAAATATATACATTTTCTGCACCATATCTTGAAATTTGCATTTTTGCTCTTAATGCATTTTAATCGGATGAATCATGCAGTGAAAGAACACGCCCTAAATGCGCTCGTGCACTGTTTAACTCCATCACCACGCATGCTAATGTATGCGTGCTCTCGGTAGGCGTTTTGTTTGGTTTTTGCAAAATATTCGATATTGTCAAATTGCACATCGTTAAAAACAACAATATCGCAGACGATATATATCGCACACCCCTACCACCAAGCAAGCGGGCGTTAACTCCTCGTCTGCAGCACACGCTCTCTGTGGAAGAGAAGTCGTGGCGTATGTTGCCACATTTCTTGTTACATCTATTTACCGCTGT